>JAMWYP010000541.1:19842-168011 GCA_025563575.1 Acacia pycnantha | reverse complement strand
GAAAAATGGGTGGGCTATTAGATCGGCTTAATTAAACCCTAGTACTTGAGAAATTTGGATTATAAATGGAGTTTCCAAATGAAGTCGGGCATAAAAAGACTAGCTTTGTAGGGCCATGGGCTTGAAATGGTTGACCCTGTTAGACCTATTAATTTTTTTTAACTTGCTCAGTTGGCAGTTGCCCACTTGCCCTATTGACCAAGCCTGACGGTGAAGGAAGCTACTTGCTTGTCCTATTGCCCATTGTTCAACTCCCTTGGATTACTCATTTGATCATTCCTTCAGTTTCGGCGAGAAGATTTTATGATTTGATTTATTATTTGTTGTAGATAAAGATTATGAATGTTCATGAATGAAGGACAATGAAATTCTTAATGATTTCCTATGGTAAACCTATGATTTGAAGTGAAACACAATCAAATGTCTTTGAAATTGATGATAGCACTACAAAAAAAAAAAAAATTATCATTTGTCGCGGTTTCTTTGTCGTGGTTCAAAATACCAACTACAAAATACCATTTTGTAGCGGTTTTATCACTAAACCGCAACTAATTAGTAACGGAAGCCTTGACGGCATGTCTGCTGTTATATTTGTTGCGGTTAACGCAAACAAAATCGCTACAAATTTGGCGCCAGCTTGGCGCGCAATGGCGGGAATGTTTGTGGCGTGACCTTTGTAGCGGTTATTTGAGGCTAACTGCTACAAAAGTGGCGCCAGCGTTGGCGCCAACTTTGTTGTGGTGAATTTCTAGCGGTTACATTAACACAACCGCTACAAATAAATGAAACGACACAATTTTGTCGCGGTCACAACGAAGCGTAACTTTGACCGCGTCAAATGATAAATTTTTGTAGCGGTTTCTTTTAGGTCCGTACATCAATTATAAAAATTAAAGAAATTACTAAATCTCGACTTGTAATCGAATGAACTATCTCGCTTGGTCGTCGAAGACATGCAGATATCTGCAGCTCTGATCTCTTATCTCGGGTGATGAGGGCTGCTGATATTTGCCTCTCTCATCCTTGCGAGGCAATTCGTTCAGTGACAAGCCAAGATTTACTCATTTCTTTGACGTGAAGACTTCTACTCTTCTGAAGATAGTCCAACATGCGACCGGAGATTGGGTTCCATTATAGCCACCTTTGTCTCACAAAAATATCTCTGATCAAAATGACTCAGCGAGTTTTTCGTGGGAGATCGGCGGCTATACTTAATCTGAATCTCCACGGGCATGTTGGACTATTTTCGGTTACTTCATTATATTTAATTTATTACTCTCGACACTTTTGCATAAATTAAAGAAAATAATTAAATTAATTTAGGGTTTGTTATTTTAAATATTTTTACCAAACTAATTAGTTTGATTCATAAACTAATTAGTTTGGAATTTTTTTTGCCAAAAAATACCATTTGTAGCGGTTATAGCCAATAACCGCTACAGAATATATACCATTTGTAGCGGTTATTGAATAATTGCTACAGAATTGCAAATGTCAGTCATTTTGAAGCGGTCATAAGACCGCTACAAGAGTTCACAAAGAACGAGGCATCTTTGTAACAGTTATTGTGGCGGTGACGTTTTAAACGTGACAAATATATTAAATTCGTAGCGGTTTGTTATGGAAACCGCTACAAAATGTAGCGGTTTTTAAACAGTGGTTCTCATTTTGAAAATCACAATTTCTAGCGGTTTTGATTTTTCAACTTTTTTACCTTTCAACCTACCTTTAAACTTTTACCTTTCAACATCATGGTTTCTCAAGATAAGAGAAAAGGGAAAGCAGTTGCCTCGCAAAAAAGGGGTTTAAGGGGCAGTAGTAGTAGAGGGGGCCGGACGAGACAGCGTGGGACTCTAAATATACCTCCACCCTCTCGGTGCAGAGCGAGTTTGCCGAGCTCTTCGCCAATGAGCTAATCCCACACCTAGAGACCCTAGAGACCGTAAGGGGGAGAACGAGGCGCAAGTATGTCGTTCGACGACTTAGACGAAAATGAGGAGATCCTTATTGAGATTCCCATAGCGGAGGTGGAGCAGTTTATCGACCAGGAAAACGAGTGGGACCACGGGAACCCTCGACCAGCGTCTTCGCGTTCCACCGATTTTTGGTGGATGTCGAAGGTATAAGTAGATAGTGTTTTGGGAAAAATTAATTTAAATTCGGTACTTTTTATTCATTTTTATTTAAACACAGTTATAGTAATTGTTTTTGTAATATTGCAGATAGACTTGGAACACCAGTAGGAGGACGCTGGATGTTGTCGCTGTCACTCAGATGGACGAGTATCGTGTCATAGTCCCATGGAACGAGGACACAGAGCAGGCGATCGACAGCGATGGTCACCTGTTGAACTGATTCCTGTCAGAATATGGCGGGAATTCGGCATGGCTCCCAATCTTTTTTCATGATTGGAAGCATGTTCCGAAGGAAAACAAGGACAAGGCGTTTGCCGACATTCTGCAGGTATTCAATGTTGTTTAATTAAATTTTACATGTTAATAGTTATAAGATGTGGTTTATTTATTTATTTATTTATTTATTTCTTAATTCATTAATAATTAATAATTAAATTATGATACAGAAAAAGTTTAAACTGTGCGAACATCATAAGAGGTACATACTGATGAAAATGGGGGAAGGATGGAAGAGCCGGAGGGGTCGTCTCTACAACCAGCAGAATGGAGATGAGACTATTCATCTGCAGCAGCTGATCGAGAACGTCCCAGACAGCGTGGACCCAAATGCCTGGGCGGGTTTCGTTCATTATAGGAGGAGTGTAGACGGACAGGTACCTTTTTTAATTAATTATAGTTTAATTTTGTTTAAACATTATTTAATTTGAAGGTTAAATTGTCTTTAAATTAATTTTGTTTAAATGTAATTTAAATTAATTTATAGTTTACATTTGGTTTAAATTAATTAATAGTTTCACTTAATTGATAATTTAAATATATTTTAAATATTAGTTAATTTATAGTTTAGATATGGTTTAAATTACTTTATAGTTTAAATATTACTTAATTCATAGTTTAGATATAGTTTTAGTTTAAATTACTTTATAGTTTAAATATAGTTGTAATTACATTATAGTTTAAATATTACTTAATTTATAGTTTAGATATAGTTTTAGGTTAAATTACTTCACAGTTTAAATATTACTTAATTTATAGTTTAGATATAGTTTTAGGTTAAATTACTTCACAGTTTAAATATTACTTAATTTATAGTTTAGATATAGTTTAAATGACTTGATAGTTTAAATATATTTTACAAGATATCAAAGTCATAATTAATTTCACTTAATATCTTGTTTCCTCTTCCTTGTGCTCGTCGACAGAGGAACACCGAAGCCGAGCACAAGGAAAGGTCCATCACACGGCAGGGACCAAGACGTTTGTTGTGACCTAGAGTGAGATGGTATGTTGAAAGTTAACATGATGATTGTTTTGTTTTTGAAATAACAAATTTACAGTGAGATGGGAAGTTGTTCACACGCACCCATAGACACCGTGATGGGACGTCGACCTCTGAGGCAACAGAGGAGATAATAGTAAGTTACAAAAATATTATTTATATAATTAATGTTGTATATTTAAATTGAATTAATTATTTTATTAATCGTTCATGAACTCTATGTGTCAGGCCCGGATTGAGCAAAGCCATGCAGACATGCGAGCGTCGCAGACCTCGGAGTCACAGGGGTCTGTGAATCCAACGACCCCATTGAAAGCTACTATGGGCCCAGTTGAGCATCCTGGCCACGTTAAGGGCATGGGGCTAGGCGCTAGGCCTAGCATGGTGTACCCCAAGGCCTCCTGCTCTGAGACCGGAACCTCCAGCATGAGAAGGCCACCACCAAAGGCGGTTGATGCGATCATTGCCAATAAGGTTACTGCGCAGGTTGTTGAGCAGGTTGCTGCACAGAGGGCCGAGATTGAGGCCAGGAATAGGCGCATGCAGGAGAGATATGACAGTTGGTATGCTGGCCATAGGCAGCAGTGGGATGCTGTTACCGGGGCCTTGATAGAGTTGTTACCTACCGACGGTTTCCATCTCCCGAGCCTCCCTTTCGTTCATCTACGAGGATTCCCCCGCGTCTTCTTGTCGCGATGACAAGGACGTTGTTACCTCTAGTCGTGCACAGGCCCCCTGAGACAGCCCCCCAGAGACAGGACCTGATGATCAGGCTCCTGATAGTTAGTTTTTATTTTGACGCACCATTTTGTACCGCTGGATGTTTGTTCTCATGCATTTAAATATTTGGTTTGTTTAACCTCTCATTTCGTTAAATATTTGTTATCATTAATTTTGGTAGGTTATTTCAAAACTTATAATTCATTTATATTACGTTTTTAATGTGACTTATAGTTAAATAAAATAGATATTGCACAATAAAAAATGTAGTGAAAGATATTTCTTAAAATTTTAACCCTAAATCCTAAACAGTGAAAGTTAACATTTGTAGCGGTTTAAATGGATAAACCGCTGCAAATTCACTTTGTAGCGGTTATGTGGAACCTAACCACAACAAAATTGAATTTCAAAATGGATGAAAGGGCGCCAAACTTTGTCGCAGTTTCTACAGATAAACTGCTACAAATGTCAATGCTCATCATTTTGTAGCGGTTGTGGTAGCGGTTACATAACCGCGACAAAACTTTGGTGGGATTATGGATTCAAATTTGTCGCAGTTTTTGAACCGCTACAAATTTGTCTTTTATATGTGCAATAGTTGGTGTAGCGGTTTCGTAATCGCTACAAAGTATTCCATGCATTTAAATATCTCAAGTTCTGCTGTGAAGGTAATTAAACATTGTCTCCACATTTATGTTCTATCCTAGATTTTTTTGTTACATATGGATAAGTCATGGATCAAGTCGTCACGTAGTTCTCCTGTATATTTAGCCGGATTGAACACTTTCTTAGATTTCGCCTTCTCTCACGCTAGCATTAATGGCAAGATCGTGGGTCCTTGTTGTCAATGCAAGTTTAAGAAGTGGCAAACACGAGAATGTGCTATGGAACATCTTCTTATAAAGCCTTTCCCAGAAGCATATACATTCTGGGAGGTTCATGGTGAAAAATGTGGTATGAGATATGGGGATCATCTTCCTCGAACCTCACAAGTCGGAACTCAAGTACATCAATATGATCCGGTTAATGAAGTTGTTCGCGATGCTTTTGGTGTTCAAGACGACAACTTCACAGCAGAAGTTCAGGGTCTAGAACCTGTTTTCTTCAGGAATGATGCAGCTCGGGAATTTTTCAGCCTCATGGATGAGAGTGATTGTCCTTTGTATCAAGGTTGTCAGAAATACTCAAAATTATATTTTTTTGATCAAATTGTACCATATCAAGTGCTTGTGTGGGATCACTGATAAGGCAATGTCGATGTTCCTGGAATTACTTCGAGATGCTTTCCCTGACGCGGACATTCCTTCATCCTTCTACGAGGCCAAGAAGATAATCAACAGATTAGGCTTGAACTATGAAAAAATCGATGCCTGCCCAAACGACTGTATGCTTTATTGGGGAGAGGACGCTCGGAGGGAGACTTGTAAGAAGTGTCACCCTTTGAGGTTTAGGAAAGTTCGGATAGGGAAGAAGCAGTAGAAGAAACCCGTAAAGATTCTAAGGTACTTTCCTTTAAAACCTCGCTTACAAAGATTGTTTATGTCGTCTAAGACAGCTGAGCATATGAGATGGCATGAAGATGATAAGAATCAAGATGGTAAACTTAGACATCCACAGAATGCTGAAGCGTGGAAAGTGTTTGACTGAGTCTTTCCAGATTTCACGGCGGACCCTAGAAATGTTCGTCTTGCTTTGGTGGTCGATGGTTTTAATCCATTTGGGAATCTTATCACAAGCTATAGCATATGGCCAGTTATGTTGATACCCTACAACTTGCCACCGTGGATGTGTATGAAACAAAGCTCCTTCATTATGTCCATGATCATTCCAGGGAAAAAGGCACCAGGAAATGACATCGATGTGTATCTCCAACCGCTTATCAAGGAGTTGGTTGAGTTGTGGAATGTACGCGTTGAGACGTATGACACGCACAAGAAGACACTGTTCAACTTGCGTGCGGCTTTGATATGGAGGATAAGTGACTTTCCTGGCCTTGGGACATTATCTAGGTGGAATGTGCATACCGGCCTTGTATGCCCAACTTGCAATTTTGACTTTGACTCAGTGCGCCTTCCCCACAGTCGTAAGTGGTGCTTCATGAGTCATCGGAGGTTTCTCGATGGTACGCACAGGTTTAGGTTGCAACGCAATCGTTCTAATGGGCAACAAGAAAAAAGAGGACCTCCTCGGAATTTATCCGGTGAAGACATCATAGAGCAGATTCAAGATGTTGAATTTGAGTATGAGAAAAAAGACGATCTGGCAAAGGCCGAGATAAACACTGCCAGGGCTTCTGGTTCTACGACCCAGCAATGGCGAAAGATCAGCATCTTCTTTGCTCTTCCGTATTGGAAAGATAATTTGCTCCGACACAGTCTGGATGTCATGCACATTGAAAAGAATGTGTGTGACAATGTGTTGTACATGATTCTCAATGAACCAGGCAAGTCAAAAGATCATCTTCAAGTGAGGAAAGATTTACGGGAGATGGGTGTTCGTGGAGACGCGTGGCCGGATGAGCATGACAGATTTCAACTGGAAAAGTTCACCCTGACAAAACCGAATAAGGAAATCTTTCTCGCGACGTTGAAGAAAATAAAAGTTCCTGACGGGTATTCAAGCAACATATCACGATGTGTTGACGTGTAGCTCGAAAGGTTACTGGGCTGAAGAGTCATGACTCACATGTGCTTATACAACAGTTACTTCCGCAGGCCATAAAAAATACGCTGCCTCTCGATGTGTCTATCGTTTTGGTCGAGCTTTGTACTTTCTTTCAGAAGTTGTGTTAAAAAGTTTTGATCGTGGAGGAGCTCGACCAGCTGCAGCAGAAAATCATTCTTATGTTGTGCCATTTGGAGATGATCTTTCCTCCGTCATTTTTCACGGTCATGGTTCACTCCGACAAGACACCTTGTTCACGAAACAAAGCTTGCGACCCGATTCGACCGATGAATGTATCGTATTGAGAGGTACACATTTAAAAATAATTACTTTAGCATTACTCCCTAGTCGCACGTTTAACCATTGATGCATCAACATTTTTCCTTCTCTACTTTATAGGCTTCTTAGGAAACTGAAATCTTACATGAGGAATAAGGCATCGCCTGAAGGTTCAATAGCTGAAGGTTATATCGGGGATGAGGTCTTGTATTTTTGTTCCAGGTACTTCGATAACATTGAGACGTCATTCAACCGACCGCCTCGTGTAGACGATTGTCCTGAGCCTAAGCCTGAGCCTGAGACTGAGCCTGAGACTGAGCCATCAGCAACAGAGTTATTAATCCCTCATGTTGGTAAACTAGTTGGCGGAAGTGAGAAATTCAAACTCACGACACTTGAGAAGTTTCAAGCACATAGACATGTCTTGATTAATTGCATAAAGTTGAACCGTACCTTCAGTAAGGATTGCACACAGATATATATATATATATATATATCCTATATATTTCCTTAAATTTTATACTCACATTTCATGCTCGTCATTGCATGTTTAATTGCAGGGAATTCAGGAGTCATGTGAAATATGAACTGAGGATCCGTACACAGACATCCTCTGAAATTGATAGAAAGGTCCACAGAGAATTTCAGGGTTGGTTTAGGAGGAGAATAATGAATGACCACAACCCGCACTCACCAGAATTCAGAGTTCTCGCGCTAGGCCTTCTTGACCGCGCCCAAAGATTTACGGCATACAATGTCAATGATTTTAAGTTTTACACTGTCTCACGAGATCAGGGATTGCTGACCCAAAACTCTGGTGTATATGGCACGTTTGGGACGAGGAGTTATGCGAGCAGCAGTGACGGGAACATGCAGTTCGGTGACGTCCCGTATTATGGAAAGCTGCTTGATGTGGTCAAGATAAGTTACCAAGGCCTTTTCACCGTGACGTTGTTCAAGTGTTTGTGGGCGAATACAACAACGTCCAGGGTGCTGGATATGATTAGTTTTGATGATGTCTTATATAGATGCCATTATTAAAAGCAAAAAGTTTGTATGATATATTTATCTCCTACATTGACTAACTACTATATTTAATGTAGATTAGTCCAAGTTGAATAATAGCTCAAGAAGGAGATAAGAGATTTTAGAAAGAAGAAATTGGAGAGAATGTCAAGTTCAAAAAGAAGATGAGATATTGAAGTAGGTAAAACTTGCAGAGAATGATGAGTCCAAGCTAAATGATGGAGAATGATCAAGAAAATAGATTGAAGAAAGAAGTTCTTGCACAATATAATGGGAATATCATAATGTCAAGGAAGCAAGAAGTTATCAAATTATTTTGGGGGATAATCTAGAAGGAGAGAAGAATTTGAAGAAAGAAGAACTTGAACAATGTAGTGGAATATCATTATTCAAGTTCTTATTTTGATGCGATAAGTCTCCAAGATCATATGGAAGTTGGAATGGTTCAATTCGGAGTTAAAACCAGCAAAAAATCAGTTCCAGGATGAGAAAACTCGAGTTCAGATCTAAAAACTTGAGTTTCCTACTTCGCCACAATGATTTGCTCCTTTGGTATGAGAAAACTTGAGTTTAGGACACAAAACTCGAGTTTGGAACTCAAAACTCGAGAAAATCACGAACTGACTCGAGTTTGTAATGTCTTCAGCATCTCTGATGTTTCTGGACAAGGAAAACTCGAGTTTTCAAGTAGAAACTTGAGTTTACAGCGGTCTTCAGCAACTCTGTTTCACGTTTCACTTGGGCGACGTCTGGTAATTCAATGATATCTCCCAAACCAGAAATAGGATTGAGGTGAAACCAGTGGCATATGCAACTAAACTCCCAATGCATCATTTTGATACAAAAATTCAAGCCAAAAGGAGTTCAGATGAAGGAGCTATGAATTGTAGAAGTTGATAGTGAAATTCACGCCACACAACATACCAAGCTTCAATGTTTTGAGTGTATCTCACAAACTACAAATCCAATGGAGCTGAAATTGGTGGCATATGAAAATAGACTCAAATGGATTTCAATAAAGATTTGAACCAACCACAACAGAGTTCAGACCAGGGAGATATGGCCTTCGAAAGTTGACGATCAATTCAAGAAGTTGCAAAAACGCTCAACAGAGTCCAAACTCGAGTCATTAAGTTGAAAACTCGAGTTTCCATCAGACAGAGAGCAATCTTGAGTAAAGCAACAACCTCTAAACTCGAGTTTACAAATGCAAACTCGAGTTTGCACCTCTGCTTCAGAAAATCACCGTGTCGAAAATCTCGTTTCTTATCAAGAATATCCAGATGAATACCCAAATGATTTATAATACTTCTTAACAATGTTTATATCATTTGTGTACATGTTTCAGATGATCAAAGGCTGTTAGACTGAAGATCAAGGGTAAAGTAAATGTTGATGTCATAGCTGGTTCAGAAAATGAAGTTATAACGGCTAGTTCCATCTGAGTCTAACGGCTATATTTCTGTATCCAACAGTCATTGAATCTTAAAACGGTCATACATTGATCTCTACCTATAATAGAAGACCGATTCAAGACAGAAGAAGTAAGACACAAGCCTACATCTTCAAAATGCTCATACTCTGATATTCAGATTATTTACTTTCTATTTTCAATGTTTACATAGCTTATCATAGAGAGTGAAATGATTTGTATTGTACTTCAATGTTTATCCATTCACTTCTAAGAGAGAAGATTTATTGTAATCATCCTATCATTTTATCTGAGAGTTACTCAAGATTGGGTGATCTTGAGTGGGAAACCCATTGTATTGATTACAGCTTGTAAGGGGAGTGAATCCTAGTGAGAGGATTACTTCAAGTAGTACAGTGTGTAATCAAGTGGGTGTATTGATTATAGTTTGTAAGGGGGAGTAAATCCTAGTGAGAGGATTACTTCAAGTACAGAACGTGTAATCAAGTTGAAAGAAGATAGTGGATTAAAAATCTCAAGTGGAGCTTGGGGACTAGACGTAGGTCAAGGATTGGGCCGAACCAGTATAAATCACAGTTTGCATATTCTCTTCCCTTATCTCTTATATTTCCAGTATATGTTTATTTGAATATCTAACTGTTGATTTAGAAAACGTAAAAGATATTCAAAGTATCAAGTTTTTAATCAGACACCCAATTCACCCCCCCTCTTGGGTGATAGCCAGGTCTTTCACAGGGGACTCACGACTGACGACTTAGGCATCACATCAGTGAATTTCTCCCGGCCTATTCACAGTGGTCAGTCTGAAGATGACGAGCCGTATATTATTGCCTTAGAGGCCCATTAGGTTTATTATGTCGCTGATAAGAGGCACAAGGGTTGGAATATGGTGGTTCACTTAAAGCCTCAGGATCTTTACGACATGGGCGATGGTGATAACATCGCCTACGATTGTGAGCCATTCTAGCCCGCCAGCTTCGAAGACTTCTTCCCAAACGGCGATGACAATTTACCTATAGTTCGGTACGTTTTTTAATATACGCTTTATAAAATAATAACATTTAACTAAAGTTTTATTTGTGTTCAAACATATTCACCTCACACGTAACATTTTATACAAACTTTCTTTGTAGGGATGGTGAAGAACATTGTGATAAAAACTTATGTCTACGCTGTAATCTGTAATCTTTTTATTACATTTTTTAAAACAAAAATCCATATCATTATTTGTAGCGGTTATAAGCGGTTATATAACCGCTACAACCACTAAAAAACCGCTACAGATAACAACCACTACAAATACGCATCCATAACCGCTACTAATAACAACCGCTACAAAAAGTGTGACCTCAACCGCTACAACATGATGCACAGATATCACCATAAATACCCCCACCAAACCACATTTAATATGCTTCAGTTTCATTTCTACACACGTTTTCTCTCTGCCTCCTCTCATATTTTTACATTTTGTCAAAGAGGTTAACTGTTTGAAGGGGTTTAGTGCCGTTTAACCGGATTAAATCTAATGATTCTAATACTAATGTTTGTTATTTTGAAGTTGAATCAGATATATTTTTCAACTTTCCATCTACTTCCCCATGCATTATTCAATCGACTTGTACACACATTTTTTAAACAATGAGTATTATTTTAATTAACTTATTATTAGTTCTTATTATACTTACATATTCTCATTATTTTACACCTATATAATAACCTTATATATTCAAATATCATATTTTAATATCCTTTATTTTCACTAAAAATATAAATTATTAATAACACAATATTTACTTAATTACCATAATAATTTAAAAAAGTTAATTTTTTTCCAGTCATTAATTTGTAGCGGTTACTTAAACCACTACAAATATTCAAAGGAATCAAATATTTTTTGGCAAAAAAATGGCGGGATTTCTTTGTAGCAGTTCTAGTAGTGGTTACAAACCGCTACAAATACTCAAAACAATTAAAATTGATGGCGGCAAAATTTTTTTGCCAAAAAATGGTTGGAATTATTTGTAGCGGTTATGAACCGCTACAAATATTCAAAACAATTAAAACTGATGGCGACAAAAAATTTCAAAAACATATTTTGTAGCGGTTATTTAACTGCTACAAGGCTGAACAAAATCAAGTTGTAGCGGTTTGGAGAGAAACAAGATTAGAATTAGAGTTTGAAATGAAGTTAGTTTGAAATGGAGTTGTAGAGTGTTTTGAGTTTCTGACATTTTAGTTTCTTTAGTTGTGCATTTTTAATCTAATGTACTGCATTTTGATGAATGAATGAACTTTAACTTCATCATTTATATGCTTCTATTGCTTATCTCTGATGAATACATTTTATGTTTAAATGCATTGGTTGTTTAAGAATGTTATATGCACAGACTCTTTAATAAACAAGTACCATGAAGCTTAAAAATATGTCAAATGCAAAATCCATTTCAAAATGTGAATTCTGTCAAATTCTTGAAATTTTAGTTTACAAGTGTTGTCATCATCAAAAAGGGGGAGAATGTTAGTTCTATATGGGTTTTGATGATAACTGACAATTATAAACTCAAGATGAAGTTTTGTCTTTGGTAAGTTGAAAACTTACTGTCTAAGATAAAAATCGAGTTTTGATTTTGCAAACTCGAGTTTTGGCTTGACAGAGAGTAGCTCAATTTTCACAAGTTAAGAAAACTCCACAGTTTGCATTTGGCAAACTCAAGTTTTGGTCACACAGAGAACCACCAAAGTTTTTGAACTAAGCAAAACTCCAGTTTTCATTTGGAAATTCGAGTTTCACCAATACAGAGAGTTCTCTGAGTTTTCAAAGTAATTTGGAAACTCGAGTTTGCTTTTGTAAACTCGAGTTTACAAGTCACAGAGAGCTATGGTCATTTCTGAGTTTATGAAAACTCTAGTTTCTATTTCAAAACTCCAGTTTTCACTTAGCCAGAATTTGCAAGTGTTTTTCAAACTTACGAGAAAACTCGAGTTTAGTATTGCAAACTCGAGTTTGTGTCAGGTAGAAAGCTTTACTTTATTTCATTGTTTTGAAAACTCCAGTTTACTATTTGAAACTCCAGTTTTGAGGTTTTGGACTTAAACATGTTTTTCACTATAATAGTCCAAAACTCGAGTTTGTCATTAATCAACTCGAGTTTTGCCTCAACGCTCAAAGTATGATTTTAAACTCAAAAACGACTTTCTTCTCTGTAAGAAGAAAACTCGAGTTTGCTAATGGAAACTCGAGTTTCCACTTTGAGCACAGTGACAAACTCCAGTTTAGATAAACAAACTCGAGTTTATGTCGCCGGTTTTTGAAATTCAAGTTGGACGAATTTGTGAAACCTTTGTGTTTGATTCTAATACTTCATATCATCACTCATTACTATTCTTAACTATGTTTAATCAATTTGTTAGTGAGTTTCATATGATTTAGAAAGGATTAAATGAAGCATTAGCATAAAGCATAAAGTGATGTCAGAACATTAAATGCAAAGTCCATAGAAGTTGCATCCTTTTGGACAATCATTATCCACACGTTTTGAAGGAATTAATGTTTTCTTTCCACATCTAGTAGCTGCTCTTCCAACGGATTAAAAGTCAAGAAGTCAAGCCTGAACTTCTGTACAGCTGGTTTATCAAAGCGTAGAGAGAGAAGAAGACTAAACCTTCAACTAATCAGCCTTCAATGCTGCCAATGGTTACATTAATCATTATAACGGTCATTTAATGATCTCTTAGTATAAATAGAGATGCATTCAATTCTTCTCAACAACCAATCTATGAGAAAACGAAAATCATTAAAGTTTCAAATACTCTTTGAGTTTTCTTGTAAAAAGTATCTTTTGATACATTACACTTCAGTGTTTATTCTTATCCACTCTTAGAGAGAGTTCATTTATTGTAAATCAATCATTGTAAAGAATCTCAAGTCTGGGGACTTGGAGATTGGGATATTGATTACAACTTGTAAGGGGGAGTAAGTTCTAGTGAGAGAATTACTCTTGAGTTACAGAGTGTGTAATCAATTGTGAAAGTGAGAAATCCCAGAGAGACTGGGGACTGGACATAGGTCAAGAGATTGGACCGAACCAGTATAAATCCTTTGTTTCTTGCTTCTCTTCCCTATACTATGTTTTTCCTTGTTTTACTACCTAAAAACAGAGCAATCTGAAAAAAAATTCAGAATCCACAATTCACCCCCCACTTGGTGATTAAGCTCCGCTTTCAAATTATACAAGTTCCAGATAATTGTATCACATGAATATTCCTTTGGGATTTTTAATATACCAGCTTATGCCTGGGCATTTTATATCAGCTACTCATTGTCCAAACGTTAATGCATGCTCTCTGTTCCGCAATACTCTGATATGTAGCACCTCAAACTCTGTTAATTTTCCTAAAACTACGTGTCAATGGACACGGTAAGTGGCATGTAATTTGGGGTGTTACACCTCCTCTATTCCTATTTTCATCTCAGGTTCACTACCTCTTTCTACTCTGATGCTTTTGGCTCTGACGTGGTATCCCATATGGACCTAGATCTTTGTATTCGCTTTCTCTTTTCTTTGTCTTGGTTGATTGAGTTCCAGGTTGCCCTCCCAGAGCCTCGTTGTCGCTCACTTGTCGTCCCATCTTGTTGTCTCCCCCTAAACATCCTAACTTCGTCGGTTGTCTTTGTCACAGTAACGACGGATGGCTAGTTTAAGCGCTTCCTACTTGAGCTCGGCAATCTCAGGGTCCTACCAATAAGGTTGTTGGTTTGACCGAGATCGTTCGCCCGACGACACTATTTGTCCTAACAGTGTGATTCACGACATTGGGTGGCTTTTGGTTATGTGATTGGTGCAGGAGGATTTCAATCGCCGACTCAATTTCAATAGGGACATCGACAACAGTGCTGCTCTCATCTTCATTGAGTTATGTCAAATGGCCGGCCTTGACCTTTTTTTAAAAAAAAAACACCTTATGCCTCCTTATTTATTGGGGACGCCGTAAGCAGATGTGCGTCGTCCTTTTTTACTAGGGATGCCGTAAGTCTGACTTACTACGTCTCTCACATAGGTGTTCCCTTATAAAGAAATGTAAAAAGTGCAAAAAAAATGGATGTTATAGAGGTTTTTTATAGTAATGACTGGAACCTCAAGCACGTCAACCATGGTGATTAAGGGTGTGGAAGAATTGAAGAAATAGAGGAATTGGTAATGGCATCGTATACTAGTGGTATGTTGGTGGGTTCAATCTGACAACATTCCAGCACATTTTCTGTCTCTTTTACCTATTTTGGGCTTTAAGTATGCATAGAAAATGAAGTATATAGAAGAAAATGTGCATATCAAAGTATCAAGGAAAATCAAAGAAATTCTTGTTATACCTTGTAGAGTTTGTAATTCAAGTGAGAATTGATAATTCCTTTCTCTTTTGTAGGAGGATGGAGTCAAGTTTTGAAGCTCTATGAGAACCAAGAAACAAGGGAAGAAATAAAGGAAGTGAAGTAATACAAAGTTAGAAGGAACTGTACAACCCAGCCGTAGCAAGTTGACAAGCCGCCGCAGCCAACAACGGCGCGGAAAGTGGGCCAACGGCCGCAGCCGGTCGTGAAAAAGTGCAGAAAGTACAGCTGCGCGTTTTTCACATTAGAAACAGAAAAACCCTATTTAACCTAAAGGGAAGGGCCGAAAAACACACTTTTTGCACAAGGGAACAAGTGGGAAACAAAGGAGAGAGCTTGGGAGAGAGATCTTGGAGCTTTGGAGGCTTGGGTGCTCAACCTAGAAGAGATTTTTGGGGATTTCACCTTGGTTCTTCCTCTTTTCTCCTCTTCTCCTCTTACATTCTTCATGTATTCAGTATCTTTGCTTAGCCTCTCTTTGTATTTGAACATGAGTAGCTAAACCTTTCATTCTAGGGTTCTTTTGACCCTTTGTATGGATTAATACTTGAATATTCCTCTCTTTTAGTGGATTAATATATGTATGTGTTGATTTCAACCTTGGCTTAATGCTTCTAAGTGATTGGCCTCCATTTAGATGATTTATTCACTTAGGTTTTGACTTGAGAGAGCTAATCTAGGTGTAGAACTTGATTGAAATCATGCTTGTCTTGAAGTTTACTTGATAAATGGATGGTTTGTTGGTAAAATAGAGATATATTTACTAACCTTGCATTGTCACATTAGGGTTGTTGCTTAAATATTGATTCTCATTAATTGTAGCAAGAGATTGTGCAGTTTAATGAGACGAGACTTGATTTTGACTTGAGAGAGCGGGTCAAGTGTTTTAGAACCTTAGACTAACACATATATGTATTGAAATGCTACTAGAGAGGAAATTAACCAAGTTTTATGAAATGCAAAGGGGAAAAAGAATCCTAGGCTTTATTATCCTTGAAGTCAAAGAGTCATTTGCCTTTCTCAATTTTAAGTTTTAAAAATAGTCTTTTAAAATTATCATTCCAAATCAAAACTTTGTTCTAGCTCAACTTGATGAAATTCACTAAGCCTCTTGCTTGACCAATTTGTTAAACAAATCCTCGTGGGAACGATACTTTATTTATCACTTTATTACTTGCGAAACTCGTACACTTGCGAGGCGAACACAATCCCACTTATAAGCTCATATGGTTAATACATGCCCCTTTAATTTAAAAAAGGAAAATCTATGGACGATAAGAGTGTGAATGGAGTGAGGAATCAGTGATGAACAGATGAATGAGTGAACAGATGGTGAACGAGCCCCCAAAGTGTCAATTGGATTTAATTGTTTGAGTGAGCAGTCGGGTGTGGTGAAATACACAGACTTGGCCTTCCGGATCTTGGGCCCAATGTGGACACTTTCTTGAGCCTTTGCATCCTCCTGCTCTTCTCTATCGAAGCATATTATGGCTAATTAAACTTGTGTAATGTCATCCCTTGTCCTTAGGTTCAACTGGCAAAGGAGTCGGACACTCACACCTAAGGGAAAGGTTCAATCCTAGAGTTGGTTAAGGCGCTGAGGTTCATGCATCGAACCCCAGGTAACGGTTAACCTCATGTTTATATACATCTTATATGTATGACAGACATTCACAGAATTTTGGAAACATTTGCTACGGTCAGACATAGGGTATACATATCAGATATGTATGGCGAAACAATACAGTCGGATGACAGACAATGGTACAGTCGGAGTACAGATAATAGTACGGAGTCGAAATGCAGAGACAAAAGTACGGTCAGTACAAGTAATAGTACAGTGAATGCAGGCATGACGAGACAAGTAATGTCGGATCGGATGTAAAGCATGACAGTCGGATGATGAGACAATATACATATAATGCATACAATAAACATCGAGTTAGTGTTACGATGCAGCGAACGTGCCTTCGTTGGCCGGATTACGGTATTTACGTCGGTATACGGCACGACGGTAGGTCGAACGTGTCGGGGATATCCTATCAACATAACAACGTACTTGTTAAGGATCTATCATTACGACGGACATTTTAGTCAAAATGACCATTTTACCCGACCCCTAATCGTGAATTTGCGACACTTTGTTACTTTGACCCTTATTTTCCAAAATTTCAACATAACTCCTACTCCAACATAATTTTCGAAATATAAATCATATTGATTAATGATTCACATCATAACAAGTATTTTAGGTACAAATTACCATTTTGCCCTTATCCTTACTAGTCGGCGGAATTTCGGCAGAGCTTCGCTATTTCAACTCTAATCTTCCAAAATTTTGCCAGAACTTCGACCCCACCATGATTTTCGAAATAATGACTAAAATACCCCTAGAATATGATATCTAATCATACTTGGAAGATTAAAGACTACTCTAGCATTTCTACTCTAACTACTGAAAAAACTATGGAAGCTTAAAGCTCGGTACCGAAAAACTTACCCAGAGCTTCGCTGTAAATTTCCCCGGCTCCTCCTTCTCTCTAACCTCTCTCTAATTTTCGGCCAAGGCTCTTGAAAATGGTGTGAGAATTGAAGAGGAATGCTTGCCTATTTATAGGGAAAAAATGTGCCAACTTTGGTAATTTTTCCCTTCCAACTTTGTAATTTTCCCCTCATTTTTAACCATGGAATATTAGGATTTTTGGTGGATGATTTGTGGCCATGCAAAGCACATTTTCGTTCAGCTCCTCATGAGTCACCAACTTGTGTGACAAGTTGAGTATTCTAGAAGCATTTATACCCCGATCGGTACCCGATTCGCGTAATCTCGGAAAATCTCAAAATACGGAATCATAACTTTGAAGATCCTCTTTCTCATCAAAAGTATCTAGTTAAACTTAATTTTTGGTCCTATTCATGGTTTCAACGGTTCGACCCAAGTTTCTCGAACGTGTCCTGAGGCTGTCAGGCAATTTGGAATCATCAACTGGATAAAAATTCTTGATTCCAAATATTTCCAGATAATTATAAACTCATCTCCAAATGTTGAGTTAGAATTTATTTTCTTCAAATTCTAAATCTTTGACTATCCGTCTTTTCCTCAGATTTTCCCTATTTCGTCTTATTAGCAAAATCTTCTACCGATCTCGGAATTAACTTCCGGAAACGTCTAATTCAAGATAAAAATCCACTGATCAATATTATACCCTGACTTTAGAAATTTTACTCCGGGTTTTCTAGATAGGATCCGATCTCCATCGGAGTTTAATTTATGTTGACTTTTTCAATAACTTAGTCACTAAGTTTTCCTTAAATATCATGATATTTTTCTTCAAAATTTTATCCATATTTTGATCCAAATTTTCGGTCAATTATCCCTGATCCTTTTTAATTTTATTTTATTATTAATTAATATTTATATAAAATAATTATTTAATAATTATTTTATATAATCTTTTCACAAAATCTTCCTATTGGTCCAAACATGTTTTCAGGCTTAAAATTACTTAATCTCAAATATTTTTCTCAATATTTTCCAACTAATTAGAAAATATATTTATGCTAATTTTCTAGCCATAAATCACTAATTATAGAGTTCTACATAATTTATCACAATTATTTCATTGTTCAAGCTTAAATAATTAACCAATAATTATTTAATCAATCACTTATCATTTTTTGATAATTTTCTTATCTAGAACTAATTACTTCTTCTCAAAATCTGAACTAACATTACTATTTTATCTCCCATGTAAAATATCAATAATTATGGAGTTAGTTATGATCTCCAAATACTTTATAATTGTTATTTTACAATTCTTCCGAGCTTATAATTTATTAAATTACCAAAATTAGAGAAAATATATTCTCTCAATTTTAATAATTATTTTACTACCTTTCAGGATTTTTCACAATTTTCCTAATTTATTTATGTCCTACAAGGGCATTTTCGTCCTTTTGGCACATTATTATTTTCCTCCTAATTTCCAAGAGATTTTTCCCTTAATTCCCACAGTACTTTCCTTAGAAAATAATATCATTATGATATTTTCTCTAATTCAATTTTTAGGGTATTACATAAAGTATCTTGGTGGAGAGAAAAATTATAAATAAAATTGTGTATGATTGTGATTCAAACTGGTTTAATGATAAAACTTTGATGGATTAAGATGATGTTTGGGAGTTTATGGTTGTTAGTTTGTGAATACAGATGTTTCATTATGAGTGAGTTTGGAGGCCGATAAAGTGTTTGATAAATTGTTATGGTGTGTAGAATTTAATAATTGTAGTATATTTTTTTATGAATACTTTGAATATTGACGCACACAAGATGTTTGTTAAAATGCACAAGAGAAAATTGGATATGATTTTATTGTTTAAATTGTTTTAAATTCATTGTTAAAGTTGTAGAGGTGTATGTAGATGTTGTGTTGGATTTTCTTCTAGAATCTGAATTGTGATTAATTGACTTAACTTGGTTGTATATTACCTGTTAAAGGTTGAGTCTTTCTCCTTATTTTTCTAAATTGATGAGATTGTAGATTTTGGTTGCTTTTTTTTCTTTTTGGTTGGAGATTGTGGTTAAGTAACTTAAAGATGTGGGTGAGGTTTAAATGTTAACAATATTTGTTATAGGTTTGATGTCGTTATGTTGTTGAGGAATTTTTTTTAAATGAATTATATTAATCACATAGAGTTTGTGAAAAGACCATGACAATGGCATTTATTTGGATATTAAGAAATTAAAGGGTGAACATTATTGTAAAAGTGGTTGGGTGGAAGTAAGTCAATATATGATTGGGAGTGCATTATATGAGTGATTAACGTCCTATTATAATTCTTATAAATGATATTTTTACTACTTGTTATATTTTAATTTTATTGCAGCATTTTCTGATCATGATTTCTCCAATGAAAGTAATTAGAATTATCTCAGCTTCTCATCAATATTGAATTGAGTAACTAAAAAGGATTATATTTAACATTTTCTGTCTTTTTCTGTTTGTTTCGATGAACATTTACATTTGAAATTTGAAAGGAAGTTAAATTCATTCCACCTCGATCAACCTCATATGTCAAGGTTAAATTGAATATTTGAATATATGACTTTGCGAAGTATTTGAATACTTTGAGTCATGCATAGAGATAGTGAAAAGAACTTTCAAATGAACAATATGTTGAATTGTGTTTCAAGAAATTATATTTATGACATAGTGGGCCTGTTTGGGTTAGTGGTGGGAGTGGTGGCTTAAAAGCTATATGACTTTTGTAAAAGCTCAGTAAAAAAAAAAATCAAGTTGTAAATGTGATTTGTGTTTGGATTGATGGTAGTAGAAGTGGTTGGGCCCACGTAAAAAAGTTGGAAGCTTTTTCCAAAAAGCTCCCCCATGGAGCTTCAGCTTAAAGGAGCTTTTTTGAAAAAAGCCCAATGGGGTAAAAGCCAACCCAAACACTTCCTACTGAACTTTTTTTCTACTGGAGATTTTTCCTATCTTTTTTCTGACTTAAAGCTCACTAACGGTCTCACCAAACAGACCCAAATTGTGCATGCCTGAAAGTAGCATTTGATATATTATTTATAGACCTTTATGCTAGGATGCTTAATTGTGAAATGCTCCTCATGAGATTTCATTATTAGAAGCTCTTTTCATTTATAAAGTTAAATTGATCCCTCGCATGTTTGAAAATGTTTTTGAGGGACTAAATCTAGAATGCTGGTTACTAACAGCAATACTATTAGTCCTTGGTGTACTATAGTTAACCTCGAGCTCGCTTGACATTCGTGAGCATAGTACTCACGCTTGATATTTGTGGGATTCATTCTCACACTAGTTATTCTTGGGTTTTGTACCTATTCATGGACTGTGTGTCCATGCTTGTTTTTGTGGCCCCGAGTTGTGCTTGGTTAGTTACCTTGTTGACTGTGTGTCCACACCTGTTAATCGTTCTATTTAAGTCCTCATTCCGAATGAGTTTTCCATATTGGTTGGTACTTAATTTCATCAATGAGTTATTTATTTACATAATATTTTCTTACTAATAACCCTTTTTATATAATTTCATCGACATTTATGATTTCATACTTGGAAGTTGAATATAATTGTCTTCTCGTTATTATGGATTTTTACTTGCTTAATTTATCACTTCAATATTTTATTTACTCTACTAATAGGACGTTATTCACCGGAAAACATGTTGGTCTCATAGTGCTAACCATGTACTCTTGCTAATTGTTGAGGGGCTTTTATGCTGAGTTGGAGTTGAAGCTGAAGCATAAATCTAAAGGATCCTCATCTTAGTGTAAATTTCAAAATTATGTATTACTCGTATTATTATTGTTATTATTTTGAATCTTCTTATAGGTGCTCCACGTAAATTGTAGTTAGGATCTTCGCCTTCACCATATATGTTGTATGTTTGTTAGTATAGCGATAGATGCGTTGTAGATAAATTAGAGAATTTGGGAATAGAAGAGAGAAGAGAGAAGATAGGAAGAAACAGAGAGAGACGAGAGACAGAGAACATAGAACATAGAAGGAATCAGAATTCTTATTCCTAAAAAATGATCAATCAACATGTAACTTTGTCTAAGTCTCCCATTTATATAGGATACAGAACTTAGACTCCTTAGGCCATTTCCCCAATGGCTAGTAACTAATATTTAACTAACTGCTAACTAATTAATTATCCACTGAGTGTGGCCTCATGGAACTAATCGTGTAACATCACTTTTCCCCCAACTATTTACCCTAATTAGGTAATTACTAACCCTAATTACCTAATTACTAATACATTTACAGACTACATATCAATACTCCCCCTGAAGAATCCTTGTCCTAAAGGGTTAACGATGACAAAAGAAGTAAATTGTTGTTGAAAATGATATAGCAGAACCCAGGAAGCTTTCTCCTCTAGCAATTGCTTCCATTCCACGAAAACTTCAATAACAATTGTTTCCCAATCTCGTTCTTTTGTAGGATGGGTAGCGATAAGGGCATAGATTAACAGGGTCTGCACCTTGAGACAAGATCATAGCATGATTATGGTCCTAACACAGTGGTAGCAAGGTCTAAGTTTCAGAAAAACTGTCTACAAACTCCCTCAAAAATCTCTGAATACCAACTGTGGCTTCCCTAGGACTGTTCATCAGTGTATACTCTTGTGTCTTAGATTCCTCCAGTGTAACATCCCAAATTTTGGGATTTGAAATTTGAATATTATCTGGGAAATTGAATTGTGATATTTTCCCTAAAGTAATTGTGAAATTAAGTATTGGAATATAAGGTATATTTTCTCATAAATTAAGGACAAATAATTATTGGAATTTAAGGACCTATTTTCTTGAGAAATTCAAAGAAAAGAGTTAGAGGTTGATTTACAGCCCAAGATTTTTAGAGAAATTACTTTAAGGGTTAAAGAAGTTAATTAGGGAAGAAAATCCTTATAAAACATTAAGGATTCATTTCTAGCATTTATTTGGTAATTAAGCAATAATAAAGAGACAAGGGAATTATTAATTATTAAATTAAAAAAATAATAATAATGGAAGACGCTGCATATCAGATACTACTGCTTTAACCCATATCAAAGCCCAACACCAACCCATTTCATCTATTTATCCGCGCCCCTTCAGTCCATTATTCATGGTTAATTGTCAAACTCCATCGGCCCATCAACAATTAAGAACCCAAACCTATCTCAATGTATTCAGCCCCTAGCTCAAAGAACGCCCTAATCCATTACCTCCTCTATTCATAACCTAAACACGCAAATGGTAAACTCGTCAAAACGCAACGGTGACAGGAAACAGTAGCAGTGGTTACACGTAAAGTCTGCATTCGCCGTAATGCGTCTGGAGTGATCAGTAAAAGAAATCTCTAACCATACTCCCACGCATCATTAAGAAAGATCAGGACCACGCCATCAGCCCCATGCTTCTCGAGCTAAACGCTATGGACCTCTGTGCTTACCTGGTCGGACCGGACCCTTAACTGCCTATTTAAAATGTTGCTCCTTGGTTTTCCCTTCATCCCATCTACCTTAACAGCCAAAGCCGAGGCCAAGAGTGGGAGAGAGTCTGAGAAAGAGAGAAACTGAGGTAGGAGAGAGTAAGAATTTAGCCATTGCATGCTCTGCATCTTGCACCCAGAAACAGGGCCGTTTGTTTTTGGGTAGAGATCACGTTGTGCAAGTTTAAATCTGAAAGTAAGTCTTCCGGTCTTTTTCCTTTTGATTTTTGTTTACTTCCTAACGCAGACTTATGAACATAAAGCCATAGGAAATGAGCTAGTAGTTGCTTGCTGCGATATGAAAACTGAAACAGGACTTGGAGTTATATATACACGTTGCTGCATTCGAATGGGAAGAGAGGAAAACGATGTTATACATATAAATATATGATATATATATATATATACATATAAATAGATATATATATATACATACATATATATATATATACATACATATATATATATACATACATATATATATATATACATACATATATATACATACATATATATATATATATATATATATATATATATATATATGTATGTATGTATATATATATATATATATAACTGCATCGGGTAAAAATGAAAGAGAAAGGAAACATGTGCTGCATATATAAATAGAAGCTGATATATATATAGTTTACTGAACTTTTCACTGCACATATAAATATTTCGTTGCACGTATAAACATTGGGGAAAAATACATTTGCTGATATACTCTAGCTACACATATATATATGTGTTCGCTGCTCTTGGAATGAGAAAGAAGAAAAGCTTATTGTTTTATACACACACATGTTCTTAGACTAAAATATATATGTGGCGGTCATGCTTATATATATAAATACATACATATCTTTGCATATAGGGAGGCTCACGGTTAGGCATATACTTACATAAGGAACCAAAACCTTGAGAAGTTGTTGCTTGAAACGCTGTACATGGAAAACAAAATAGCTTGTAATGACGCTAGATATATGATAGGAGAAAAAAAAGAGAAAGAAAAACCTTCCCGATATAAAGAAAATGTTGCTGCAAAAGTGAAAAGAAATGAAAAAATAATGAAAGCGTTTGTTATAAATACTACTGCACATCTAAATATATATAGATAGGTTGCGTTGCTGATACAAATATTTGGAGAGAGAAAAACCAAAATGTGGTCAACATATATATCTATATAAGGAAGCTTGTGCATTTAAATATATATAGGTGCTGCGGATATTGTAACGATAGGAACTTACTGTTTTGGAGCCGTTGCACTTGAACCAGCATGAACCCAAGCATTTACACACACACACACACACACACACACACACACACACATATATATATATATATATATATATATATATATATATATATATATATATATATATATATTTATAAGATGCATGTCGTGACGGTGTGTATATATACTCTGCATATATTTGAGAAAAAAAAAAGAGAAAGAAAGAAAGAGGGAAAGCTACTATGAATTTTATATATGTATATAAAAATAAAAGTCATGGTTTTCTTGGTGTTAGTATTTTTAATTTAAAGTGACAGGATAGCCTCTAAGAGTTTAGATTTAATAATAATAATAATAAATGATATAATAATAAATTAGCAAAAATTGGGCCTAGGAATAAAAATGACAAATAAGACCCAAAATATATATTTTGGCTTTCAAAAATTAAAATGGATCTTCGAGAGTTAGTACATGCCCAATAGCCTTACATTAAGTCTAGTGTCATGACAGTGGAGATTTTGAAGAGTTGGAACAAATAATAACCCGTCGTCTATAAATGTATATTTATGGGACGTGATAGTTGCCAAGACAATTAATCGGACGTGAAGCCAGTTGAAGATTGTAAAGCAATCAGGTAGTAACTCTAATCTCACATACTTGGTATGGCTGTGTATGACTGTTGAATCATATATGTGAATGTCCCGTCCCGTAAGGGCCAGCACCACTCGTGGCTCGATTGAGCGGAAGGACTGACCATGGAGTACCTTCCCGGTGGATAGAATTAGGGTAGGGCCTATTGGACAAAATTCCTTAGGTGGCTAACCTAATTGCATTCAGAGGACTCGGATATTTCCGATTGAGAACTCTAGCGGTTCCAGGGGACTCTCGGTAGGTCTTAGTCTACTATTCATAGTTGGGTGTTCCGATTGAGAACTCCGATGTACAGGGGGACTCTCGGTACATGCCACGTGGTATACTTAGTGCTATGGTTATGAGATATGTATATGCTATTTTGGCTATATGTGATCTGCATTATGGATTCTGAATGCTTTATGCTGTGTGGACTGTTATACTATGTTGGTTGTCTTTCATATACTGTTTATACTCTGTTTGTGAGATTGACCTTTTACTCTGGGATCCTTCGGGATTCCAGCCCCTATTACTACCTGTGAAAAGGGATAGTGTATTGGACACGGCTCCCAAGGCAAAGCGGTGGATACTTGGCAGCTGGAGGCTTCGGATCAAAGCAAGGGCAACTACTAGCCAACTTTGATCGAATTTTGTAACTTGGTAATAGTTACGTTTAGAAGTTGTAGATAATCTCCATAACCCTTCAAAAAATTCTTATTGTAATCAAGTAATATTATATCAGTATGTTATGATATTTCTGTTCGCCTATTATGTTGTGCTCTATTGCTCTAGTTATTGTCAGTGTATTGGTAGGGTGTTACAGTTTTTTTATCAGAGCAAAGGTTCTGGCAGCAACAGAATAGCATACTGATACTTGATTACATAATAATCGGGATCAGAGTTATAATGATGCTTATACCCTACGGTAGAGGGTTCAAACCCTGGTGAGTTGAGGCTTAGAGATAGATAAAGTAGCAGAATAGGAATTTCAATGCTAATTCTCGAGCTTCTGTTATGGAGATAGGATATGATGAAATATTAATCCTCACTCTGTGTTATAAGAATATATGGGGTAGTTGTACCAAGAAGTTGATATAGTATCTCTTAGATCTTATCAAGGACTCACTTCGCCGTTAAGCGACCTCCAAATGCTCCTGAGACACCGATGTCTCAAGAGTAAGAGGCCCTTTTACATCGATTCAAAGATACTTTAATGCTCCGGGGATAGAGCTCTTTGACTGAGTTCTTGACGATGGTAGTCCATTACATAAAAAGGGTGCAGTGGATATCAAGGGGACAATACTTAGCATTTTTGAGGAAGCCAGATGAATTGATGTTTGGATAATTTTGAGTGACCAGTTGGAATCAGGGTAGAAATTTTGGTCATAGAATTGTCTGCTCAAAATTTAGAAGTCCAATCAGAATATAGGTTCTAACAATAGGTTAGAATATCTGCTTGAGTTTGAACTGATTAAATAAACTTGAAGCTTTAAAATAGTGGGTAGAGCATACGAGTATCCTTTTCCTAGGATATAAACAATTCTTTTAAATTGACTGTGATACTGGTACTGGCCACGCATCAACATCTTGCTAAAGGATATTACTTGAGGTACCTTCTATTCTAATCTTAGATGAAGGACACACATCGAGGAATGACATACTGACATAATTCAGTCCCTTAACAAAGTGAACAAAAAAAAATCTCGAAAAGTTGTGTTGTCTGGACGTTATATCCAAAATCATGTCAAAGAGGGATTTCTGTGACTTGGTCAAGAACACTTTGCAGAAGGACTCTGACTTCAAAAGGAAAGTGGCCGTCATTCAAGATTTGCGTCCTATAACAAGTCAGGTGCTTCATTACTACAGAGGAGATTTTCTTGACGAGCTCCCTGGCCTTTTGGATTTTGCAGTTGTACTCAATCCTTCTTCCCAACAAAAGCAAGAAGTCCATAGATTAAACTACATACTCAGAAAATTTATGACAAGTAAGTGCTGTTTATTTTCACCCAATATTAAAACCCTTGGCAGAAAATTGTGCTAAGAATTCTGCTATATCGAATCTCAAAATGAAAGAGAAAATAAGAGGGTTCAAGCTCTGGAAGTTGGGGGCTTTGAAAATAGCTGAGATGGCACAGAATGTAGAATCTGCCGTTAGTCCTAGGGCTTTTATTGTTAAGTCAAGATATGATCCTCATATCTTATCAGGACTTTGAGGTTAAGTGTGCTTAGGCAAGAGAAATCTCGGGATGGGTGACCTCCTGAGAAGTATTATAGGAATTTAAGATTCCCTAATTCAAGGCCCTAGTACTTTGAGATATGACATATGGTAATCCATAAAGATGCTATGAGGATGTTAGATTGAATATGGTAATGATTGAGGCTAGGCTTGAATCCGATTTAAGCTGAAATAATGCCTAGGTCGAAATGTGAATAAGGTTACCTTAGGTTCCAATACATGAGAATAAGAATTCTGTGAACATTGATTGATGATTAGATTGAAAGGTGATTAAGGTGGTACTAAGGTTTTAGTATTCAAAAGTGGGAACCCTATAAGTGTTGATCAATGTGGTGCCATGAGCAATGTTTTGGTATGATTGAGGGTTGTCGATTAGATGAAAGAATAATGTTAGAATATTCCCCTGTGATATTGAGGATTGAGGTAGGATTAGAACCTTGTGAATAATACTGATGTAGTGAGGATATTATTCAATGTTTTGAGGATTAGACTAGGAATTGTGAATCATGATCCTAGTTTGTATTCTGGGTTTTGTTAAGGCAATACAACTCCTTAGTCTAGTTAATGATTGAGGTTTTAGGAATCAAATTGTGAATTTAACAATGGTTGTTTAATTTGGGGTTATTTGAGGATAGTGCCCAGATGTTGTAAGTTATGAATTATGACAATCATGGCATATGGTCAATGTTTTCAAAATTAGGTTGATGAACCTAAAAATTTGATAGACATCCATCTGGTTGCTACCGATTGAATTGTAACCTAGGAACCCAACTTGATAGTTGAGTGATTCTTTCGGTATTGATCGACCCTAATGAATTGAGATACTAGAATAAGGTATCGATCGATTTGAATGAGTTGAGGCACTAGAATGTGGTACCAATATATGAGGTATGTGGAGGTTGCTAGTGGCTGACCTAGTATTGGGAATGATTTTGGTCTTATAGTATTCTCTTAGAAAGAATGATTGAGAGTTGTTCCTTGATGGAACCAGATGATAGCTAGAACCTCGGTAGCTACAGTTTATGGACTTAGGATTGAGACTGATAGCTGTAGATATGATAGTGGTTAATAGTTTCCCTAGAAGTGGATTGAATACCCAATAGGGAAGAATTGGATCTGAGGCTATGCTAGAACTGGACTATTGTCAGAAGTTTGTATACAGAATGACCCCAGATGAAGTATACTTGATGCAATGTATGGCCATGGGGTGCTCCAGTACAGTATGACATGTATTTTGGCAAGAACTAGACCCTCACTAGAAGACATTCTAGTTGAGAATAGAGTCCCTGAGGTGTTTTTAGAATATCTTAGCAGATTACCTCCAGTAAGGGAAGTTGAATTCACTATTGGATTGATGTCTGGTACCAGATCAATATCAAAGGCGCCGTATTAGATGGCTCTAAATGAATAAGTTTTTGAAAGGTGAAAGCGCTCACCCGAAATAAATACCTCAATCCAGAAATTAAGATTCTTACCACGTTGGAGGGTGTATGGTCCACAACAGTGGTCGGCACCGCTGATGACTGGTGACTTAGTTCCAGTCTAGTAGACTGGAAAGTGCGTGAGGTCAAGAGATGTGATGGTCGTGGATCAGTTGGATCCAGAGTTTTGAAGCAGCAAGCGATTGGGGATTATTCTAATAAGGACAAAGCGGTGGCGTGTACCTCTCAACTCTTAAGAATGTTCATGTCATGAGTTTTATGGTAGACAGTGGGACCTACTAAACTAGTATGTCCTTAAGTCGCCAAACTTGACATGCATTCATTAGGAAGCCCTAAGTCCTATGAGACTGATATGTTCATAGGCTGGCAGAGACCCATTACGGGCAATGTCTTGAAACGGCTGGGAGGCTAGGATAGAATTGCACTGGGTGTGCCTAGAGAATGGCCGAAAAGGTCGTAAAACTCGAAGGATACAAATAATGTCTTGGAAATGGCCGGAAAAGTTGAGATAGAATGCATTACTCATTGATGACCATCTAAGATTTGTTGTCTGGTTCCTGGATTCGTTTGAAATAAAAATTTTTAACTTGCCAATACACCTGCTATATTTGAAATTTTCGGAATTGATTTTTTTGAACTTATGAATTTTCGAAACTGAGTTTTCAACTATGTTGTGGTAAAGGCAGTATGGAACTGGAAGAAGCCAGAAACTGTTGTAGACGTACTCAGTTTGCTGGTTCCTGCCAGATATTTTTGGAATATTTATAGAACTGGAAGAGGCCAGAGACTGTTGTAGACGTACACGGTTTGTTGGTTTTTGCCAGATGTTTTGGAATGATTACAGAACTGGAAGAGGCTACAAACTGTTGTAGACGTACTCAATTTGCGGGTTCTTGCCAGATGTGTTTTAAATGTTTTTGGTCGCGTGCCATTGATAAAACTCTTTTGAACAAGAGATTTGAAAATTGAGGGGATATGTTTTGAGATGCTAAAAATCGCACCAGCAGGGAATGCACCCAATCCGAAACATTTTGCCTTGTTTGGTCGAACACCATGCGTGCAGGGGGTTAGGCCTCGGGAATGTGATCGTGGACTGGGTCCTCCACGGTGGTGGGCCATTACATAAAGAGGCGTCGGCACCCACGCAGGCGTTTGGAGCAGGGCTCCGTGGACGATGGTCCTTTGCCCTGTTATGAGATTCCGGTGGGTGGCCCGTTATTGTATGTGCCAGTGTGGACACTAGGTTTCTTATGGGGGACGGAAACTCTCCCACATTTACTAAAGGCACTGTTGGTTCCTGATGACTCTTTGAGGCCAGAGGGATGCAGTGGCCGGATGTAGGATTGGGATAAGTCGCTGTACCAAGTGGTTGAACTGGTGACGTGTGCTCTCAATTGTTAAATGTTGTGAAATGTATTGCGACCACAGAAATTTTCAATGTGTGAAAATTTGGAAATGAGATAGCATAGTTGAAATGAAGAGCAGTGCAATTGGTGATAATAATGATACAGGAACAGAAACTGTTAGAATGGTCTAGAGATCTAAACCGGCTAGGTCCACTACAAAAAAAATGAGCTTTTGTCGCGGTTAATTTGTCGCTGTTAAAAACAACCGTTTCAAAATATCATTTTGTCACGGTTTTCACCCTAAACCGCCACTAAATTGTAGCGGAAGCCTTATTTGTAGCGGTTATTCAAAAACACCGCAACAAAATTGGCGCCACGCCATGGCGCGCTTAGCGGGAAATTTTGTGACAGTGTTTTTGTAGCGGTTTATTTATAAAAACCGCAACAAAATTGGCGCCTGTTGGCGCGCTTAGCGCGAGAATCTTTGTGACGTTGTCTTTGTAGCGGTTTATTTATTATAACCGCGACAAAATTTGAAGGGTCACTATTTTGTAGCGGTTTTGGTAAACCGCTACAAAATAGCACGAAGAGCGAGGCATTTTGTAGCGGTTGTTGTGGCGGTAATTTTACAACCGTTACAAAGATGTAAACTTTGTAGCGGTTTATTTCGATAACCGCTACAAAATCGTACGACTTTATAAACAGTGACTCACCATTTTTCAAAGTCACTTCTAACGGTTTGAGTTTTCACCGTTTCTACCTTAACGGTTTGAGTTTTCACCGTTTCTACCTTTTAACCCAACGGTTTGAGTTTTCACCGTTTTTACTGTTAAACTTACACCTTTCAACATTATGGATTCTGGACGAGGTAAGGGAAAGGGAAAAGTAACTGGCCCACCAAGAAGGGGTTTAAGGGGCGGTAGTAGTAGAGGGGACCAGACGAGAGGGCGTGTGACCCGACATATACCTCCGCCCTCTCCGGGGCCGGGCGAGTTTGCCTCGCTTCGCCGATGAAGAAATTCCAAACACGGGGACCGTAGGGGGAGATCGAGAAGCAAGTTTGTCGTTCGACGATTTAGACGACGAGAATGAGGACATCCTCTTAATATTCCCATAGCAGATGTAGAGCAGTTCATCGACGGGGAAAACCAGCGGGACCACGGGAACCCCCGACCGGCGTCTTCGCGTTCCACCGGATTTGTAGTGGATGTCGAAGGTATATGTAATTAGTTTTTTGTGAGAAATTAATTTAATTTCGGTACGTTTAATTCAATTTTTTGTAAACTTGCAGATAGACACGGGAACATCAGCAGGAGGACGCTGGATGTTTCCGCTCTCACTCAGACGGACTGGGAGATGGCCGGGTGTCGGTCGTAGTCCCGTGGAACGACCAGACAGACCAGGCGATCGGCAACGGCGGTCACCTGATGAACCGATTCCTGTCTGAGTTTGGTGGCCATTGGGGGTGGTTCCCAATTTATTTCAAGGATTGGAAGAAAGTGACGAAGGAGACAAAGAACAAGGCGTTCTGAGATGTTCTACGAGTAATCAATATTGTTTAATTAAATTGTACATGTTAATAGTTATAAGTTTTAGTTTATTTCTTTCCTTATTTGTTTCTTAATTCATTAATAATTAATAATGAAATTATGATATAGAACAAGTTTAAACTGCGCGAACGACACAAGAGGTACGTTATGATGAAAGTGGGGGAAGGGTGGAAGAGCCGGAGGAACCGTCTCTACAATATTATGAATGGAGACGGCACTATTCCTCTGCAGCAGCTGATCGAGAGAGTCCCTTTGTCGCAAAGGAACACAAGAAGCCGCGCACGCAGAGAGTCCATCACACCGCAGGGACCAAGACGTTTGCGGTGACATACGAGGAGATGGTATGTTATTATTTAACATGATCATTGTTTTGTTTTTGAAATAACAAAGTTTATATTGTTTTAATTCTTTCAAATGACGAGAAGGCTCGAGGAGGAGAACACAGGACGGACTATGGGAAGTTGTGGACACGCACCCATAGACACGCAGATGGGACGCCGACCTCGAGGCGATAGAGGAGATAATAGTAAGTTAAAAAACATTATTTATATAATGAATGTTGTATATTTAAATTGATCGTCCATTATTTTATTAATGGTTCATGAACTCGTTGGTCGGGCCGGATTGAGAATACCGAGGCGTAGCTACGAGCGCCGCGGACTCCAGAGTCACGAGTCCGTGAATCCTACGGCCCCATTGAAAGCCGCTCTGGGCCCGCCGAGCATCCCGGCGCGTTAGGGGTTTTGGCCTTGGCGCCAAGCCTAGCATGGTGTACCCGAGACGGGCTCCTCCTCCGCTCCCGGACCCTCCGGCTCGAGAAGGCCACCGGGAGATTTCGAGGCGATCATTGCTTGAGAAGGTTCTTCGAGCGAGGTTGCCGCAGTGAGGCCGCACGGAGGGCCGACGAGGAGGCCGGAGAATAGGCGCGAGCAGAGAGCATCGACCGTTGGTGGGACCGTCATAGCTCGAATTGGACTTCTGTTTGTGGCGTCTTGAACAAGCTGTGTCTTGACGCACGCCTTCCATCTCCCGAGCCTCCCCCTCCGTTCCTCTTTGATGATTCCGGCCACGTCTTTCCGATGACGACGAGGTGTCAACTCTCGTCGTGGACCACCCTCCCCGAGACGGAGACCCCACGAGACAAACCCCCTCGAGAGGACTTGATGATCATGCTCTGAAATGTAGACCTTCTTTTTTTTTCTCTTTTCATGTCCAAACAGAGTTGATTGAGATAACTATATTTGATTATATTGTTTTCTTGTTGATCACGTTTCTTTTCTTGTTGATGAGCTTTTTTTTCCATTGCTTTTTAAAAAAGTGCTTTAATTATAAGTTAAGAACTTCTAATGTTTGGATATACCATTTAACTCATGATTGACTAATCAGTAATATATTAACTCAATTAATCAAATGATTAGTTGAGACACATATGATTAATTAAGCAAAAGCAAATTTTGGCGTCAAAGCTTTGTGCTTTTTACTAATTTTGTGCGCAAAAGCAAATTATTCAATGACTAATCAGTATTATATTAACTTCTAATTTTGTGCTTTTTTACTAATTTTGTTTTTTTCCCAAAGCTTTGTCGCGGTTCCATGGAATATAACCGCAACAAATATGAATTTTGGCGCCACAATTTGTCACGGTTTCTTCCTTCAACCGCTACAAATTTTGTGTTTGTAGCGGTTATTGTCGCGGTTAAAAAACCGCTACAGTAATTAAAGTGAGTCGTCCACATTTATGTTCTATCCTAAATTTGTTTGTTACATATGGATAAGTCATGGATCAAGCAGCCGCGTAGTTCTCTGTATATTTAGCGGGATTGAACACTTTCTTAGATTTCGCCTTCTCTCACGCTTGCATTAATGGCAAGATCGTGTGTCCTTGTTTGCGATGTAAGTTTAAGAAGTGGCAAACACGAGATTATGGTTGTCGAAATACTCAAAGTTATCTTTTCTTATCAAATTGTACCATATCAAGTGCATGTGTGGGATCACCGATAAGGCAATGTCGATGTCCTGGAATTACTTCGAGATGCTTTCCCTGACGCGGACATTCCCCCATCCTTCTACGAGGCGAAGAAGATAATCAACAGATTAGGCTTGAACTACCAAAAAATAGATGCCTGCCCAAACGACTGTATGCTTTATTGGGGAGAGGACGATCGAAAGGAGACTTGTAAGAAGTGTCACACTTCGAGGTTCAGGACAGTTCGGAAAGGGAAGAAGCAGAAGAAGAAACCCGCAAAGATTCTAAGGTACTTTCCTTTAAAACCTCGTTTGCAAAGATTGTTTATGTCGTCTAAGACAGCTGAGCATATGAGGTGGCATCAAGATGATAAGAATCAAGATGGTAAACTCAGACATCCACGTGATCTTGAAGCGTGGAAAGCGTTCGACACGGGCTTTCCAGATTTCGCGCGACCCTAGGAATGTTCGTCTTGCTTTGGCGACCGACAGTTTTAATCCGTTTGGGAATCTTAGCACAAGCTATAGTATATGGCCGATTATATTGATACCCTACAATTTGCCCCCGTGGATGTGTATGAAACAAAGCTCCTTCATTATGTCCATGATCATTCCAGGGAAGAAGGCACCGGGAAATGACATCGATGTGTATCTCCAACCGCTGATCAAGGAGTTGGTGGAGTTGTGGAATGTAGGTGTGGAGACGTACGACGCGCACGAGAAGACACTTTTCAACTTGCGTGCGGCCTTGATCTGGACGATAAGCGACTTTCCTGGCCTCGGGACATTATCCGGGTGGAATGTGCATACCGGCCTTGCGTGCCCATCTTGCAATTTTGACTCTGACTCAGTGCGCCTTCCCTACAGCCGTAAGTGGTGCTTCATGGGTCATCGGAGGTTTCTCGATGGTACGCACAGGTTTAGGTTGCAACGCAACCGCTTTAATGGGCAACAGGAAAAAAGAGGACCTCCTCGGAATTTATCTGGCGAAGACATCATAGAGCAACTTCAGGATGTTGATGCTGAGTATGGGAAAAGACTGACCGGCAAGGGCCGGACAAAGACTAGCGGGGCTTACGGTTCTACGCCCAACAATGGCGAAAGATTAGTGTCTTCTTCTCTCTTAGTATTGGAAAGATAATTTGCTCCGACACGCTCTGGACGTCATGCACATTGAAAAGAATGTGTGCGACAATGTGTTGTACACGATTCTCAACGAACCGAGCAAGTCCAAAGATCATCTGCGAGGCCGGAAAGATCTACGGGAGATGGGCGTTCGTGGAGACGCGTGGCTAGGATGAGCATGACAGATTTCAACCGCAAGATTCACCACGACAAAACCGAATAAGGAAATCTTTCTCGCTACCTTTACGCTGTGTCATTTGGAGATGCTCTTTTCTCCGTCATTCTTCACGGTCATGGTTCACCTGACAGTACACCTTGTTCACGAGACAAAGCTTGCTGGCCCAGTTCAATACTGATGGATGTATCCTATTGAGAGGTAATTGTTTAAAAATAATTACTTTAGCATTACTCCCTATTCGCATGTTTAACCATTGATGCATCGAAATTTTTCCTTGTCTACTTTATAGGTTTCTTGGGAAACTTAAATCTTACGTGAGGAATAAGGCGTGGCTGAAGGTTCAATAGCGAGAGGTTATATCGGGGATGAGGTCTTGTATTTTTGTTCAGGTACTTGATGACATTGAGGCGTCATTCAACCGACCTCCGTGTAGACGATTGTCTGAGCTCGAGCCGAGCCGGAGCCGGAGGCAACAGAGTTGTTAATCCCTCGTGTTGGTAGAGCAGTTGGCGGGAGTGAGAAATTCAAACTCACGGCACTTGAGAAGTTTCAAGCACACCGACATGTCTTGATTAACTGCACCAAAGTTGAACCGTACCTTTAGTAAGCATTTCATACCGGCATACAATGTCAATGGTTTTAAGTTTTGCACCGTCGCACGAGATCAGGGACTGCTGACCCAAAACTTTGGTGTATATGGCACCTTTGGGACGAGGAGTTATGCGAGCGAAGTGTGAACATGCGGTTCGGTGACGTCCTGTATTATGGAAGGTTGCTTGATGTGGTCAGGATAAGTTACACAGGCCTTTTCACTAGCCGTTCTGGCCCGCCAGCTTCGAAGACTTCTTCCCAGACGGCGATGACAATTTACCTATAGTTCGGTACGTTTTTAAATTTACGCTTTATAAAATAGTAACATTTAATTAAAGTTTTAATTGTGTTCAAACATATTGACCTCACGCGTAACATTTTATGCAAACTTTCCTTGTAGGGATGGTGAAGAAGATTGAGAGAAACACTTAATGCCTATGACCGCTACAAAATGATGCGCAGACCCACCATAAATACCCCACCCAACCTCATTTAATATGCCTCAACTTCTTTTCTACCCACGTTTTCTCTCGGTCATCTCAAATATTTTTACGTTTGAACATCGTGAGTTTGAAGGGTAAGTACCGTGTAACCGGATCAATTTTAATGTTTCTCATACTAATTTATAGTTCTTATACTAATTAAAGTTTGTTATTTTGCGGTTGAACGGGATATATATTTCAACTTTCCCTATTCTTTCATATACATTATTCAATTGATTTGTACATATAATTTTTAAATATTGAGTATTGTTTTAACCACCTCATTTCTTAGCACTTATTCTACTTACATAATCTTATTATTTTGTTTCTATACATGCACCTTATATATTTAAATTTCATAATTTACTAGCTTTTATTTTTATTAAAAAATATATTACTAATAATTACTGAATTACACCGATAAATAATAATTTTTTTAAAAACCGTAATGAATTTGTAGCGGTTACAATAACCGCTACAAAATTTCAAATAAAATGGCGGGTTATTTGTAGCGGTTATAGTAGCGGTTTTAAACCGCTACAAATATTCAAAAGCACATGATGGCGGGAATATTTGTAGCGGTTGCAAACCGCTACAAATATTCAGATGGCGGCAAATTTTTTTGGCGAAAAAATGGCGGGAATATTTGTAACGGTTATTAACCGCGACAAATATTCAAAATAATAAAAATTTATGGTGGCAAAATAATCAACACATTATTTTGTAGCGGTTATGAAATCGTTACTGAAACCGCTACAAGTTTATTTGTAACGGTTACGAACCGTGACTAATGTCTCGAAACACACGTCAGCCCCGCTCATTTAGTGACGGTTTTGTGAACCGCAATTGATTGTTGTAGCGGTTTATGTGTATGTAGTATCGGTTTTGTTTAACCGTTAAAAATCGTCTTGCCACAAGCGTTTTGTCGCGGTTCCTCTAACCGCTACAAATGTCGTTTGTCACGTCAAAAACCGTTACAAATAGGTCATTTTAACCGCTACTAATTGTCGTTTTTTTTGTAGTGGTCAGAGAGCAATTGCCAGCGTGCTAAACTAGAGAAAAGTGGTCTGAGAGCTTAAGTTGAAAGGGCTCAAGACATGAGACAGACAAGCAGAGGCTCAAGGCTATAAGACCCGGTATGCAAAGGTTGCACGGGGTGGTGTCCCCAGACTGTAAAACCCGTGTGTTTAGGACTGTGTGGAATGCTGATTGGCATAATGACTTTAGACAAGTATGGTTAGAGTACATTTTGAGGCTGGCATAACATTCGATCTGTACCAGGTGATAGATAAGATACCTAAGCTTGAGGGTAATTCCCTAGGTAGAAGGGCTAAAAATCAAGCGTTGTGGTAATAGAATGCACCGGAGGGCTAATATGCGATGAACCGAAAGGCAGATTATTACAGGCAGTGAGGCCTGTGTAACCAAGCGCTTGAAGGATGAACTAGTGGGTCCTGTATGGTTGAATTCTACACTTGGGTATAGAAGGGATAAGAATGTGGTATCATGAGTTGTGTGCTAGGTGAGCATACATATGAAAGAATAGACTAGATGTCTAGAATAATTCCTTGAAGATATAAGTTCAAATTTCGAGGACGAAATTTAAATTAACGGGGGGAGAAATGTAACATCCCAAATTTTGGGATTTGAAATTTGAATATTATCTGGAAAATTGAATTGTGATATTTTCCCTAAAGTAATTGTGAAATTAAGTATTGGAATATAAGGTATATTTTCTCATAAATTAAGGACAAATAATTATTGGAATTTAAGGACCTATTTTCTTGAGAAATTCAAAGAAAAGAGTTAGAGGTTGATTTACACCCAAGATTTTTAGAGAAATTACTTTAAGGGCTAAAGAAGTTGATTAAGGAATAAAATCCTTATAAAGCATCAAGGATTCATTTCTGGCATTTATTTAGTAAGCAAGCAATAATAAAGAGACAAGGGAATTATTAATTATTAAATTAAAAAGGAACAGAAGATGCTGCATATCAGATATTGCTGCTTTAACCCATATCAAAGCCCAACACCAACCCATTTCATCTATTTATCCGCGCCCCTTCAGTCCATTATTCATGGTTAATTGTCAACCTCCATCGGCCCATCAACAATTAAGAACCCAAACCTATCTCAATGTATTACCTTCAGCCCTAGCTCAAAGAACGCCCTAATCCATTACCTCCTCTGTTCATAACCTAAACACGCAAACGGTAAACTTGTCAAAACGCATAGCGGTGACGAGGAAGCTTGATGGCGGTGGTTACACGTAAAGTCTCGCATTCGCCGTAATGCGTCCGGAGTGATCATTTAAAAGAAATCTCTAACCATACTCCCACGCATCATTAAGAAAGATCAGGACCACGCCATCGGCCCCATGCTTCTCGAGCTAAACGCTATGGACCTCAGGCTTACATTGGGTAGGACCGGACCCTTAACCCTATTTAAAATGTTGCTCCTTGGTTTCCCCTTCATCCCATCTACCTTAATGTTACCAAAGCCGAGGCCAAGAGTGGAGAGAGTCTCGAGAAAGAGAGAAACGAGGTAGGAGAGAGTAAGAATTTAGCCATTGCATGCTCTGCATCTTGCACCCAGAAACAGGGCCGTTTGTTTTTGGGTAGAGATCACGTTGTGCAAGTTTAAATCTGAAAGTAAGTCTTCCGGTCTTTTTCCTTTTGATTTTTGTTTACTTCCTAACGCAGACTTATGAACATAGAAGCCATAGGAAATGAGCTAGTAGTTGCTTGCTGCGATATGAAAACTGAAACAGGACTTGGAGTTATAGATATAAATATATGATATATATATATAGATACATATATATATATATATATATATATATATATATATATATATATATATATATATATATCTGTATATATATATGTATACATAGAGATATATATATATATATACATATACATATATATATATATATATGTATACCTATACATATATATACATGTACATATATATATATATATGTATACGTATACATATATATATATATATGTATACGTATACATATATATATATATGTATACATATATATATACAGATATATATATACATATACATATATATATATATATATGTATACGTATACATATATATATATATATGTATACGTATACATATATATATATATATGTATACGTATACATATATATATATATATGTATACGTATACATATATATATATATGTATACATATATATATACAGATATATATATACATATACATATATATATACATATATATATATATATATATATATATATATATATATATATATATAACTGCATCGGGTAAAAATGAAAGAGAAAGGAAACATGTGCTGCATATATAAATAGAAGCTGATATATATATAGTTTACTGCACTTTTCACTGCACATATAAATATTTCGTTGCACGTATAAACATTGGGGAAAAATACATTTGCTGATATACTCTAGCTACACACATATATATATGTGTTCGCTGCTCTTGGAATGAGCAAGAAGAAAAGCTCGTTGTTTTATACACACACATGTTCTTAGACTAAAATATATATGTGGCGGTCATGCTTATATATATAAATACATACATATCTTTGCATATAGGAGGCTCACGGTTAGGCATATACTTACATAAGGAACCAAAACCTTGAGAAGTTGTTGCTTGAAACGCTGTACATGGAAAACAAAATAGCTTGTAATGACGCTAGATATATGATAGGAAGCCGAGGCCAAGAGTGGGAGAGAGTCTGAGAAAGAGAGAAACTGAGGTAGGAGAGAGTAAGAATTTAGCCATTGCATGCTCTGCATCTTGCACCCAGAAACAGGGCCGTTTGTTTTTGGGTAGAGATCACGTTGTGCAAGTTTAAATCTGAAAGTAAGTCTTCCGGTCTTTTTCCTTTTGATTTTTGTTTACTTCTAACGCAGACTTATGAACATAGAAGCCATAGGAAATGAGCTAGTAGTTGCTTGCTGCGATATGAAAACTGAAACAGGACTTGGAGTTATAGATATAAATATATGATATATATATATAGATACATATATATATATATATATATATATATATATATATGCATATATATATATATATATATATATATATATATATATATATATATATAACTGCATCAGGTAAAAATGAAAGAGAAAGGAAACATGTGCTGCATATATAAATAGAAGCTGATATATATATAGTTTACTGCACTTTTCACTGCACATATAAATATTTCGTTGCACGTATAAACATTGGGGAAAAATACATTTGCTGATATACTCTAGCTACACACATATATATATGTGTTCGCTGCTCTTGGAATGAGCAAGAAGAAAAGCTCGTTGTTTTATACACACACATGTTCTTAGACTAAAATATATATGTGGCGGTCATGCTTATATATATAAATACATACATATCTTTGCATATAGGGAGGCTCACGGTTAGGCATATACTTACATAAGGAACCAAAACCTTGAGAAGTTGTTGCTTGAAACGCTGTACATGGAAAACAAAATAGCTTGTAATGACGCTAGATATATGATAGGAGAAAAAAAAAAAAGAGAAAGAAAAACCTTCCCGATATAAAGAAAATGTTGCTGCAAAAGTGAAAAGAAATGAAAAAATAATGAAAGCGTTTGTTATAAATACTACTGCACATCTAAATATATATAGATAGGTTGCGTTGCTGATACAAATATTTGGAGAGAGAAAACCAAAATGTGGTCAACATATATATCTATATAAGGAAGCTTGTGCATTTAAATATATATAGGTGCTGCGGATATTGTAACGATAGGAACTTACTGTTTTGGAGCCGTTGCACTTGAACCAGCATGAACCCAAGCATTTACACACACACACACACACACATATATATATATATATATATAAGATGCATGTCGTGACGGTGTGTATATATACTCTGCATATATTTGAGAAAAAAAAAAGAGAAAGAAAGAAAGAAAGAGGGAAAGCTACTATGAATTTTATATATGTATATAAAAATAAAAGTCATGGTTTTCTTGGTGTTAGTATTTTTAATTTAAAGTGACAGGATAGCCTCTAAGAGTTTAGATTTAATAATAATAATAATAATAATAAATGATATAATAGTAAATTAGCAAAAATTGGGCCTAGGAATAAAAATGACAAATAAGACCCAAAATATATATTTTGGCTTTCAAAAATTAAAATGGATCTTCGAGAGTTAGTACATGCCCAATAGCCTTACATTAAGTCTAGTCTCATGACAGTGGAGATTTTGAAGAGTTGGAACAAATAATAACCCGTCGTCAATAAATGTATATTTATGGGACGTGATAGTTGCCAAGACAATTAATCGGACGTGAAGCCAGTTGAAGATTGTAAAGCAATCAGGTAGTAACTCTAATCTCACATACTTGGTATGGCTGTGTATGACTGTTGAATCATATATGTGAATGTCCCGTCCCGTAAGGGCCAGCACCACTCGTGGTTCGATTGAGCGGAAGGACTGACCATGGAGTACCTTCCCGGTGGATAGAATTAGGGTTGGGCCTATTGGACAAAATTCCTTAGGTGACTAACCTAATTGCATTCAGAGGACTCGTATATTTCTGATTCAGAACTCTAGCGGTTCCAGGGGACTCTCGGTAGGTCTTAGTCTACTATTCATAGTTGGGTGTTCCGATTGAGAACTCCGATGTACAGGGGGACTCTCGGTACATGCCACGTGGTATACTTAGCGCTATGGTTATGAGATATGTATATGCTATTTTGGCTATATGTGATCTGCATTATGGATTCTGAATGCTTTATGCTGTGTGGACTGTTATGCTATGTTGGTTGTCTTTCATATACTGTTTATACTCTGTTTGTGAGATTAACCTGTTACTCTGGGATCCTTCGGGATTCCAGCCCCTATTACTACCTGTGAAAAGGACAGTGTATTGGACACGGCTTCCAAGGCAAAGCGGTGGATATCGGCAACTGGAGGCTTCGGATCAAAGCAAGGGCAACTACTAGCCAACTTTGATCGAATTTTGTTACTTGGTAATAGTTACGTTTAGAAGTTGTAGATAATCTCCATAACCCTTCAAAAAATTCCTATTGTAATCAAGTAATATTATATCAGTATGTTATGCTATTTCTGTTCGCCTATTATGTTGCGCTCTATTGCTCTGGTTATTGTCAGTGTATTGGTAGGGTGTTACATCCAGAGTGTTCAACCAGAAGATTTGGCCACCCTCAGTCGTGTGATCATCAATTCTTCGAACTACCTTGCAATTGGATGGAGGAGTAGGTTTCAATTGGCACATGGAACCTTTGTACCAAAATGTCATGGACGGATCATCATAGCTCCAAGATGCATTGTGCACTATCTTTTGTAACCAATGCAAACCCAAGACTATATCATAGGTGTTAATTTCCATGATTCGCAAATCAAAGGTGAAATCCTAGCCATGTATTTTCTGGTTGACGTACTTCCAGATTCCAAAAATCTTCAATTTGGCTCCCTCAACAACCTCTACTTCACCTCTAGATAGTGACTTCCTTTTCCATCCTAGCTTGTGGGCAAAATTGTAATCAAGATACCCCTGAGAGGCCCCATTGTCGATCAGATTCTGTATTGGCTAACGTCCCACGTATCCTTGGATCCTCGTAGAAACAATGCCCACACTTCCCTGAATCGTGTGAATAGAAATCTGAAGGCACTCATCGGTGTCGATGGAAGATTAAGCTTGAGGCATCGCATTCTCGTCTGGAAAATCAGTGTCGTCCCCTGCTTCATCAGGATCGAGTTCAATCAATTGGATTTGCATTCGTTGGCATTGAGGGCATGGTGACCATGCGAGAATGGCTTGTGATAGTAGAAACAAAGATTCTTGGCTCAGAGATCATCCAAATCATCGCGATTGAGAACATAATTTCCCTTCATATTATATGCCCTTGTTCTTTTTTTTTTTTTTTTTTGCTATAAAAATTTTTGGAGGGTTCGACATCAGTCCCCCCAAGGTCAGGGCATGGCCCCGGGCTCTATGAACCTATCAAAGGAGTCCCAGCGACGGCAGAGGGGATCGAACCCACGACCCAAGGGCCTAGTCCTGGATCCCTTACCATCTATGCCAACTCACATTGGCATATGCCCTTGTTCTTGCCATAGACAATATCGAAGAATCAGTATTGGCGCTACGATTGGGCTTTCCTGAATACTTATTGGGTTTGGCCGGGAAAGTTGATTTACTTTCGACAATTTAAGACCCATTCAAAAAAGACGGAGTCTTGGAATTTTTCCACTAAGACAAAGACCTCGAAGACTCACTATTAATCCGTCGTGGCAAGGTCTTAGAATTGGTCTCATCTTGAAGATTGTATTCAAATATCTTCACAATGCTTCTCGCCTCTAATAACGATCGAGGTCGTTGGAGACCAACTTGTCGAGCACAGTCGCTGCGAAGGCCTTTGTTATATGCTTGAACAGCGTGGTCATTGTGGAGATGTAATTTACAACGAAGAGAGTTGAACTCATCGTTGTAATCATCAAGAGAATTCGTCTGGTAGAGGTGCTTAAAATCGCCTATTGGTGATTCATATAGAGAACTAAATCAAATCTGAAGCGCATGCTTATATTCCAACCAAGAAATGACACGTCCTTGTTCTTCTTCCATGAATGCCTGATGCCAAACATAGACTTTTTCGTTGAAGTTAACACTTGCTAATTGGACCTTCCAGTTTTCCAGTGTGCTATCGAGTTCGAAGTATTTTTCACAATTGTACAACCATCCCATAATATCATGACATTGGAATCTTGGGGATTCCATCTTGGTTACTTGCATCGGGGGAGTATATTCATCGTCCCCTGTTTTGGGTCTATGGTATCTTTAGCGGTTATTGTGGCGAGGATTGACGGTTTCTTGTGTATCATCATCTTGTCGATGTGATTCTTGATTGGCTAATAAGAGTGCCACTTGATCAGCAAGAGCTTGAAGGGTTGCCGACACTCCAGAAAACTGTTGTAGAGTGTCTTCGATAGCCTGAAATCATGCATCAACTAAATCGGACATTGTAGTGGTTGAATGCTTGGATTGCGTAGCAACCATCCAAGAACGACAGAGTGACTGAAGTGTGCTGAGGATGAGTGGCTCTGATACCACTGATATATGACTTATAGATAATTTAGAGAATTTGGGAAGAGAAAAGAGGAAGAAACATAGAGAGACGAGAGACAAAGAACAGAGAAGGAATTAGAATTCTTATTCATAAAAAATGATCAATCAACATCTACCTTAGTCTAAGTCTCCCATTTATATATGGTACAAAACTTAAGACCCCTTAGGTCATTTCCCCAACGGCTAGTAACTAATATTTAACTAACTCCTAACTAACTAATTATGTCCTGAGTATGGGCTCATGGAATTAATCGTGTGCCATCACTTTTCCCCTAATTATTTACCTAATTAGGTCATTACTAACCCTAATTACCTAATTACTAATACATTTACAGACTACATATCATATAGAGCATAGATCCTTTCATGAAATTGTTGCAGAATATGCTTTTGTAGAACATTTTGGGAGATTCCAATTGTATGGGAGGTTCTACCAGAATTTCTATAGATAGCGGGTGGTTTCTATTTATTATAATGTGTAACACTTTATATTCTATATTTGTAAGTATGTCCATAATATAAATGAATTTTATACATATGCAAGGTTGAAGGGGATGTGGGTTTTTTCATATTCTGAACTGATCACATTTCAATTTTTGGGGTGTGACAATATTACACATAACAAAGCATAACTTTTAAGAACTAGTTCAAAAATTTACTTCATATTACAGATAACAATATCCTTTTTCGCATGCAGACCAAAAAAAATTAAAAAAAAAAATCAAACAGGACGTTTTATATATGTAGTGATCCTCAAACAAGGATGATGAATTATATGGCTTTTGGCACCATATAATATTGTATAGCAACTACCTAGGTGAGAGGGAAGTGATTGAATCAAACTGCCCAGAATGATGATTGATTGGAAGGCTCTGTGAACCATTTGGATTGGCATGATCTATCTCCATATCCAAACATTCTTTTAGTTCATTCAACACATAACTAATGTCTGGCCTTTGGATGGGCTGCAGTTCAATGCATGACATTGCTGTCCCAACAGCTTTCCATGCTGAACAAACTTGGAATTCACCATTCAACCTTTGATCAACAATGCCATGTATATCCCCACACTCAATTTTTGGGCGGATCCAATCAATTATAAAATAAGCATTATCAAGTTGTCTTCTAATCGGGGGATGGCCTGTGATTAGTTGAAGAAGAATCATCCCAAAACTATAGGTATCACTTCTTTTATCTATTTCCAGATCTTTGAAATCTGTAATGCCAAAAATAAATTAGTCTATTATAGTTCTTTTTCTGGATTAATATACTTATGTTTATTCCTACATTCTTGCATCGACAAGACTATTTAATTGAGTTTCTAGCAATCAGTAGCAAATAATTATTCATTGATATTCAAATGATGCAATGACTTACTCAGGGTCAATATAACCAGGTGTACAAGCTGGCTGAGTGGATAGATGAGAATTTATTTCAGTTGTGAATGCTCTTGACAATCCAAAGTCAGCAATTTTGGCTAACACGAACTTATTTAATAAAATGTTGGATGGCTTCAAGTGTAATACCCGGATAATAATTTAACTTAAATATTATATTTTGATAAATAATACCTATTGGAAATAGGTGAATATGTGGTCTCAAATTTATGTATTTTATTTCTAGGCAATTTTCCCTAGAATAAGAAGAATCAAAGGCTAAAAACCTAAATGCTTTTATGGATCATAAAATACCCTAAGATTTATCATAATCAAGTATAATCATAATTATGTCTTATGAGGCAATTAAATACCTATTTAAAATAGGAAAGTAAATTGTCTCTAATTTTAGTGAATTATTTGTTGATTTTCCTTGAAATTTAAAGAGGCAAAAACCCAATTTTATTTTAAGGAACATAAGTTATCCTATGATTTTTAAATTAATGCATGGAGCATAAATGACCAAAGTAAACTCAAAAGTTGTGAGAAAATATTTAATCCAATTAAAGAAAATTGCCAACAATTAGTAGATAATTAAATATTTATTTATTAGATTAATTTCAAGAACTTTCATGATTAATCTAGGAACCAATTATATTTTGATAATCACATATTAGGGATGTTAATTAAAGATTAGTTATGGAAGGCTAGGATTAAACCTCATAAAACTAGATCTAACGGTCTAAAATCAACCATAAATTTGAATCCAAGTGAAACCCTAAACACCAATGAGAAATTTCCTAAGTAATATAATATTTAACAAAATGAAAAAATTAATAAAAAGGGAGGGGGACCGAATTTTTGTGTGTGAGTGAGGGGAGATGTGGCAAGATATGGACCAAGCATTCGGAGAAGATATTTTGAGTTCAAAAGCTATTAGGATTAATTCGAATGAGAACGGATAGAAAATAAATTGTGTATTGAAATATGTGAACTAAAGATCAAATATAAGGACTTATTTATGAACAAGTGTATTTTTAGCTCGAAGTAGGTTATCTCCGAAGTCATTTCCGTAACTTTCGGGATAAATCCTAAAATGACTAAAGGGCTAGTAAAAAACCCCAAATTGAACCATAATTCTTGTTATTTCAAGTGCTTCTCAAGGGACTGCATAAAATTCAAACTTTATCTCTAAAAGTATTTGTGATATATAAAGCACATGCAAACTGAAACATGGAGAGTGTTTGGCCAACAATGCAAAAAGTAAAATAAGAGGACCAGAAGAGGCCAACAAGGCCTGAAGAAAAGTGGAAGAGAGAGAGAGAAAGAGATAGGGACGTTTTTGATGAGGTGTAGGGTGAGGATGAGAGATGGGAAAAATTCATTCCATTTCAAATCCTCACACCAAATTCGAAATCTAGAGAGAAGTTAGTGAGAAGGAAGAGCTTTGGGGAAGGAGGAGCAGAATTCTTGGTAAGTTATTTGGTCCTTAGCTTTAAGTTCTAGTCTTTTGTTTAGTAGTTCTTAGTATAAATGCTAGTTAGATCTAGGAAGTAGGAAACTTAATTCCTATTCTTGTTTTTAAGCCTCATTGCATTGAAAGATGCCTGACGAGGTAAAAATATGGTAGGAAGTAAGTTTTTGAAAGTTGGGAGTTAGAGTAGCGAAGCTCTGGCGAAATTTTATCGGTTAGCAATTTTTCTAAGGTCAGGGGTAAAATAGTCAATTATGACTAAAATATCAGTTAGGATATGGATTATGAATTAATAAATGCGATATTATCCTTATAGGATATCTGTGATCACTTTCTGACCGACAGACGTACCGGATTCATCAACGAAGGTACGGACGCGTACTGTAACACTGACTCTGATGCTTATAGTATTTTTATATGTGATTGATACTTTCATAAGGTCATGGACGGGACTCTGTCCTGGACATGCACTGTAACTAAGGTATGGGACTTAGATCACTACATACAGCTTTACACGGGTTATAGTCATAGCCTGTGGGCACGACATGCTATCGTGGCACGGGAGGTGCAGACTAATTAACTTTACATCTGATTGTACTGTTATTAATTGATCATACATCTGATTGGCTTGATCATTGCTGTAATATTAGAAATATATGTTATACATATATTGTTTATATAAGCATGACGTTAACCGTTACCTGAGGTCCGATGGGCATTGGACCTCAGCTCTTACTATAGCTTTAGGGTTCGGAAAACCAAGGACGGAATATAAGAGTAAGCAGAGTAGACAGTACACTTGAAGACCCGACCGAAGATATTTAAGATATGTACAAATAAATGTTCCGTTCTTTATGAACAGACAGTTACACCACAGTTAATGTTGTATCAGTTACTCAATCATTTACTTGCTCCGATGCTCTACCCTGATGGAAAAAAAATTATTTCTCTTTTGAAATTGGGATGTTACATCAAGTCTCTATGGATTATAGGAGTCTTACAACCATTATGAAGATATTCCAATCCTGCAACCACATCATATCTTATCATGAATTTATTTAATGAAAAGAGATTGTTAGCGAGAGAAAAGATCAAATCTATGACCTTTAGCTGCATCAACAGCAACTTGAAGTCTCTCGCTCCACTTTAAAACATTTTGGTTTTTCTCTGCAAGCATCAATTTGTTGATCAAGAAAATGTGCCTCATGAACCAAGATATGTACATGATGATTTTGTTATTCAATAAGTTCTAACATGACTATATTTTGACTATACCAACTCAGTTTTTTGTCAATTACACAGTCCACCCATAGATGATTAGTGCGCAAGACCAATCAAATTGGGGCAGAAATGAGAATAAGGAAAAGCATGGGCAGAGATGTATTTTCAATTAAGCATACGTTTGTGGGTAGCTGAGAATGGAAGTGAGAATAGTTTATCTTCTACAACTGAAAATACTTTTCTTTTCCTCTCTTGTGCGCATTTGTTGTGTGCCATATACGAAGTCTAGTTATATGATACAAGACAAACCTGACAACAATCCGCCGAGGTCTCCAAGTTCCATATATTCATAAATCAATGCTCTGACATCGTTTTCTTCGCAAAACCCAACAAGCGCAACTAAGTTTCTATGATGAATCAGTGGTAAGAGTTGAGCCTACAAGTAAAAGTATGCTCTATCATTATTAACAATCTGACATCAAAAATGAATATATTTACTATTGAGTGATTGGAAAATAAATTTTGAAAACTATGTACTTGACTTTTATTTCTAACCTCTGATTGAAATTCCTTATACCCTTGTTTTGAGGATGGGGAAAGTAACTTCACAGAAACCTTCGTATCATCTTCTAAATTGCCAAGGTAAACTTTCCCAAACCCTCCTTCTCCAATTGTGGTTTCGAAATTGTTTGTGATACGGAGAACCTCTGAGTAAGAAAAAGCTTGATTCTTTGGTTTTAGAACTTTCTTCTTCCGGGATTCGGCGCACAAAAATGCATTGTTAAACGAAATATCTTGGCACTACATAAAATCAACTAGTCCAATGAAATGATAGCATAAATAAAATCAAAACCTGTTTTCATTTTAAATCTCCAGATCACAAAAGATACGAGGACAGTGACAATGGCCAAAGACGACAGTAATGCAATCAGTGGAATCTCAAACTTATTGAGTTCTTTGCACGAATTTGTCAGACAATAAAGACCTGGATTGTTGCCCATACTAGAAAAATAGAGCTGTGTTAGACTTGACTTGTGTTGGGCCAACTTGCTTGAGAGAGGATGATGAGGCCCTTTTTCGTCTTTAGCCTTGGGGTCCACAATCAAAAATAATCAAGGATTGCGTATAGGCAAACCTTGGATCGTTCTCTCTCTCGAGGAGCCTTTTATCGAATCCTAAGTAATCTAAATGACATGCAAATGCAATTAAAACAAGGGGGAAAATTGATTTTGGCTTTTTCAATTAACAAACTAAAATAAGAATGCAATTAAATTAAATGCTAAACTATTATTTTTGGTATTTTCTTTATAAAATGGAATGGAGTATGAAAATGAGTATGAATGCTCTTGGAAATGGGATATGACTATCATAGTTCAATTAAATATGGGAGTAAATTTTCACTAAGTCTAGATGAAAAACCCCAAGATACCACTTGAGTCCAATATTCCCAATTAATAGTAGCTCCTACTACCGTAACAAACTACTATCTCTTGAGATATTGTTTAAAACCACTTAGTGTGTGCTTAGGATTAAATTAATGCAACTTGGTTCCTCTTCATATGAATGCGATACCACGCCACTCAATTAATCCAATTCAATCAAATTATCTAACAATACCACGTAGACAACACAATATCATTGAATCAATAAGGAAATACACACACACACACACACACACACACATATATATATATATATCCAACAAGCTACAAAATTCATTCCAATCACAATTGTCAAACTAACAAAGACAGTAAACATTAATCTCAGTTGCAGAATTTATACACAATGATTCCTAAAACTAGGCAATCTAAATATATAAATCCGGACTAATAGAATGAACAAATTAACTCCCCTTTGAAGCTTTGAAACTCAAGAACACATCCTCATCTCCAAGAAGCAGAGAAATCAGCCCCTCATTGCAATTAGAAAACCCGCCGGAATCTGGAAATGTTCGCCAGAAAACTCAAGCTCTTCCCGGAATCTGGAATAAGTCGCCGGAAAACTCAAAGAAAGGACGAATAGTGCTATGTGGGTGTGAGAGTGAAGGAAGACAGTGAAGAGGGGTGATGCTTGCCGACGGCTTGGAGGAACGACGGAGGAACTAGTTCTGTCTCACCGGAACTGAAGGAGGATGGTTGTGGTTGGGTGATGCTTGCCGACGACGGAAGGAGGGAGTGGTGTCGCCGGCGAGAGGGATGAAGAAAGGGAAGGAAGGATCGAGCAAGGGAAGAAGAAGAAGAAGATCGATGATGAAGAAGGTCTACTTCCCCCAAAATTTGTTTAGCTCTGTTCTTGCGGCTCTCTGGTTCTGCGTATCGGGGTTCTGGTTTTTGCGTTTCACCTGACCTAATTAATCAATGGTCAAAACGCACAGTTTTCGTGTTAGGACCCTTTCTGTCAATATCTCTGATTTTGGACCCTTTTCTGACAGCACTTTAGGGGCCTTCTCTGATATGAATTCGATTTCTGGGCCCTTCTCTGACATTAATGTAGGGCCTTTTCTGACATGCTTTCAGTTTTTGGGCCCTTTCTGATAGTAATTCAAGGCCTTTTCTGACATTAATTCTGGTCCTCAAAAATCTCAAATTTCCTTCTTAAACACCTACAATTCAAGATTAAACACAATGTAGCATCAAAATTCCAAGAAATCATTTGCATGAATAATTAATAAAGTATGACCATTTTGCCCCTAATTTCACTTAATTCAATACAAATGTCCCTAACTCAAATTAGTGTTTAATTATGCAATAATGTCCCAGAAAATGCATTAAGAATCCCAATTTAATCACGAAAAATCACATAAAAATATGGTTTGATCAATTCCCCCACACTTAGACCTTTGTACTCCTGAACAAAGGCAATTGAGTACAAAATTCCAAGTTCAGAACACTAATGCATTTGAAAGATGAGCAATTTCATAACTAGAAAACAATGGATTAATTAATCAAACTCATCAAGCCAATACTAGTCATAATCAAGTGACGCAAATAAATTAGTTGACCATACAATCCAAAATATTAAAATGAAGCACAAGAGAACTCTCAAGGTATTAGTGTTTCACTCATCTCACCTCATTGGAATAATTTCACTCTAGTTCACTTAATCAACACCTTACCATAGGCTTGTAACAACTCTAATATCTCCACTGCTAATAGCAATTAATGAAATGAATCAAGAGGACTTTAAAGGCTTGTAATGATGGATGAAGGTTAAATGGAGTGAATTAATGAGAAAAAGAAAATAGTTTATATGCAAGTCACAGTTAATAACCAAATTCGTAGCATCTAAATAACTTTACAAACTTTTGCCAATTCTTTTGAAAATTCATGCACAAATGCCTTCTTCATTTTTTTATTAATTGTTTTCTTTCTTTTTTTCCTTTTTCAATACCTTTTTTTTTTATATATACATGGCATTTCGAGTTTTTATTGGCAATTCTCTTTTGATTTTTAGAATACTATGAACACTATGAGTAATGACATGCATATAATATAAGAAAGGCTCAAAGGGGGTACGCAAAGGGTAGATGAATGTAGGTTTTGTGTTTGGGTGAAAATGGTTTAGAATTGAATGCCTCTTTCATTTTCATAACACAAATGCAAATGTCGTTTCGAATAAGAGTAGAAGCAAGTTCTAGAAGGTGAAAAACCAAGTGAACATGCACACATGAAAAGACTTTAAGGCTCAAATATCCTTCCAATAAGGTTTTTCTCCAATGCTAACTCTAACAAAATCAATTGCATGGTAAATTAACCACAAAACATCAACTTAACTATTCCAAATGCTAACCTTACAAACAACCAATCAAAACATTGCAATCAGTTAAAATAATGCACAACTCTTAAATACACAAATGATATATAAACTATCTTTTTCAACATGAGGAGTAAGAAAAAATCCAATTGTGGGTTCACTTCTCTTCCCATTCACTTGAAAATCAAAACATGGTTTTAAAAAGTTGCCAAAACACTAGATCTCATGAAAGCTCAAAGAATTTTTTTTTTCTAGTTTTAGGCATTTTCTCATTTAAAAACAACCATTTAATTGGGATTCAAAATATATTCCCCTCCCCCACACTTAATCAACACATTGTCCTCAATGTAGAAAAATCACCCTAAAGAGAATGATAGACAAGTTGAAATTCAAGGCACAATGGTAATTAAGTAGGGTAGTAGCCAAAGAGATGGAAAGCATACATAGGGGGTTCTTATTTTGCTTACTAAACTAAATTATTTCTACTTTTTCTACTGGATTGTGTCCCTCCCCCGCACATATCTTCCTCATACGACAATTAAGCCCAAGTAATCAAAGGAATTAGGAAAAAAATAAGTAAGGAAAGAGACAACCTTTATTAGAGGATCTTGAGTCACTTGAAGGAGAAGTTCTCATCCCCGATGAGAATCATGCATTTGTCTTTTACAACATCTTCTCCCGCATTGATTTTCCTTGGTGGAGGTGGTTCAGGATCAATTGGAAGAGGTCCGAGAATGTATGGTGGATGTTGGTTCCATCGAGGACCTTTCCAAGAATGTGCCTGTAAAGAAGACAAGCAACCAGTAGTATCCCATCCAAAAATAGAAACATGGAGAGATTTCAAGTGAATTAAAGATGCTTTGGGAATCAAACTCTCCAAGTAACTATCACATCCAAGGAAATCAATGCTACTCCCATTAGTAGGAGTCAAACAAATAGTTATATTTTTAAAATTCTCTTGTGCTTGTAAAATGGAAGGTGCGGAATCCAACTTAGTGTTGGGGCACACCACATCATCATGACAATCACAAGAGATGGAAGGCAAAAGAGTGGAAGAAGAAAGAGAAGTTTTCAAATTGTTACCACCCGAGGATTCCAGAATTTCAAAGCAATCATTTTTGTTTTCTAAATCGGGTGGCAAATCACAAGATAACACTTGTTGGAAAGATTCATCAACATGTGGAATTTTAGCAATCAAAATTTCAGAATCTTTGTCATCAACAAGGCTACAAGGAAGTAATCCAATGGGAATTTCATGCAATTGGCATTCTAGGCTATGACCTTTTTCACTCAAATCAACCACATTATCATCCATGCAGGAGTCAACATGTTCACAATTGTCATGCTTAGAATCATCAATAGTACAAGAGAGTGCATTATGATCAATAGTAGAATCAACCACTTCACTAAATGCTTTCTTTCGAAACTCAACAAGTAAGTGGCATTTTTCATGATAAGAATCTACACATATTTGATCTTCCGCACAAGTACATGAAAATACTTCATTCAATTTTCACAATCATCTCTAGTACTATGAAGAGAAGCATTTTCAATAGTTAAAGCATCACATAAAGAAGTAGGAGCACACTCATCAACAAGTACAATTGAATCGCTACTATTAGAACTAATGGGTTGAGCAATTACATTTTCAAACATTTGAGAGGATTCAACAATGATTTCCTCATCCACCTCATCATCACTCAAATCATGAATTGCTTCATTAGTTAAAGTAGTAGGAGAGTCTACTTCTATTAGGATAGGGTCATTACCAAATGGTAGTGAAGACTCTTCAATGCTCTTTTGTACTTGCTTCACTTCTTGTGCTTGTATGGGAATAGACACAGAAGGATTGGAATCTTCCACTTGTGAAGTGGCATGTGGCTTTTGATCTTCGGGTTTTTCATCATCATTGGAGGTACATGACCATGGAGCTCCTTCTCTCCTTCGATTTTTATCCATAGCACATGGTGAACAAATGCCTTAATGAATTTTTCAATGTCCTCCATTTCCTCAGAAAACCCACGAGGAAGAGCCTCTTTGAGATTGAATAAATATAGATGTCGGACCTTTAGTTGGTCATACATTCTTCTTAGGGTAAGGTTTTGAGCATCCATATATGGCAAGGTGAGGAAAGCATCAAGGCCGGAAGGTTGAGGAGTAGAGGGTTGGGATGGATGTTCAGGGCATGGTGGAGTGGGTGGCTCATACGGAAGTGTATGTGGAGGGCAAGACTCTTGTGGAGTATGACACATAGAAGACTCTTGTGCAGGACACTCCATTGCTTTCTCCAACTTCTCATTGCTTTCTTCTAGTCGCTCCACTTCTTTTGTATGTGTGAACATGGGAAGAGGATTTTCTTGGAAATTAGTCTTCAACACTTATGATTGCTGAGTGAGACGCTCAATTTCCTTTTCCATTCTCTCATTCTCTTTCTCTTGATGTTCCATTCGTTTCATTATAAAGTCCATTTGATGGTCAAAGTTGGCCTTGTATGACCGCTCCTCGTCTACCGTTTGAGACACTTGATTTTACAATTTTCTAAAGACTTCACTAGTGGTAGGTTCTTGGTTTGCCACACAAGGTTGAGAATGAGGTCCATAAGGTGGCTCAAATGGATATAGGGATTCATGAGATGGATGACATGGTTGGGAAATGGGATGGAATGAAGGAGGAGGTTCATGGTATGGCATGCGGTTGTATGGTAGAGGGTTATGAGAAGGCTCATAATATGGGTTGTATGGTGGTGGAGAAGGCTCATGGTATGATCTATAGGGTAGGTGTGGTGAGTGATTTGGTTGAAATGGAGGTTGGTGGTAAGGTTCATGATATGGGTGGTGGAATGAGCCATGACATTCTTGACCAATTGGATTCTTATCTTGAATTCCCAAGTTACCTTGAAGAGCCCGTATTGTTTGTTGAATGGAATTGATGATTTGAGAGATGGATTCTTCCCTTCTGGTTGAATCTCCTACAAAAGAGTGGGATTGAAAGGGTGAATCTTGATTACCATTAAACCAAGCCATAAAAGTTCAATATAATTAATTCCCAAATGAATTACAAATATCTATCTAACTAAGAAAAAAAAATCAAAATCAAAATCAAAATGAAAAGATGCAACAAGCTACAAAATTCAATCCAATCACAATTGTCAAACTAACAAAGACAATAAACATTAATCTCAGTTCCAGAATTTATACACAATAATTCCTAAAACTAGGCAATCTAAATATATAAATCTTCATTGACTTGGAGGAACGACGGAGGAACTGGTTCTGTCTCACCGGAACTGAAGGAGGATGGTTGTGGATGGGTGATGCTCGCCGGCGACGGAAGGAGGGAGTGGTGTCGCCGGCGAGAGGGATGAAGAAAGGGAAGGAAGGATCGAGCAAGGGAAGAAGAAGAAGAAGATCGATGATGAAGAAGGTCTGCTTCCCCCAAAATTCGTTCAGGTCTGTTCTTGCGGCTCTCTGGTTCTGCGTATCGGGGTTCTGGTTTTTGCGTTTCACCTGACCTAGTTAATCAATGGTCAAAACGCAGTTTTCGTGTTTGGGTCCTTTCTGTCAATATCTCTGATTTTGGGCCCTTTTCTGACAGCAATTTAGGCCTTCTCTGATATGAATTCGATTTCTGGGACCTTCTCTGACATTAATTTAGGACCTTTTTCTGACATGCTTTCAGTTTTTGGGCCCTTTCTGATAGTAATTCAGGGCCTTTTCTGACATTAATTCTGGTCCTCAAAAATCTCAAATTTCCTTCTTAAACACCTACAATGCAAGATTAAACACAATGTAGCATCAAAATTTCAAGAAATCATTTGCATGAATAATTAATAAATTATGACCATTTTGCCCCTAATTTCACTTAATTCAATACAAATGTCCCTAACTCAAATTAGTGTTTAATTATGCAATATTGTTCCAGAAAATGCATTAAGAATCCCAATTTAATCACGAAAAATCACATAAAAATATGGTTTGATCAGAGGACTGAATAAAATAGAATCTGATAATTTAGTAGCAAAAAAAAAAAAAAAAAAAAATCTGATAATTTAGAAATGCAAACCTTATCTCCAAATTAGCCTTTTCCCTCAAAGCCTTGGGAATTGAACCAGTGAGCTTATTTCCCGTAACATTACTGTAAGATGGGAAAATAATAAAGAAAATGGGGATATTAATACACTTGGCTTCACAATCCCAGAATGAAAACTGTAATGCAATAATATTTTCTAGGCGGCGCCTTACATGAATTTCAAATTAGCAAGAGTTGCAAGAAATTCTGGAAGGGGTCCAGTCAGTTCATTGTTTGACAAATCCCTATGAACAAGACGCAAGTGTTATTCATAATGTTGAACAACCTGATTAATTAATTGATAGTGTAATACCCGGATAAATGAAAGGGGTATTTTTGGTAAGTAAATATATAATCTCAAGACTTGTGATAATATAGTATATTTTTCTAAGGAAAAATCTCTTGGAAATTAGAGAATTTAAGGGTCAAAGTGTCAAATGACGAAAATGCCCCTAAGGGACATAATTAACTTAGAAAAATTATAAAAAAAAAAAAATACCAGAAGGCAGTAAAATGATCAAGTGAATTAGTAGAGTATATTATCTCTAATTATAGTAATTTGATAAATTACAAACTTGGAGAAATTGAAAAGAATGCTCAAAAAGTATTGAAATGACGAAATTACCCTTGTAAATTCTAATATAATGCAGAAGACATGAAAACAAAAGTGTCAGGGCAAAAGTTATGAGGTAATGAGGCATTCTAACTAAGAAAATTACCAACTAGTGATAATTAAGTAATTAAGTAATTACTGGCTAATTACTTAAGCATAAGCAAAAGAAATTCATGAATAATTATGTAAAACCCTAAAATTAGTGGTTTTTGTTTTAAAATTAGTAAAAATATGTTTACTAATTAATTGGAAATTTTGGAGAAAAATAATTGAGTTTAGGTATTTTTTAAGCCTAAATCTAAGAATAGACCAATAGGAAAATTTTGTAAAAAAATTATGTAAAAATAATTATTTAATTAATTAAATAAATAATCAAATAAAAATAAAAAAAAGAAATAAAAAAAAGGGCAGAAAAAAAAGAGAGAAACTTAGTTTAGAAGTTTTATTATTATATAATATAATTAATTAAATTTATATTATTTTATAATATAATTAATTGTAGTGAATAGTGATTTAATAAATAGGAAACGGACCCTATCTAGAGATCTAGGAATGGGATTTCCAAAGTCAGGGTAAAATATTGATCAGTGGAATTTTATCTTCCGTTAGACTCTTCCGGAAGTTAATTCTGAAGCCGATTGTGCATTTTCCTAATAAAACAAAATAGGGAAAATGTAGATAGGCACATTTTTGGATATGAAGAAAATAAATTCTAACTCAACATCTAGGAATGAGTTTGAATTTATATGGACATATTTGGAATCGAGTGAATTTTCTCTAGAGATTGATGATTAAAACGAGTTTCAGAATATAGGACCGTACGGACACGTTTTTTGAGGAACTTCAGACTGACTGTTTGAGCCCTATATGGAATCAAAATTTAGGTTAACTTGGACATTTCTAATAAGTAAGAAAATGTCTTCAAAGTTGTAAATCCAGAATTTTGAGATTTCTCCGAAATTACGCAAATCAGGTACCGATCGGGGAAATTGGTCTAGAAAGGAGCTGGAATGGACACATGTCCTCATGCAATTGGTTCATCTTTGGCTTGGAGAAGGGGCAGCACGTTTTGGATCTTTCTATGGCCAAGAATCACTCTTCAAAATATTAAAGGGAAAATTACAACTTTGGACCCAAAATTTAAGAAGGGAAAATTACACTTTAGGACCCAAAATTTGCCTATATAAAGGAATGCCATGTTCTTGAATTCTCACACCATTTTCTCCTCCTTGGCCGAATCTAGAGAGGGAAAGAAGAGAGAGAAGCTCTAGGCAAAATTGTGCAGAAGTCTTCAACGGGTAAGTCCTTCGGTCCTTAGTCTTTAGTTCTTTCGGCAGTTTTAGTAGAACTTGTTTTTAAGCCTCATTGCATTGAAAGATGCCTGACGAGGTAAAACATAGTAGGGATTGAGTCTCTGAAAGTTAGTTAAAATAGCGAGCTTTGAGCTTTCGTAGTTCTTTCAATAGTTAGAGTAGTACTGCTAGTATAGCCTTTAATTTTTCAAGCATGATTGGGTATCATATGATAGGGCTATATTAGTCTAGAATTTTGAAAATTATCATTGGGTTGAAGTTCTGGCATAATTTTGGGAAGAAAATTTGCAAGAGTAACGAAGTGCTGGCAAAATTCCGCCAATTAGGGGTATAGGGGCAAAATGGTAATTTTTACCTAAAATGCCAGTTATAATGTCAAATCACTAATAAAAGTGATATTACTCTTATAGGACATCGAAACTCGATTTGCTTTGCACATTACCGTCCAGACGTGCCGTTGTTGGACGTTTCGCCGTTTTCCGTAAACGTGCCATTTCGATCAAAAGTACCAAGTACCATCAAACGAAGGTACGTTCGGCGGCATCTTGTAATACTGACTCACGATGCTTATAGTCTGCTTATATTTGATACGGATAGTTTCATAAGCCATGAGCGGGACTGTTCCGGTCATGCCTGCTGACTAAGGTAATAAACTTAGATAATCACTATTACAACTTCACGGGTTATGGTTTTGATAATACCGTTATGTTTTCCTAGCGCTGAGGACACGATCGATCATCATGGCACTGGTGAATAGTGCATGCAGATAACTTTGCTTGTAGGGTAGTTGTTATTAAATGATCAAGGATCATTGCTGTAATTCATTCTAGAAATATCTGTTGATCATATATTGTTATATAAGCATGAGGTTAACCGTTACCTGAGATCCGATGGGCATTGGATCTCAGCTCTTACTATAGCATCACATCAAGGTCTGGAGAGAGGGACCAAGGACGGAGGATAAGAGTAAGCAGAGCGGACAGCACACATGAAGATGAAGACCACGTGAAGACAGAGTAATGATCGGCGAGAAGATTTAAAGTCGTAAACAGATAATGTATTAATCTTTATGAACATGCGGATACGCCACTGTTATAATCAGTTACTCAATGTTTTTATTCCGATGCTCTACTCTGATTGATTTTTAAAAAAAAAAAAATTGGCTCTGAAATTGGGATGTTACAGATAGCATTTAGTGTTCAAAAAAAAAATTTGATAGTATTTGAATAATATTTAGAGTATATAAAATGAAACAACTTACAAGGACTCCAACTTTTCCAAACTAGCAAACGATGGAGCTATTACTCCAGTGAGTTTGCTTGAGCTCAAGTTCCTACAATTTACATATTTCACAATTTTGCCAAAGAAGTTAACAAACTAAACGAGTGAAACATAATGGAAGGGAATCAACAGCTCATATGTTATGACCAAAGCATTGCAAGATTTTGGTCTTTGGACATATTAGAATAGAAAAGGCAAAAGCTTACCTTTAGTCATTTAACTATAAACAATATTTCATTTTTAGTTAGTCCCTTAATTTAGAAGATGTTTTTAAATCATTTAACCCTAACACTGGTAACAAAATCTGTTGACATTGAAATTTTAAACGTTCACAAAATATTTTCAAATATTGACATATGAAGTTTAATTTTCAAAATAACCATGATAGTTACAAAATACCATCTATTGAGACTAACGGATACAGAGTTAAGGTAAAAGACTATTGAAATTAAATATAACGGATCACACGCAAGAGCAGTATTGAAGTATATAACTTACAAGGAAATTATTCTTATATTATTGCCATAGCTGCAATTCAAACGGTCCCAAGCTAATTTAGATGGAACACATGGGTCACCTTGCCAACCGATTTTGGAGATCCCATAGATTTGCTTGATTTCCTTGATAGCTATAACTACATGCATAATTTCCACAAAAAAAAAAAATTATTGATAACTACGACAAACTAATGATGAAAAAGTAACAATAAAGGAATTACCGTCTTGTGCAGCTGTAGGGGAATTCGGTTGCGGGAGGACTCGATAAACTTCAAAAGCATTTAGGATAGAAGGAGCATCTGAATCAGATGCTGCTTCGATAGTGACGTTTATATGACCTTTATTAGTGAACTTAGCAGAACTTAGGGTGACAGGCTTCAAATATTCAAGAGTAAGTAGCTGAGCGAGGGAATTTTCATCACCAAAAGTGACATTGATGTTTCTCTTGTGGCCAGGAGGAAGCTTTTCAATTTCAACAAAGTGAAGGAACATATAATATTGGTTGGATATATCCCCATAACTCGCATTTAAAGTTAAGAGATTGGAATGATTCTGGGGTTGTCGTGCTGTGCGTAATACTTCTGATGACAGTTTATAAAGGGAGTCCTCTGCCTTTACTTCTCCACTTGTTTGTAAGACATCCCATTTGGGATTATCACCGTTCACCCATAAGCGATCATATACATCGTCTTTGAACCTGTATATTCAAAAATAGTTAAGCAAATTATATTAATCTCATTTTTTAAGAGCTCTAGACATCTAACTAATCTGGACCAGATGCAGGTTATTAAACAGGGTCTTAATCAGCACGTTATATAAGGCTTCTGGGCAGATTCTGAGGTGGAATTTGTGAAAACAAACGGCTGTACACTTTCAAACGATTTGTTTTCACAATTTTATATCAGCAAAAATAAATACATGACGGTTATAATAATTAGCCATAATTCCATAAAGTATGATTATTGAATATTTTTTTAAGAAAAAATATTTAACAGTTGATAACCATATATAAGAAGCTAGGATTCTGAAAAAAAAAAAAAATTACTTGATAATTACAAAGAATATTTTCTTCAAGAATACTTAATGGTTAAAAATGATATCTGTCATATACAAGAATGTAAGATTATCAAAATGTGATATACAAGAAAGTGAGATTCTAATATTTGACAATATATTACTGTTCTTCACAAAGAACCATTTACTATTATTTAATATAAATAAAGGTTAAATCCTAAAAGATGTCATATATACAAGGAGGTGTGATCTTGAAAAATGTAATATAGCAATACATTATGGTTCTTTACAAAGAACTATTAACTATTATTTAATATAAATAAAGGTAGGATTCTAAAAGATATCATATATAAAGTGAGATCCTGAAAAACAAAAAATTGGCAATACATCACGGTTCTTCACAAAGAACCTTTAAGTATTTTGTAGTATAGACAAAGGTAGGATTTTAAAGGGAAAAAATTATTTGAAAATACATTACGGTTCTTCATTAAGAACCATTAAGTATTCTATACTATGAAAATTAAGGATTTTGAAACTTATCAAATATAAGGAGGTGGAATTTTGAAAAAAATCCTATTTGATGCAACTCTTAAAACTCCTTCTCAACATTTTTTTATCTTTCCTAGTACATCTCACACTCTTTTTTACATAGGTTTTGTTCTATTGCTGCAAGTCTTATCCTCCACTACAACCATGGGTCTTCACCCTGCAACTCCTTCCTCTTATGATTCTTTCTCATGTAAGCTTTCATTTCTTTCAATTAATGTTTTTAGTTTCATTTATATTTTTATATAATTAGAGCTCACTAGTTGATGCTCAAGATCACCAGTCAAGATTGCAATATTTTATATGATGATAACCGTTGGTTTAAGATTAAAAGAGAGAAAAAATGTATGAGAACATATATGCTGATTTTTTATTTTTTATTTATTGTTGAGTATCTCAATCTCCTAAACTTTAGAGACCCAAACTGTATATTGAAATCAGGTTTGTTGAATCAGGTTCCGAGATTTCTTTATATTTTTATATTTGCATATTTTAATATATATATATATATATATATATATATATATATATATATATATATATATATATTCTTATTTTCATATTTATATTATCCTTTCATAGTTAAAGGATATATAATAGGAACTCTTGGAGCACTGATACCTGATCTATGGACAATCTATAATAAATGCATAGGAGAATATTGTGAAAATTTTTATTAACTGATTTTCTTTTAGAATTAAAAAATTTATAAGATAATGTTCTATTGTGAGAGTGTTTAATTGATTAATTTCTTTTAAATTGTATGTTTATCAATAATGTATTGAATTTTGAATATCATAAACATAAGTTTTTTTATTTAATATTATTATCTTGTTATTATCAATAAATATATTGTGTTCTTGTAATAAATATTAACAGTAAAATTAAATAAAAACAAATAATAAAAAAGAACTATATATTATAAAAAATAAAGACAATACATTGGGATTATTAACAAATAACTGTTATGTAGGCCCTCAATATATTACGGTTTGGAACCGTTGTGTATGAGTTGAGTATATATAGTGCCGTCATATATCACAATTTTAAAACCATCATATATGATCGATAATAACTATGATATATATGTGATTCTGTACTAGTGCGTTATGCATGTAATATGGCTAGTTCTTGATATTGATATGCATTGCATCATATTGATGTGTAGGCTTTGATCTTTTCCCAAGACATACAAGGGTCCAATCATCAAGAGAAGGAAGGTTACTGGAAAATAAAGAAGAAATGATAAAGTTTCAAGGTATCAAACTTTACCCCTACTCTTATATGTTTGGTTGTTACTTCACTACTACAAAAAGTAAATCTAACGACACTAACTAATGTTTGTTTTTAGAAAACAAAAGTTAAGAAGGAGGCGGTGACATTTTTAAAATTTTGTGTTAATTTTCAATGATGGTTTCCAGATAAAAAGTCATTGAAAGTTAATCTTTCAACAACTGTTTTTAAGTTACTTTCAATGACTATTATAAAAGGGATAGGATATTGTCACTACCATTTTTTATCACTACCAATTTTTCACCATTAGATCAGAATCTCAATAGGAGAGAGAAATGATAAAAGTAGATGAGATTCTGATCTAACGGTGAAAAAGTGGTAATAACATTGGTAGTGACAAAAAATGGTAGTGACAATATCCTATCCCTTATAAAAATAGTTATTGGAAGTTAATTAAGTCAAAATTTCAAAAAATATGAATATATTTGTGGGTTTTGATGACTATTTTTCTATACATTAAATAGAGGTAAATTCACTACAGTACTGAATTACCAAAGTGAAATTATGTTTTGATTATAAATTACCAAAATGTTTTCTTCATATTGACACTATTAGTTTGTTAAAATGCATTTGTGTCCTTGTAAGTTTACCTGTATATAATTGTAAATTTTTGCATCCGCTGTTTCCATATAAATTAGAAGTCGTAAGTTTTCATGTAAACAATTGTTCAGAAGTGTTCTGGTGTAGAACTCTGATGTCCGGCCTATTGAAGGTCCGGTGATTTGATATAGGATCTGTGTGCCCTTCCTGTATGCTTATGGGACAAGCGTTCAGGAGAGGGTATGATCACGGTGCACTGCGGGCGTTTCGCCTAAGGGGTCTTTGTGTGTGCCGTGTTTGGATGTAGATAAGTCAAGGCTTAGAATGAATGTACAGCGCCCGTCTCCTTCCTCGTATATATAGAGTATACACAGTTAGTTAGTCCCTTGGGCCCATGCCCGTACGTGTCATGTGCGTGTCGGGATCGTGTGCGCATGTCGAGGATCGTGGGTGCATGTCCGAGGTCGTGGGTGCATGTCCAAGGTCATGGGTTGAGGTCCCACGGATAGTGGGTTGCCCCCTGTACCTAGCCGGTGAGATAATGGGCCTAGACTAGGTCCGTAGCGATTGCCCAAGCTCGGTTGCTCGGGTCTACGGCGGCTAGGAGTTTAGATGTTCGCTTGGCGAAGAACGAAAGTTCGAGTCTTTGTTGAAGTCTGAGTCTTTGTTGATCGCGAAGTAACATGATATCCTTGCCCCCCAGGGTTGTCAGTCTCACGGTCAGCAAGGTGGACATGTTGCTGGATCCTCTAGTTGTATCGGAGCTGCCCCCCGTCTTACTTTGATAAGGTGTCTATCAGAGTTTCAAGCAACCTCGGAACTACAAGTCTTCGGTTGAATTGCCCCCCAGGACATGTGGTTAGGGTTATGTTTGTTTAAATTTTGTTGTTCTTCGACCATCAGGAGTCGGGCTCGCTTCTTGCACGGTCGAAGACTCCAAATGCGGGTCCTTTCTCGGAGGTGATTAGCCTAACCGGTGGCGGGATACTTGGCGTGAACCACGCCTTGTGCCAGGGCGCTGCTGGCTGTCGATTCCTCTTCTATGTTATCATTTGCCTATGCCGGTGGCGTCCCTCGGCTTGTCGTGAAGCCGGAGTGAGGGGTGTGGCCTATACGGCCCTTGGCGTAATTAATGCACGACAGAGACGCGCATTAAATGAAAAGGTCACGTCATCCTTGCTAACGAATGGAAAAGGCGCTTTTGCCCCGTCGATTGGGTTTCGAAGGTTTATACCGCAAGTCTCCTTCATTGCCATTTTACCAAAGTTGTTTTGAAGAACTTCTCTCCCGACGATTCTCGCTTTCCGGAGGATAATCTGTCTCGTGAACCATCTTCATTCCACAACTTTCATTGATCATCTCCATATTTTAGGTAGGTATTCTTGTTTCCTTGCCTCTTTCTTTTGTTCAATAGAGTGGCTCCCGATGTCGAAGGACATAAAGGATATGACCCCCGAAGCCGGCGGAACTACGCCACCTTTGTCAAGGGAAAAAGCCGTTGGTGGCTTTGGGGCGATGAATCTTCTCGTCCAACGTCGCAAGCCGTTGCTTTAACCGATCACCGTGGAGGCAAGGGAAAAACTACGGTGGTGGGCGGCGAAAATCCGAGACGATGCATCGTCGGTTAGGGAAGTCCGAATGTTTCCTTCCGCTTCTTCCTAATCCAAGGGTGTTTAACTTAGAGCTTCGACGTGTCAGCTTCTCAGGGCCTTCCGAATAGCCGAGTCTAACAAAGTGGCCGGCTCGGGTCCTAGGGCCGAGGTTGATTCCTACATCGGGCCTTGCTACGGCTTGCTTGTATGAGTGCTCACGACTTATTTCTTGTGGGGATTCCTCCACGGGAGAGCTTAATTTTGGGCTCCTAGCAGAGATAATTTGGTCCGGCTCCTCAAGCTTCATCGCCAGAGTCTGTTGACTTGGATTTTAATCTTACCACAGCGTAGAGTCCCGCCTTCAATTATTGACATCGGGTATGCTAGGAAGATTCGATCTTGCTTATATTTTTATTTGTGTTAGGTATAATGGCGTCGTCTTCTTCTTCCACGCGGGTGAGTCGAGAGCGGAAATGCAAACCGCGCTAGCCCCAGAGGGACTTAATTGACCAATTCCCTTGGGTTACAGAAGTGTTATCCTATCGGTCGAAGGCGACCATGGAAGACTTGGAAGGTCTTCCGAGTTCAAGATACTAACACCTACTCTCTTTGTCTCCACGAAGAGGAAGAGCTGTGTGCTCGGTGAGGGAGGAGCCACAACTCCTTTTTCTTTTTCTATGCTGACTACATTACCGGGCTTGGGATTCGATTTCCCTTTCCGAATTTCAAATGGCCACCCTTCAATTTCTTAGTATAGCTCCCTCGCAATTACACCCCAATGGATGGGGTTGCACGATTGCCTTTGAGTGGTTTTGCACGAGCCTTGGGCTGCCTTGCACCACTTCTATGTTCTTCTACTTCTTCACCCCCACACCTCTCGCTGCGGGAAAGAACCGCCAGGAGCTCAAGAGTGGACATCCATTCGAGGAATATAGATCGGCGCTTGTTTACCCAGTCTCGAGACTCTTTCAAACGCTTCAAGGGCAACTTTTTCAAAGTCGTCGCTAAAGCGGTACAACTCCTTGGTTCCTCAAAGAGAGCCGGACTCGCAAAAGTCGGCGGGAGTTTAATTTGTATTGGTGTCAAGATCACCACAATGTGTCCCCAAGCGCCTATAAGGTGGAGCGGTCCAATCTGCTTGAAGCACGAAAGGAAAGCCATCGATGCCATAATAGACCACGTTAGAGCGAACGATGTTTGTTGGGGCGGCTCCTTAGTAGCCCAATATCGGGCCGAGGCTCGGCGTCAAGATGAGATGGCGTCGGGGCCGAGTATGACATTTACGTTATTTAACATCGGCGTTGTTCAGCGTCTTAGTACGGTATTGATCGTCTTTGCTTTCCTAGTAGCTAACATGGTGTATGTGTTTCGTGCGGGTCTCAAGATGAAAGAGCCGCAATATCTTTACGGGATCCCAGAGAGCCGCCACGGCGAGGAGAAAGAGGTCGGCCAGGACGCGGGCAAGTCGAAGGTCGGAGAGTCTTGAGCGGGTAGAGCCAAAGAAGCTTAAGGTCGGGGAGTCGTCCAAGCCCGGCAGGCGCTGACCACAATCTATCCTATCCAGAGCCTCCCCTACCGAGAAATCGCCGCTCTCCTAAGTCGGCCAGACGTCGAGCCCCTCTCCTTGCACGATACCCAGGTTCCCCTCTCGTCCTTCCACGTCATTCCCGTTCACATTTGTGGAGTAAGGGCATTACAGAAGAACTCGGCGTCGCACTCCTGCCTCTGCCCAGTTATCAAGAGCCGGTAGCCTTGCGGGAAGTAGGCGTCTGAGAGTCCGAGGCATTGGGAAATGCTTTCTGAAAGGTCTTGGTTTGACCCAATCTTTTCTCACCCTCAACCACAAATATGCGGAGAGGCCGCTTGAGGAGGCTGGCGTGCCGAACGAGCCGCGATGAAGCTGCGAAACAATGGCAAATCGCTTGAGCGAGTTCCGAGGCTCGTGAGGTTCAGTGGAGAAAGTGGAGTTTCAACTAAAAGAGGACAGAGGGCTCTTGGCGGACTCCGTGTAATAATTGAAGGCTTTAAGGCGGCTCAAGCTAGAAGCGAAGAGAGTTGAAAGCCATGGCGAGTGAAGGGACGGGTTCGAGCCGAAGTGGACGGGATGCCCAGCGGGAGCGTCCTCAACACATCTTGTCCGCGGAGATAACCAGTGCGGGAGTTGCTCTTGGGTTCGGTGGTGGAGCGTTTGAGAATTCTCTTGCCCGAGATCCGGGCTTTGAACCGAGGATCGAGCTCAACACTACGAGGCATCATTTAGGTCTTATGTGGCGACGGGCGGTTGTCCCTATGTGGAACCTCCTGCAGGCTCAGAGACCGGATAGATGGCGATGCGGCCGTCTTGGAGAGGCAGGCGGGGGTGAGGAAGTCTCGGCCGCCCCAAGCACATGGATTGATTTCTCTCTTTTTCTTTGTAATTTGTATAATGTCCTAGGTTGTGTTACCGGCCATGACTTTTCGAGCAGATTGGCCAATATGGTCATTTTTGGCTACGATTAACAATAGATGGTAATTTAGCAACCATAATGCATCGTATTAAAATATAACTTTACAGATTATCGCGGTCGGCTAGGGCCAAGGTCTTATGAAAATAGGCGAGAATCTGCGAGACGCGCTTTTTGGTCATAAGACCATGATGTTTTAAAGTGCTAGTGTTTGCCTTGTTTTATAAAATTCACAGTATTATGGCAGGGTCATCAAAGGTAAATGAAAATTGCCACTGCAGGGTTCGGTTTTGTCCGATAGCGTCAGAGCATTTTGACTGATCGGGGTCGGCATGACATTTTCTATTGATACCGGAGTAAATTAGCGTGTGCGAGGCTGCGATAGCTATCCGGGCGTGTTTTCTTGAGTGAAAAGCTAATAACAATTGAATCTTGAAAAAGACAATGTTTGGAATTCAATAGATACCCTCGAGCAGAGTTTCATTCATATTCGACAAAGCAATTGTTGCGAAGGGAAAGCCCGACGGACCAACGTTGAACAAAGAACATAATGGAAAACGATGCTTTAAGAAAAACAAAAGATAAGCCTAAGCTGAAATATGCCTTTAATTTGTCCGCATTCCATGTTAGCTTGATGGGGTTCCATCCAAATTTTCCGAATGTAAGCTCCTCTCTCAAGAGTTTCCCGACGCGATAAGGTTAGTCCCAATTAGGCTCACAAGCTTGCCGTCTTTGGAGTTCTTGTTCCCGATGTCGGCCCTTCTAAGTACCAAGCAACCCAGCTGGAATCTTCTTGGTCTAACCTTCTTGTTATAACGAGCGCGATCATTTGCTTCATTGCAATATCCAGGAGCAATGGGAGGTGACCGACCCTCGTCGGCCGGATCCACTCGGCGCTAACGCCTCACTATTGGCTATTTCGCCTTGTGATAAAATGCTCTTCTGCGCCAAGACATCATCCCTATTTCCACGGGAATCATAGACTCACAACCAGTAGGCGCGGTCTATAAGGAGTTTCTTGGGTGGATGTACGGCGGTTGTTCGATTTCCCCAAAGGACAAAAGGTAGTTGATCGGCCCAAGAGGTGTCGGCCTCCGGCATACGTTTCTTCAAACCATCAAGGATGACCTTATTGGCGGCCTCGGCTTGCCGGTTGGACTGCGGGTGTTCCACGGAAGCAAAGTGATCTTGTATTCCGTATTCATAAATCAAATCACGAAATCCGAGCTCCGTGGTGAGGGAGTTCCGTTGTCTGTTACTATCTCGGTGGTGCTCGGCACCGCGTAATTATATTAACTTCAACAAATCGCGCACACGAGCCGAGGAGATCGTTGTGAGAGGTTCGGCCTCAATCCACTTGGTGAAGTAGTCTACGCCACGATTAGCCACCGCGGTTGCCGGGTCTTGTCTTGAATGGCCCCAGAATGTCCATGCCCCATTTGTAAAATGGCCGGGGGCCGTGATGGAATGCGGCTCGGTAGGGCGCCCAAATAACTCGGCATGTTTCGACAACTATCACATTGTCTTACAAGGGTCTTTGAATCCGCCTCAAGCGTCGGCCCGTAATGCTTTGCTCGAAGGGTTTTCGGGCGACGCCTTAGCCCCATATGCGACCATTGGCCCCTCCATGAATCTCGGCCGGGACATACCCCGCTTCATTTGGGTTCAAACACCTTAGCATGGGAGAATGTAATCCTTTTCGGTAAAGTTGATCCTCCGCCATTGTGTACTTGGCCGCGCGTCACGAATCAACATTTTTGCTTCCATTGCATAAATGCAGGATGAGTCCACGTTCAAGGTAGTCTTCTATCGGCTTTTTCGGTCGAGATTCGGCAAAAATAGCCATCATGCATACCGGATCTTCGAGATTTTCTTGGACAACCGTGCGATGACAACCGGCTTTGCTTAGTGCTTGCCAATTTTGATAAAATGTCGGCTCTTGCGTTTTCTCCTCGGGAATGTGAGTAACGGTTGCTTCATCGAAACGACATCAAGTCCTTAGCCTTTAGGAGATACTTGGCCATTAGTGGGCCTTTAGCACGATACGTACCCTCGATGCGAGCGCCTGCAAGGCGGGAGTCGGTGAAAACCTTAACTCTTGTGGCCTCATTTTCCTTGGCTTGAAGAAGCCGGCTATCGAGGCCTCGTATTACCTTGATTGTTCGAAGTTGGGAAGTTGAGATGCAACGAATGCTCAATTGTAACCCCCTCTGGACTCTCAATAATGACTCCGGCTCAACTTCCTTTCGTGTTTGACGATCCGTAAACATACACCTTCCATTCGCTGCCGGTGTCTCATCGGACTTAGTAGCGGGGTGAGCTCTACGATGAAGTCGGCCAACGCACGTGACTTGATTGCATGGCGAGCTTCGTAGGTGATGTCGAACTCGGAGAGTTCTATCGCCCAATTAGTCATCCTCCCGCTAGAGTCCGGCTTATGTAAGACTTGTCGAATTGGGCGGCTTGTTCTAACAACGATATGGTGACCACGGAAATAAGGTCTTAGCAGAGCCGACGGGCCGCAATAAGCGGAGCGAATGCCACTTTTCTAGCTTTTGGTATCGGATCTCGGCATTACGGCGGGGTTACGGCGACAAAATACACGAGGTTGTCAGTGTTCAGCCTCTCTTACTAAGGCGCGGCGACGGCTTCCTCGCCGATCGACAAGTAAAGGAAAAGACTCTCGCCGAGTTGAGGTTTTGAGAGGGCTTGGAGGATTGGCCGGACATTGCTTTATGTCTTCAAATGCGTCATCGCACTTTGAATTCCATTCCATAGATGCCTCCTTCTTTAAGAGCACGAACATGGGTAAAGCCTTCTCCGTGATTTTGGCAAAAACCTAGTTAGGGCGGCCAATCTTCGGTTAGCTGTTGGACTTCTTTTTTATTACTCGGAGCCTTCATCTCCATCACCGCCCTACATTTGTCGGGTTGGCCTCAATGCCCAGGTTAGTCGGCATGAAACCCGGGAACTTCCCGGCGAGGCGCGAAGACACATTTGGCGGGTTCGATCGGATTCAGTAGGTTACGAGTTTGGCAAATGTGCGCTCAGGGTCTTGTATATGACGTTCTTTGGTCCGAGGGTTTTGACGATCATGTCATCTATATACACTTCCACATTGCGGCCGATGCAGTGCAAAGACCTTATTCATCATCCTTTGATATGTAGCTCCCGCGTTCTTGATCCGAAAGGCATGACATTGTAGCAATAGTTAGCTCTTTCGGTAATGAAGTTGTTTTTCACGATCCTCAGGGTACATCGCTATCCGATTATATCAGGAGTATGCGTCCATAAAGGATAGGAGCTGGAATCTGAGGCGTTGTCGACCGGTTGGTCGATGTTTGGCATTGGGTAGGAGTCCTTCGGGCATACCTTGTTCAAGTTCTTATAATCTGTACAAACTCTCCACTTCCGTTTGGCTTTTTACCATCACCACATTTGATAACCGGGTTGTATCTTGTATTTCTAGAATAAATCATTCTTAAGCAATTCTTGGATGTGAATTTCGGTAGCTTTCCTTTTACGAATGGTGTGGTTCCTCTTTCTGCTGACTTATTTGGGATTGAGCCGGGATAGACTTCTAGCTTGTGACAACAAAATTTTGGTGTCTATTCCAGATACACAGATGAATCCCCGGGCGAGAAGACATCCACTGTTTTCCTTCGGGAAGTCCTCCAAACTACTTCTAAGTTCGGGAGATAGGTGTTTGCCAATCTTAGTGAATGCGGAGAGAGGCCTCCAGATCGACCGGATCTTCCGGGTCTCACACCGGTTGCGGGCGAACCTCATCGTCTCGGATGTCGCAATTCCACAGTGTTAGCCGTCGTCGGGAGAATCCCGGTCCCGAGCAGGTCACAGGATAGGCTTGCTTCTTTGGGGTCTGCGGATGAAGATCCATAGCCCTCCCCCAAGTCGACGGTTCTCAAAATAGCCTTGTGTGAGATCTTCTTTTTGAACTTTCGAGAAGGTCCTACTTGCCCGGTTCTTGGTCTTTCGTTTCTCCCACCTTTTCCTTGATGCTCTATGACATCTTGTTTGAAGTTTGCCTTCGAACAAATCGTTCGATTGCATCCCGAGGAGCTCGTAACATTCATCGGTTGTATGACCTCGACCATCATGGAACGAGCAATATTTAGGCTTGGTACATCCCGGATCTTCGGTAGGACGAGACGAGGCCGATCGACCTTCTTCATCTCGGTTGTTGACACCTCCTTCCAAACTTGAGATCGAGGCACCGTCGAGCCGAATATTTCTCGTACTTGCTCCGTGATCAAACTTGCCACCTCGGCTCTTGTTTTCATTCCCCCTTCTCAGGGAATCCCTATTCTGTTGTCGGGAGAAGTCTCGACCCACGGGAGGGAGGTTCTATCTTGGTCCCGCCTCGAATTGGGATTGTTTGCCATTCGCATACGCTCGACGTCCAAGTACTTCTTTGAACGGGATATGAAGTCGTTGAGATTCTTTGCCGCTCCTTTAAAAAGATTCGCCGGGCGGGACTCTTTATCGAGGCCGTCCACCAATAAGTGAACGTGTACGTCTTCGTTAAGTCCGCGCACACTGCGATGCGCATGATTGAAGCGGTCAAGGTAACTTTGGAGCGGCTCTCCCGACGTCGATTTTGGAGAGAGAATACTGGGATTTTGGTTGCCGTTTGCTAGTCGCGAAGTGCAACTCAAAGGCCTCGGCCAGGTCTTCAAAGTTGTGGATCGACCCAAAGGGAAGAGTGTGAAGCCATTTCAACGCCGGCCCCTTTAACGTCGCGGCGAAGATCAGGGGCACGATTGGTTCCTTGAGACCTCTAGCAGAGCATGTGAACGTCAAAGTCTTCTAAATGAGTCGTCGGGTCTTGTGTGCCATCATACTTTGTCAACTCGCCCAAATTCGACTTCTCGGGGAATCGGGCGTTACGGATCTCCTTCGAGAAAAGCTATTGTGCATTTGGGTGACATATCTCAGTCATGGAAACCACTTGGGGGAATCGTCCTGTCACCTCGATGGTTCCTCGCACGAGGTCGACCCTCTTCATCCGGTTTTGGTTCCTCCTATTGGCCTCCTGCTGGTGACGGTTTCCGCCTTACACTGTCGGTGCGATGAGCCGAGCTCTCGTCATCGTCGTCCTCTCTCGAGTTTTATCTTCCCGAGTCCTATTTGGAAAGGGTGTGGGTCCGTCTTTTCTCAGCTCTTGGCTCGGCGATAGTGAAGGGTGTGGCGCTTGTCTATGTTGTCCACCGTCTCATTATCGCAAGCATCCCGGCTTGAAGAGATCGAAAGTACGGCTCGGCATGTGGGATGTCCGGCCTCCTCCCGAGTGGAATTCGTGGTCCACGGTCTTGGTTTCGTGGAGCCAGGGACTCCGTGTCGGACGGGTTGTCCTTTTGATGTCGTTCATTGTTGGGAATCAATGGTTCTTACGGTGAGAAGCCGATCTTCTCCTTCTGATGGTCTCCATTCGTGCTTGGTTGTCATTTGCTCATTACGGGGGTGGTTGACGCGGTGGTTGACGGTTGTCCCAGCTTGATCCTACTCAGATTGTCTTTGGCACGAGAAGCACGAGTGCTTATCCTCATAGTCACGGGAATAGAAATTTATTGATCCCCGCGGTCGGCGCCAGCGTGTGCAGTGTAGAACTCGATGTCAGGCCTATTGAAGGTCGGTGATTTGATATAGGATCGTGTTGCCCTTCTGTATGCTTATGGGACAAGCGTTCGGGAGAGGGTATGATCACGGTACACAAGCGGGCGTTTCGCCTAAGGGGTCTTTGTGTGTGCCGTGTGTTTGGATGTAGATAAGTCGGGGCTTAGAATGAATGTACACAGCGCCGTCTCCTTCCTCTGTATATATAGAGTATACAGGTTAGTTAGTCCCTAGGCTGCCATGCGTACGTGTCATGTGCGTGTCGGGATCGTGTGCGCATGTCCGGGATCGTGGGTGCATGTCGGGATCGTGGGTGCATGTCCAAGGTCATGGCTGGGTCCCACAGATAGTGGGTTGCCCCCTGTACTAGCCAGTGAGATAATGGGCCTAGACTAGGTCCGTAACAAGAAGTAATGACGTAGTTCTTATTTACGTAACATCAAAACATAATTTCATTTAAGTGTTTTTGGTACTGTACTATAATTTCTAAATATTTTAATATCAGTTGAAATAAAGTCTTGTGAGTGAGGAGAGCTAGGAATTAGGTTTGAGCTGGCCTTCACAGGTTCAATTATAAATGCCTTCCATAAAGGTGAAAAGGCTGAAACTGACCAATGTCTTTATCAGGTTAGGGTAGCCTCAGGCAGGCTTTAGGCTCTTTTAACTAAAAAATATTATTATTATTATCTTTTTAAAGAATTAAAGTTAAAACAATAAATTCCTAATTTAAAACATAAATATTATAAAAAAGAATTACAAATAAATAAAGTCAACATAACAAGGTACTATTGATGATATTTTAACACTTTAGACATACAAGCTTACACTATTAGGCATGAAAATTATTACTGGAAGTTAGATCGAGTAGACTTATATTTTTTGTACGAAAAAACAATCTTTATATCTATTTACAATTAAGAATTTATCCTCAGTGATGACATAATAATTTGAGAAAAAACACAACTTTTTGGGGGAACTTATATTTATAGTACATGTTCATGTAAGTTTTGCAAATTGCAATCCCCATTTTAATTCAAATAAAATTCACTTTTGAGTTTACAATCTAGTTATTATTTTTCATTAAATTGAGATAAATTGTTATTAAAACTCATAAATTTCTAGTTAAAATCAATAACTAATGTCCAAATTAACCTATTTTTGAAAATTTTCAATGAACAAATCATTATGAAAAACCAAATAAATCAAACCATTTTATAAAATTCAATTTTAAAAAATATAATAATGAAATATTTGAAATATTGTTAATAATATAATTTTTTTTTTTTTGTATTATATGAACAATTTTAAAAAATAAAAATAAAAGGGCCACCAGCTCTACATACAGGGCCAGTTATTTTGGGCTCTCAGTTCATTAGGGCAAACCTTTTAGGCCTGCTTTTAATTTGAGGAGCAAATTTTCAAGTCTAACCCTCATGATAAAAGGGCCTGATCGTGGGCCGGCTTGTTTTCCCGGTATACGAGTGAGCGGGAGTTAAATGAATCAGGACAAAGATGAGGGAAGACAAGGAAAAAATGAGTGCAAAGTTCAAAAGAACACCTGGTCCAATAACGAGGTGGGAGCCCAGAGCCGCAGTCAATTCTTTCAGAAGGATCATCCAAATCAAATATAGTAAGGGGAAGAGGAACAGGATAGAGAGAGTTGTTCAATGGCCTTAATTCCAAAGCGTTGATGAAAGGTGTGCCGTGTCCTGTGTTCACCAAACACACTTGTACCATTTCTGTGCTACTATCCTTCTCCATTATTATGTCATACGGAAAGATTTGAGCAGCGTATGAAAAAGGAACTGCTGGAACTGTGCTCCAATAATTGACGCCTAGGTAAAGGTCGAACGCCTGAGCTTGTTTTTTCAAGTCATAATTGCCATATGCAAAAATGGCTCTGATCATATACGTCTGTGTTATGGACCCAAATAATGGGCCTGGTATGCGCGAGGCCCAATTGAAAGGCGCTAGGTGGGAAACCTTCCATGAAATAGGCAAGCGCGATCACCCTGTTGTCTGTGGAGTAATGCGGGGATCATGCGGGATATGCGAGGCACACATGATCCAAGAAGTGGGAGGCGCACGACGACGACGAATGCGGAGAGAAGGACGAAACCCTAGGTAATCTCTATAAATAGGGATTACACCTACCGAGTACACATTCGAGACTCACTAGTCCATTCTTCACCATTCGATCTCAGCTGTGCACCTACATGTCACTCCAAGGCGAATAGCCGCCTGTGTAGCACGGTGATCCATTAGCAACGACATTCATTATCTCCTCCATAGATATCGGCGGGCGCTACATCCGACTCCGATATCAATCATACATAGCCCGTCGAGGCTAGACATCGTGTTTTTATTACGAGACATTGGCAGCGCCGTCGTGGGGAAGAAAAAATATACGATTCCCAGAATCACTAAAAGCTACTCGTAATCCTTGCTTGAGTATGGCCATTACCCCAGGAGCCACGATCAGGTTCCTCGATCGCAGCTTTCGCCGAGGGGCGGCAGGGTCACAAATTCTACGGCGAGCGTCCACCGCCTTCCGGATTCGGTAGGCCACCTGAAGACCCTCGAAGAGACCGACTAGAGGCGAGAAATAGAGGACACGGCTCGTCTCCTCGTCCCGATCTAGAGACTGACGTAGGGCGCGGCTAGCAGGATCGGGGCCGGGAGCATCCCTCGGCCCGGCCACTGAATTCCAAATTAACCATCCAGACATCGCTGCTTGCACAACATTTTAGGATCAGTGGTTCGGCGGATGGACAACATGGAAAACTGGCATCAGCTCCAACAGGATGACAACGCCCGAGCTATTCGGGAAGAATTGGACGACAAAATGCCACATGGCGGCTGGAGATGCAACAAATGCTAAAAGAGCAATATGATGCTAAAGTAAACCAAGCCCGGGATGGAGGGCATAAAGACGAAGGTTCTAACAAAACGGCCAACTCAGCTTCTATACCGAAACTGACCAAGGAGGAATCCCGAAGAAAGACCTCGGTCATCCATAGTAGAGATAAGGACGAAGAGAAGGAAACGGTCGAGAAAGTCGTAAACGAAACGCGTAGGGCCAAGCAATCAAGGGGCAGCCAAGGCGCTTCAGCCCAGAGCTTGAAGGGAAGCGAAGAAAACGATGTTGCCAAGGACCATGCTACCGAGAGGAGCCCCCACCGCTCAGCAAGTCACCAGCTCAGACAGATGAAGATACATTTTTAGGACAGTTCACTGACAAAGTCATGGCGGCCGTGTATCCGAAGGGCCTGGAATTCTTTGGAATTGCAAAAATATGACGGAACCCGGGACCCTTTGGCGCTTTGAAACAACTTTAAAATGGAGATTATGGTGAAGGGAATAAAGGGAAGCGTGATACCCGGTTATTTGCGGAACGTTCGAAGGAGCCGCCACGATTGTGGTTTCATTCTTTGCCATATCTCTCCATTCCCGATATGAAATATTTAGGGGCGAAGTTCTTACTAAACTTAGCGAGTAGGCGGCAACAAAGTGAGTTCGGCTCGCTCGGGATTAAGCGAGGGCAAGGAGAAACCTTGGGCAAATGCACGGATCGCTTTAAGAGTATCGCGTTAAAATTAGGGTTGAAGGACGAAATACACCTGCATTGCATAATAGCGACTTGGACGCATCATCCCGGCTAAAGAAGTCGATCATCAAGCGACGCCCACAACGTTGGCCGAACTTTCACGGACGATCACAACAATATACGGAGTTAGAGCAGGATGGAGATGGCAGCCGATCTTGTGAAAGATCGACCTAAAAGCCACGCCGCAGGGAGGGGAGAATCGGGAGGCACACAAAGAAAAATCTTCGCGCAGGGACAACAATGATAAGAAGCAGAGTTGCTAAATATGAAAAATACATTCCATTAAAGGTTTCCCGGGCGAAGCTATGGAAAGAAGTATGCAACGGCAAGGAAATGAAGAAGGTCGAAAGACCTCGGCCCTCGGTAGAAGAGCCACGGCCCGACAAAACTCGGTTATGTGAATTCCATGACCAACACGGACACACAACCGAGCAATCTTTGGGATTTAAGGGATGCGGTCGAAGTTTGTCAGAGACGGGAAGCTCAGAAAATACGTCATCTAGACCCGGGAAACGGGCGGCAAGCGGTAGGGAGAGGCCGAAGCAAGAGTCCGCCCCAGAAAAAGAAAAAGGAAACGAGAAGAAGAAGCTGAAGAAAGTGATGAGAGTTCCCAGAAGCCAATACGGCTGCAATGTGATTAGCGGAGGCTTTGGCGGCGGAGGAGACTTCGGCAAGTCGGCGGAAGTACCTCAGGGAGGTACTTTTAATAAGGAACGCCCCAAAGTTTAAGGAAGACTTAAGCAAACCCAAGTCTCCTGTGCTGTGTTTCACTAATAAGGATTTAGAGGATGTTGCCCCGGGACATCATAACGGTTTGGTGATCACGGGAACCCTCGTAAATTGCCGAGTCAAGAAGATCTTTATGGACAACGGGAGTGCCGTGGACATCATTCTGTGGGACGCATATAAAAGGATGAACTTTGACCGGCGTGTTACGAAAGGTGTAAGACAAGCCTACTTAGGCTTTAATGGGGGGATACCGTCCAAGGGTTATGTTGATCTCAAGTTGACCTTGGGAGATGCGCAGGCTTTCAAATTAGCGAGAGTCCAGTTTGTGGTGCGGACTTCCCACCGTCATACAATATAATCTTGGGCCGGCCAACGATTCTGGTGGGATATGTTGGTGTCGTCAAGCATCAAAAACTCAAGATGATTAGCAAGAAGAACGAGGTAGTCACAAGTAAAGGAGACCAAAAGCGATCCGGCAGTGTTATTACAACACGGTCAGGCATGAACCATCCCGGTTGCCACGGAACGATGTGGGCAAAACCCCGGAAGAAAGTTCAGATGGAAAATCAGTGAACATGGTAGAGTTGGACCTCCGGGAAGAGGAAAAGATTAAAACTGAACCAAGCGGCGAGTTAGAAGATTTTCATCTGGGGTCAGAGCCCGGCCAGGTTACTAAAATCAGCAAGGCATTGAATCCTGCAAGGCGTGAAGAGCTGGAAAAATTCCTCAGGGCTAATAGAGACGTATTTGCTTGGAACCCATCCGAGATACCCGGTATTGACCCAGCATTTTGTTGTCATCGTTGGCGATCGGCCAGGATCGACCCGGTATCTCGAAAAAGAGAAACTCGGGTGAAGAGAGAAGGAACGCTCTAGAAGCGCATGTGGCGGAATTGTTGGAGGCAGGTTTCATCCGTGAAATACAGTATACCACGTGGTTGTCCAATGTCGTCCTCGTTAAAAAACCCAATGGAAAATGAAGGGTCTGCACGGACTACAAGGACTTGAACCAAGTGTGTCCAAAGGTCGTTCCGATGCCCAATATTGATCAGGCGGTTGACAATTGCTTTCGGGATTCCGATCATTGTCATGGATGCATATCCACCAGGATACAATCAGTTGCAATGCACCAGGATGATCGAGCGGAGACCGCATTCATCATTGAAGCGGGCTAACTACTTGTTATAACGTGATGCCTTTTGGGTTGAAGCGCGGAGCAACTTATCAGCGAATGATTAGGGTTTTTGAAGACCAGGTTGGGTAGAGCATGGAGGTATACATTGACGACATGATCGTCAAATCTTTGAGTGAAGATAATCATGTGGAGGATCTTCGGCAGACATTTGATAAGCTGAGGAAGTATAGAATTCGCCTAAACCCGGCTAAATGCGCATTTGGAGTACATCTTTGGAAAATTCTGGGTTTCTTGCTCACAAACCGGTATAGAGGTAAACCCCGACAAGTGTCGGGCGGTGTTAGAACATGGAGGCTCCGCGAATAAAAAGAGGTTTAGCGGTGTTTGGAAGGTTAGCGAGCGTTGACTCGTTTTCTACCAAAATCAGCAGAAAACTCTCTCCCCTTCTTCAAATTTCTAAAGAAGGAAGCGTCTGACAGGTGGAATGCAGAGTGTGAGGCGGCGTTTGAAAAGATCAAACAACGCTTGGCGGCGCCTCCAGTACTTACAAGACTCGAGACAGGAGAGTGCTTGATATTATACCTGTCCGTTGGCAATGAGGCGGTGAGCGCCGTGCTAGTAAGAGAAACCAAGGCGGCGGCTCGGTATACTTCATAAGTAGAGCCTTGCAGGGTTCAGAGTTGTGATACTAGAAGGTGGAAAAAATGGCTTATGCTCTACTAGTAGCGGCAAAGCGCTCGCCGTACTTCCAGAGCCATCCTATCGTGGTCCGCACTAATCAGCCCATCCGGAAAATCCTTCACAAGCTAGACCTAGCCGGACGAATGGTGAGTTGGGCCATTCAACTGTTTGAGTTTGACACCACTTACGAGGCTCGGTGTGCAATCAAGTCTCAGGCGTTGGCGGATTTTGTGATGGAGCTAACCTCGGTGAATGGGGATGACAACCAGAGTATTTGGAAGTTGTTTGTAGACGGCTCATCAAACATTAAAGGGAGTGGAGCAGGAATCATTGTTGAAAGTCCTGAAGGCGTATCGCTGGAGTTGTCTTTACGCTTCAACTTTTCTACATCCAATAACCAGGCGGAATATGAGGCGTTAATAGCTGGTTTGATCCAAGCTAAGGAAAATGGGGCTCGTCGAGTGCACGTTTCCTGCGACTCTCGGTTGGTAGCTTCTCGAGATCAATGGAACCTACCAAGCCAAAGGACCCTAATGATTAAATACTTGGGGAAGGTAAAGGAAATCATCACAGAGTTTGACGAGGTGACGGTGACACACATTCCTAAAGGAGACAATGTAAGGGCTGATGTCCTGTCAAAGCTAGCAAGCACCAAAAGTTCCGGGAATCACCGCACTATCGTCCAACAAAATCTTCTGGAACTAAGTTGTGTGATGGTCATTTCAGAATCAAGCGACTGGAGGAAGCCCATTGCAAACTATCTGGAAAGAGGAATCACACTTTGACGAGCCACTAGAAGCAAGAAAGCTCATGAGGACAGCAGCTTCATACGCACTTGTTAATGACGAATTGTATTGTAAAGGTTTTCATTCTCCAATGATGAAGTGCTTAGCGGCAAATGAAGCCCATTACGTTTTGATGGAGATCCATGAGGGGATTAATGATCATCACATGGGAGCTAAGGCGTTGGCTAGAAAAGCGTTGAGAGTTGGATACTTCTGTCCACCATGGCGGCGGATGCTAAGGGTCATGTCCAAAAATATGACAGTTGCCAGAAGCATGCTAGCATCATTAGATCATCTCCGGCCTCCCTTCAGGTAATCTCTGCACCATGGCCATTCTTCAAATGGGGGATGGACCTATTGGGGCCTTTCAAGCGAGTGGCTGGGCAGCTGCGATGGCCCATCGTTGCGGTCGATGATTTTACAAAATGGATTGAAGTAGAACCAGTTGCCACGATCACATCAGCTAGGGTGTAGAAGTTCCTGCAGAAAAACATTATATCACATTTCGGTATACCAGCCGAAATTGTCACTGATAACAGAACGCAGTTTATTGACAAGGGTTTTCAAAAGATGGTAGCCGAGTTTAATATCCAGCAACACTTCACGTCTGTGGAACATCCGCAATCAAATGGGCAGGCAGAGGCGCTAACAAGATCATTGTAGACAAATTAAAGCGAATGGAAGATGCTACGTCGGTGGGTAGACCAAGCGCCCATGTCCTGTGGGGTTATCGAACAAGTGTCCGATCATCAACCGGAGAATGGGAAGGCCCTTACCGAGTTATTGAAAATCTCGGTAAAGGAGCCTATAAGTTGGAGACGCTGTAAAAGAAAGCTGTGAAGCAGACTTGGAATGCTGACAAGTTGAAAGCTTATTATAGTTGAAGATTACAGCCCTAAGGAGGGCGATCTCATTAGAAGGACCCAACATGATCTTACTTGTGGGAGGTCGGCATGTTATCTCTTTATGTTTACGTTTCTTGTAAGATGTTTTACCAACGTCCAGAATCTATTAATAAAAGAATGGCTCAGCCATGTTTCTTCAAATAAGATCAACGTCTGCCTTCTGATAATAAAACATGTAGAAGCCAGGATATTTAAAATCTGGTTTCCAAAATCATGTATGATTTAAATGTGGTGAAACCAGGGTAGCTAAACCCGGTTTCAAAAAATCACATTACAGACATGTAGAGGGCAGGGAAAAGAAACCCGCCCTACCAAGATCATGTTACAACTAAACATGATGAATTCAGGGCAACAAGCCCGTTTTCCGAAATCGTGTAAAGCATTATCATGTAGAAGACAGGATAATCAAATCCGTCCTCCAAAACCATGGCTAATATATATATGTAGTAGTCAGGGTATTTAAATCCGACGTTCAAAAGCATATATAATTCAAACATGATGGTAGATGATGGTACCTAGTCTGCAAAAATCATGTATCGTCCAAGCGTATAAAGGATAGAGGAGTTAAACCCATCCTCCAAGGCTATGTACGAATCTAAGCGTATTCGAATTCTGAGCAAAGAAGCTCATCTTTCAGCATCGCAATTAATATATTTGTTTGTTTTATGATAACGACTTCGGTTGTTAGAAATCATATTGCAAACAGATAAGCTCAAGTGCACGAGGACGAACTAATGCTATAATCAGAAGCGTATCTAGAAATCATAGTTCAAGTAAGCAAAAGCTTACAGGACAAGAGTCATGGCCTATGGCCAGAAATTTAAAAACTCAAAAAGTCCCCCTACAAGCACCACGCCAATATAAGTGTTCCGGGTTATTCTTCGCGGACCCAGTGGGCCGAGAGAAGGCTGTTCAACTTCGCTTTCGTCAGCCCCAGGTGGAATCAGCTTCCCCTTGTCACTGACGTAGGCCTCGATGTGCAGTCCAATCGTGTTTACAGTGATGCCAGGATTCAGGACCCGAATTTGCTCTACCGCGTTCTGGAAGGACAGCTCGGCAGCCTGACCATACTGCAAAAGCTTGGAGTTGGCGGCCGCATGCTCCTCATCCTTTACCCTGAGCGCGCCTTTCAGATTATCACTATCAAGGGTCACTTTCTGGATCATTGCGGCATCTTCCAGGTGGAGGATCTCGAGATGGCGCAACCCGTCCTGCGCAGCAATTAACTCGGTTTCCTTCGCCTCCAATTTAGAGAGCGCAGCGGCAGCCTCGTCAATAGCGGTTTCCAGTTTACCATTTGTGGTAACCAGATGCCAGCGTAGTTTCTCAAGCTCGGCCCCAAGGTCGGTTTTCTCCTTCTACACCCTTTTAAGGAGGTCAGTCATTTCGGAGAGTTGTTTTGATATATCGTTCAGCGCTTTCGACCGAATGGCATACTGGATCCGTAGCGCAGCATAGGGTTGTACCAAAGAAGCCGCCTAATGGGTATACAGCTCAATCTCGGTAAGATGAAGCTCCTCTTTTTTGGTGGGCCTCATGGGGGAATAAAGTTGAGCAGGCGGCCGTACCAGGCTCTGATATCTTCCGTCACCCCGTCAAACCAAAGAACCCCTCCAGACATGGTTTCATGGGAGTGAGGCATAGCAAAGGTAGACGGGCAGGAAGTAGTCGGAGAAACCGGCGTTGTAGTCGCCACAGGCGGGGTAAACGGAGTTGGAGAGGCAGGTGTAGCAGTCGTAGCATCCACCTGCTTATCCTTGGACTTCCTCGTCATTTTCTTCTCCCGCTTGGATCCATCCTTGGCGGCAAAGCGCTTGCGGGGAGCGTTGGCGGTAGCAGCTACCTCCGGAACAGCAGGTTGGCTGCCCACGGTGGGTTCATCGGCGAGAGGAGGAGGCACAAATCCAGTAGGGTTGGCACGAAGACGGAGCTCTTTAAAGAGCTCAAGATGTGCTGGCCTTCCCATTTGTTTCCCTGCATAGAAAAGAGAAGGTTAGCTTACGACAAATTTCACAAATGGATCATCCATGACCATAGAGCAAGTAAGCGTATAATCTCATACCCTTGGGGGCTCGTCGTTTAAAGGAAGAAGTGGAAATATAATCATGTGGATCCATCAGCGAATCAAGGGAGCTGGAAAGGGTGGTAAGCCTTTCCACGGCTGCTTCCTCAGCCTCAGTAAGGCTGGCCGGGCTGGGAGTGTAATCCCTAGACTTAAGCTTGTGATGGACGTTCGTCCAATAGAGAGGGAATCTCCCTTCCGGCACCCCAGAAGCAGATTTTGTAAGGAACCAGGGACAATGGAATGGAGTGGCCCTGACTTTGACAAAAGCCGACTTGAAATTTTTCCATGACTCAATAAAAGCTTTAAAAAGCTTATGCTCGCCCCAAAGAAGTGAGGCCCGTAAGGCTGGCTCTTCCTCGGCCGAGCAACGGCAACTGATTCATTAGCCAAGGGAAGTCCTACGAAATATCCAGGCCCGTCTGCACTTATATCGAGTTGAGGGAATTCCTCTGGGGTCAAGTGCTCTTAAAATCGGTAACTCTCGCGCTAACGGCCTTCTTGGGGGAGTTGGGATTTCGGCTGATCCAGACGAACTGGCTCGTCCGCCTGGGACGGCACTAAAGACTGAGACAACGATGCCATTTATGCCTAGAAAAGGAAAAAAGGGGAGAGTTAGCGAGTTAGCAAAAGCACTTACCCGAATCAATACTAGGGTAAAGACGTGAAAGATCAATAAAATGTTCAGAAGCGTTTTGGTCGTACAGGCCTAAAGGTCCACGAAAGCTATGAACCAATTCAAGATGGAAGAAGAGAAGAAATATTGCGTTCAAGGTGGAGGAACTGGGTGCGAGCAGTTGGTTCAAACCTAGAAAAACGCGAGGGTCTTTCTTAAGCCTTTCTACTCAAAGACCATTTCCCAAACCCATAAACTCGAAGAAACAACTCTCACAAACGGTGATGAAGAATCCAGAAAAGTTTCTCAACACTGAATACTAAGGGTATAGCAAATACAAAAACTGAAGAAGGTTATAAAGAGCCGTTGGAATACCTGATAAGTGATTTTGGACGGGAAACGAGCAAAAAGAGTGGCAGAAGCAGGCAGTCGTTGAGGCAATGCAGAAAAGGCAGGCAAAGCGTCGGGCGAGCAAAGTATCTAAAATGACGAAGGAAGTTGGGATATATAGGTTTGGGGAAATTCAAAACGTTGGTGAAAAGTTTTGAATTTAAAACCACAGAGGCAGTTGCGTAGAAAATGGCAGAAAGTCAGGACAACCCTAAAAGCGCAATGATATCGTTTCTAAAATAGTATGGGCATTAAATGCTCATGCCTTTCAAACACCTATGACGTAGCACCTGCATCTGAGCAGGCGGTGATACGCAAAGACGTGACAGTCTGCAGAGAGAAGATGCGTCTTTTCATATCCATGTGAACCGATGATGGGTTGCGGAAGAGTCATGATGAGAAAAACGATGATTCATATAGCTGAGGATTATAACCGGATTCACACAGTACTGAAAACACGGTATGGCAGACAATGGTGACAACCGAGTTAAAGTGGCGCGGAATGCCGGGGTACTTATCAAAAGAAATTAGGCGTATGGGGACAAAATTAAGTAATTGGCAGCCTAGGGAATGCGCTTAGTTGACCTCGGGTATTGGAAGAAAATTCAATACCGGTGATCGCATACACTCAAAAGTATATCAGGCAAATGAAGAAAGCAGAAATCATCTTTATATTGATACTTGGTCAAGTTACACAGTTCTTTTACAAAGAAATAAATTGAACTACTCGTCAACGGCGACGATTACAAGGTCAATGTGAAGAAAGAAACTACATTTATGCATCCCTTAATTACAACAGGTGATGATAGCCAGAAACCTCCCACAAAGTTGGAGAGACCTGGCAGCGAAGGTCGAGCGACTACCCAACAAATCACTTCATATCGCTGAAGGTGCTTGTTGGATATGCTGGAGTCCTTAGAGAAGTTTAGACAAGTCCAGGAGGACTGATAAACAAGTCTCAGGCCTCCCCTGGTGGATGAAGAAGCTCTGACTAGAAGATGCTCAGATGAAAACCCGAATATCTTCCCAAAATCCCATACGAAGTTGAACCAGACGTGAAGACTAGCAACTACATCTGGAATCCCAGGCACCCACCAAGCGACATGCTGGAAGACTAGCAACTATATCTGAAGGTAAGGCCACAGGGCCGAACAAGCGTTTTCTTTCTTCGGAATCTCTTTCTCCTTCCCCACATGGTTGGATAAATGGAAGCGGGCCAGTGGATGATAGAGTTTGAAACTCTCACAAGAAGGCTCATCGTTTTTTATGGAGTGTTTACCCAGTAAAGAAAATGCAAAGAAGACCAGTGGTCTAAAAGAACGAGAAGTGATGAAGAGAATTTTTAGGCCCAGCAGATTGCAAGGGCCACGCAGCAATAAATGGTGCTTTAATGGAGATGGCGTTACAGATTCCCATAAAAGCGGTCATGACTGTTGTTAGGAAAGCGTGAGGAATAACTGCGCGCAAGAACCAAGAACGGCCGAAAATGCCCAATGGACGCCAAGGTGTGATAGTATGATGTCAGATGGATAAGCCGAAAGGTCATCCAATCCGACCATGCCACGTGTATCTATTTCACCCAAGATTGGGGGCAATGTGCGTGCGGAGAATTCAAAGCGACAAAACTTTGTACAATCGGGTAAAGACAAATCTCAGATGCTATAAAGACACCGTCGTGGTTTTTAACTCGGCTGGCCGGGTTAAGAAAAATGGCGAAGCGTCACGGTAAATGAGCCCGGTACAGAGACAAGTCGGGAACTAGTTCTTAGAGCTTAATCGATACCGAGGTAAATGGGGAAGGAAAATCCTGGGATAAAAAGCAGTTAATCTCGGCAGCCCAGAAACCCGAACTTCCGAGCTTGGGGGCAACTGTTATGGACCCAAATAATGGGCCTGGTATGCGCGAGGCCCAATTGAAAGGCGCTAGGCGGGAAACCTTTCATGAAATAGGAAAACTGCCAATTACCCATGACTGTGCCGATAATGCAGGGATCATGCAGGATATGCAGAGCACATGATCAAGAGGTGGGAGGCGCACGACGACAGAATGCGGAGAGAAGGACGAAACCCTAGGTAATCTCTATAAATAGGGATTACCTACCAGGTACACATTCAGACTCACTAGTCCATTCTTCACCATTCAGTCTCACTGTGCACACACATCACTCCAAGGCGAATAGCCACCCCTGTGTAGCACAGTGATCCATCAGCGACCGCTGTTATCTCCTCCATAGATATCAGCAGGCGCTGCATCCGATCCGATATCAATCATACCTAGCCCATCGAGGCTAGACATCTGTGTTCTATTACAGAACAGTCTGCTTCTGATTCTGCTTATCTTGTTTTGGTTTCAGGGTGTAATAGTTTCTTTCTCCTTCCGGAAAACCTCTCAATGTTATTAGGGTTTGGTTTATGCTTGGAGCAACTGGGTTGAAGTTAATGTTGGGGGCTACTCCGTGATTGGATCCACTCTCAATGAAGCCTTCATCTGTTTGGTGCCAAATCCCAGTCTCTTCGTCCACGTAATCTCTGCTTGCTCCACAGTCTATGCTTATGAAACCTACACATACGATACGAACCCTTGCTCAGTTTTTGTGGTCTACCTTAATATAGAGTGCTTTTAATTAATTGAGTAAATACCCTTTCTGGTCCCTGACAAAAAACATGGACCTCATTTTGGTCACTGACAAAAAAAACTAACCCTTATTCGTCCTTTTTATGAGACTAAAAATGACATTTTGGAAATTTGTGAGGGATCAAAATGTCCACCAATCGACCCTTATTCGTCTTTTTTATGGACTAAAAATGACCTTTTTTTTGTCAGGGACCAAAATGGGGTCCGTGTTTTTTGTCAGGGATCAGAAAGGGTATTTACTCGAATTAATTCATAGAATACCAAAAAATAAGGAAAAATAAAAAAAGGTCGCTTTGTTACTTGTAATTAATTTGTATAGAATTTATGATGCTTTTTCAAAAGCACCATTAATTGCCATTAGAGATAAAAATTACACTTTTTTTTTTGAACTGTATAAAAATTCCATAATAAATACTGGTATTGTAGGAAAGACAAAAGAATCACATAGGAGGAAAACAATGGCACTTTATATGTAAACAAAACTCTCATATGAGACAAAAGAAGCAATGTTCGAGACGTGAGAATGCAGCATACGTGGGTGGTAGAGGCTTCCCCCTGAAAGGGGCCACCCGGTCTCGGTCCGGATTAGTCTGGGGCCGTTGATGTGCCTGAAAGATGGCCTGCCCTAGGATATCGGATGCTCTAAGCAAAAAAAAAAAAAAAACTCTCATATGGATCTTATATTTATATTTATGATCAAATGGAGTATAATAGAATGTGTCATAATATTTTCTAAGAAAAATTATAACTTTAGTCCTTGATTTTCTCTCTATAGTGATTCAGTTCCTGGACTTTTACAATATAAATAAAATGTTAGATAACTTAGGAACAACTTTAACAATATAACTTAATTTTCTTAACAGCATGATTTAGTTGAAAACATCTTACTAATTAAAGGCTAAGAATGTTATTCCTTAATTATTCTGAATAGTAGAAATTGCAAAGCAGGTCATCAGAAGATGCTTGATTAACTAAATTACCTCCGTCTTCAACAGTCTGTGCTGAATCGCTAACAGTGATGAACGAAGCAAATACACACAAAGCCAGCATCCACAGTGATGTGCTTTTCATGTTTTCGAGGAAAGTGGTAGAGAGAAATGAAGTTTCGGAAGCAACGAAGGAGCCAATATATATCTATTTTCCCATTGAATGACCACTTGCATGTTGCATGTCTATGATTGAACTTGTATTTCTAAATTTATAGAAAAAATTAATTATGGGTTTATTTTAATTTTTTATTATTTTTTTTATAATTGTGCGTTTACTTTCATTCTTTTATGTGTTGTGCATATTACATTTCTCTATATCTATAATTTTTATGAATTATAAAGATATTTAGAATAATAAACAAAAAAGAACATACTTTCGTGTTAAAAAAATAATTTTTTAAAATCCCATATTAATTAGATTGACTAGAGTTGGACACATCCTAATTTTTTTCCTTTTTAATCCTTTCCACAAATTTCTTAGTCGGTTAATTATTTTGGTTAAGGTCCAATTTTACTCAAGAAGTTTTTTTTGTAGGAGCTAGGTATTCAAAGTTTTTTTGGATCAATATTACTTTGGAAGTTAAAAAAAAAAAAAAAAAAAGAAGAAGGCAATGTCACTCTTAGCTGTTAAGTTAATAGTCACCAACCTTATTCTTTTAATGGATAAGGGTGATATTGCTCTTTTTCAACAAATTCAAGGTGATATTGATTAAAAATGCTTTCATATACTCATCGTTCCTACACGAAAAATTTCAAAATAAATTTAGACCTTAACCCAACTTTAAGTAGTATTTGATACCCTAAGAATTTTAAATTTGAAAAAAATTAATCAGCCCATTCGTATATAATTATACTTAAGTTTTAATCAAGTTCTTAAAATTAATTAAGTTGAATGATGATCAATTAAGAGCTACGTTATCAGTATACTAGTATAGAGACACATATTGTATCCCAAAAAAAACAAAAAAAAAAATATAGAGACACAAACATGTGATTGATGAATTTTTTAGGAAAAAAACATGAAAATACTATTTAAACTTCAAGCCCAAATCAGTGATTCCTTACTAAAATGAGTAGTCCATTGCTAGGGGAGGCATTCTAGCTCCTAGGTGCCTAGATTAACGCCTGAGGGTAATAGACGGCTTGTAACACCCCAACTTTTCAAAAGCAGTATAAATTTTTTTTCATTTAAAATCATCAGAGTAGAGCATTTGAGCGGAAGAGTAACTGATACATAGATTCAAAAAGCCTTAAGTCTGGTTGGATACAACAGCGGATCCATGAACTCCGTTGCTTTCCTCTCTCCTCGATCCTCGGTCCTCTTGACCACGACGCTATGTTAAGAGCCGAGATCCGCACCTGGATCTCGGGTAGCGGTTAACCTCATATTCACATATACAGTATATAGACCACAATCATTCACATTAACAGTATAACAGATGTATCACACGGAGTGCAAGTAGAAGTACCACACGGAGTGCATATAGATGTATCACACGGAGTGCAAGTAGAAGTACCACACGGAGTGCATATAAATGTACCACACGGAGTGCATATAAATGTACCACACGGAGTGCATATAGATGTATCACACGGAGTGCATGTAAATGTATCACACGGAGTGCACGTGTAACATCCCAACTTTTCGAAAGCAGTATAAAATTTTTCATCGTAGTAAACACTTAGGAACAAGAGTGTAAGCGATATATTGATATAAAATGCCCAGCGGCTAGTTACATAAACGGTATATTAAGCGAGAGTTTCCAAAAGTAAAGGATAATAATGGAAAGTCTTAGCTGGATCCTCAAACCTCGATGCTTTCCTCTCTCCTCGGTCCTCGGTCCTCCCGAACCGCTATGTTAGAGCCGAGATCCAGCAATCGGATCTCGGGTAACAGTTAACCTCATGTTTATGTATACACATACAAGCGACAGAGACATCCACAACATCATCAGCACATACCATCACTCTATCACAACCCATGCATATGTATTGCCCCCAGCATGCAGACATATTGCACCCAGCATACAGACAGATTGCACCCAGCATACAGACGAATTGCACCCAGCATACAAACACATTCTTTAACAACTATATGCACTCAAACAGTATAACACCTCTACACCCATACCACATACATGCATACCATAAACATCAGAGTTAGTGTTACAGTACGCGAACGTACCTTTATTGATGGTAGACGATACTTCCGTCGGAAATCGTACTTTTCTACGGAAAAACGTGAAACGGCTCGTCCGGCAGCGTAACGGCAGCAAATCAGAGTTTCTGATATCCTATAAGGGTAATATCACTTTGATTAGTGATTTTGACATTACGAATGGAATTTTAGGTAAAAATTACCATTTTGCCCCTATACCCCTAATTGGCGGAATTTCGCCAGCACTTCGTTACTTTGGCTCCGGTTTTCCAAAATTTTGCCAGAACTTCGACCCAATGATAATTTTCGAAATTCTAGACTAATATACCCTTATCATATGATATCTAATCATATTTGAAAGATTGAATACTACTCTAATATTACTACTCTAACTATTGAAAGAACTACGAAAGCCAAAAGCTCGGTACCGAAAAACTTACCCAGAGCTTCGCTACAAATTTCCCCGGCTTCCTCTCCTCCTTGCTGCCCCTCTATTTCGGCCAAGATCTCTCAAGAAAATGGTGCGAAGAACTCAAGGGATGCTTGGCTATTTATAGAAGATTTTGAGGACATAAAGGTCTTTCTTCCATTTGATTTAAACCATTGGATTTCTCTTTGATTGAATGGCAAAATCTCATCCCTCCATGCTCTTGGTCGACATAGCAGCCCTAGGTGGCACCAAAATTGCATCATCTTGATGATGTAATTAACTTGTTAGGAAGGTTTCGTCTTAGATAAACCTCGATCGGTGCAGATCGCGTAATTTCGGAAAAATCTCAAAATTATGGATTTACAACTTTGAAGACCTTCTCTTCCTCATCAATAATATCTATTTAAACTTGAATTTTGACTCTAGATAGGGTTCCAAGCTGTCCATTGAAGTTTCTCGGCGTGTCCGACAGCGTCAGGTTTGAACGCATTTAAAATCACCAATCTCTTGGAAATAATTCACTGATTCCAAATATGTCCATATAAATTCAAACTCATTCCTAGATATTGAGTTAGAATTTATTTTCTTCATTTCCAAAAATATGCCTATATGCATTTTTCCCTATTTTGTTTTATTAGGAAAATGCACAAACGGCCTCGGAATTAACTTCCGGAAGAGTTTAACGGAAGATAAAAATCCACTGATCAATATTTTACCTTGACTTTGAAATTCTCATTCCTGGATCTCTAGATAGGATCCGTTTCCTATTTATTTGATTACTATTCACCATATTAAATTATATTATTAAATATTACAAGTTGCATTGAAATATCATGATATTTTTGTTGAATTCTTATCCTCATTTCTTGCACAATTTCGGTCAACAACTTCTGATCCTTATTATTTATTTTTCGTTTTTGTTTTATTATTAATTAATATTTATATAAAATAATTATTTAATAATTATTTTATATAATCTTTTCACAAAATCTTCCTATTGGTTCCTTCTTGCATTTAGGCTCAAAATACCTAAACTCATCCATTTTCTTCAAAACTTCCAACTAATTAGTAAACATGTTTTTACTAATTTTAAAACAAAAACCACTAATTTTAGGGTTTTACATAATTACTTGTGAATTTCATTTGCTTATGCTTAAGTAATTAGCCCAATATTACTTAATTACTTAATTATCACAAGTTGATAATTTTCTTACTTAGAACACCTCATTACCTTCATACTTTTGTATTGACATCTTTGTTTTCATGTCTCCTGCATTATCTTAGCATTTACGGTGGTATTTCGGTCATTTCCTTACTTTTTGAGTATTCTTCTACAATTTCTCCAAGTTTGTAACTTGATAAATTACCTAAATTAGGGACAATATCCTTCCCTGTTTTAAATAGATTTTTACTTGCCTCTTTTATAGCTTTCACAGGGTATTTATAACCCACAATGTGCTTAGGGACCTATTTGCAAATTCCCAAACGTTTTAGGGACCTAATTGCAAATTATCTAATTTCTAGGGAGATTACCCTAACAACATGGTAAACTCAATACAAGGTGTTTTGAGACCTCATATTCACCTATTTTCAAGAGAAGTTACCCTAAGTCAGATTTGAGGGTATTACAGCATGTATTCAAAAGCACATAACTATACTCACAACACATCAACATACCATCAACCACAAGTACGCATACAACACTCATACTACATATATACATGCATACAGTAAACATCAGAGTTAGTGTTACAGTACGCGAACGTACATACATACATACAATACAGAGTCATCATCCATAACATATAAGCATACCATACACATAGCACATACATGCATACCATAAACATCAGATTAGTGTTACAGTACGCGAACGTACCTACCTTAACAGTATATAGACATACGACAGTCCATCAACCACATACAATACACATATCATATATACGCATACAATGAACATCAGATTAATGTTACAGTACGCGGACGTACCTTTGTTGACTCGTAAATAGTACGCTCACGAGTAAATTAGTATTCGGACGGAAAGCGTAAACGTTCAACGGTGGCACGTCGGACGGTAATGGCGGATGAGATCAGAGTTTGTGATATCCTATAAGAGTAATATCACTTTCATTAGTGATTTGGCATTATAACTGGCATTTTAGGTAAAAATTACCATTTTGCCCCTATACCCCTAATTGGCGGGATTTTGCCAGCACTTCGTTACTCTTGCAAATTTTCTTCCCAAAATTTTTCCAGAAATTCGACGCAATTATGATTTTCGAAATTCTAGACTAAAATAGCCCTATCATATGATATCTAATCATACTTGAAAAATAAAGGCTACTCTAACTATTGAAAGAACTACGAAAGCTTAAAGCTTGCTACTTTAACTTTCAACTTTCAGAGACTCAGTCCCTACTATGTTTTACCTATTTAGGCATCTTTCAATGCAATGAGGCCTAAAACAATAGTAGGAATCTCACTCCCTACTTACTAAATCTAACTACGGAACTAAAGACTAGAACTTAAAAACTAAGGACCGAGGAATTTACCCGTTGAAGACTTCTGCACAATTTTTTTCCAGAGCTTCTCTCTCTTCTTTCTCCCTCTTGATTTCGGCCAAAGGAGCTCTTCAAAGTGGTGTGAAAATTTCAAGAGCATGGAATGCCTATTTGTAGAAATTTCTAAGGACACAAAAGGAATTTTCAAAGTTGTTTTAGCCATTAGATGCAACTTCTTCATCAAGGCAAAATCTTGGTCATTCTTCCCTCTTGGTCGACATAGTGGGCTGATGTGGAAGCCAAGGATTGGTCAAAAATTGATGACTTGGCTTGCTTTATGCCCGGTCTAATAGAATTTCCCCGATCGGTCCCCGTTTCGCGTAATTTCAGAAAATCCTCAAAATTCTAGATTTACAACTTTGAAGACATGTTCTCACTTACTGGAAATTTCCAAGTTAACCTAAATTTTGATTCCATATAGGGCCCCAACTTTATCGATCCAAGTTCCTCGGCGATGTCCAGAATGCAGTCCATTCGAAACTTCGTTTCGAATCATCAACTGGAGAAAATTCACTGATTCCAAATATGTCCAGATAATTTCGAACTCATTACTAGATGTTGAGTTAGAATTTATTTTCTTCAGATCCAAAAATGTGCCTATCTACATTTTTCCCTATTTTGTTTTATTAGGAAAATGCACAATCGGCTTCAGAATTAACTTCTGGAAGAGCCTAACTGAAGATAAAATCCCACTGATCAATATTTTACCTTGACTTTGGAAATCTCATTCCTAGATCTCTAGATAGGGTCCGTTTCCTAATTACTTAATTACTATTCACTATTTTTCACTTTAATTAATTATAATATATAATATTACAAAACTTATAAACTAAGTTTCCTATTCTCTTTCTCTTTTTTTTTATTCTTATCCTATTTTCCTACTAAATTTTCAGCTGGCCTCTTATATTAAATATTTATTATTATTTCTTATTTAATTAATTATTTATTTATTTATATTTTTCCAAAAATACCCCAAAAATCCCTAATTGGTCCAGTCTTGTATTTAGGCTTAAAAATACCTAAACTCAACTATTTTTCTCTAAAATTTCCAATTAATTAGTAAATATGTTTTTACTAATTTTAAACCAAAAACCACTAATTTTAGGGTTTTACATAATTACTTGTGAATTTCCTTTGCTTATGCTTAAGTAATTAGCCCAAAAATACTTAATTACTTAATTATTACTTGTTCATAATTTTCTTATTTAGAATACCCCCTTGTCTCACAATTCTAGCTCTGACATTTTCATTTTCATGTGTTCTGCATTATTTTAGTATTTGTGAGGGTATTTTAGTCATTTCACTGCTTTTTGAGCATTCTTATTCAATTTCTCAAAGTTCATAATTTATTAAATTACCACAATTAGAGATAACATACTCTCTTAATTCAATTGATCATTTTACTGCCTTTTAGGATTTTTCATAATTTTCCTAAGTCATTTATGTCCCTTAGGGGCATTTTCGTCATTTTGGCACTATATCACATTTCTCCTATTTTCCAAGAAATTTTCCTTTAGAAAATAAGATAAATTTAACATTCTTTTTGACACTACATATTCACCTATTTCCAATAGGTATATTTACTCATTTATGATATTTTCCCTAAGTCAGATTTTAGGGTATTACACGGCTCGCCCTGCCCAACATCGGTATCACCTAGGAGGAAGGGAGATTTTGCCCTGCCCTTGGATCGTGGATGAACTCAACCTCTTTCCTAAAATTTTTTATATCAAAAAAAAAGTATAGTTAATATCTATACTCAAACAGACATTAAGACTGATTGGTGATTTTCAAGTTTAAGGGATATTTTTTTTATCATTTTTTCTTATAAATAAAGTAAAATTATAGGGAGACTTACATATTAATTTTTTCGTTTAAGTTTATATAGAAATATTTTTAACATTATTCATCTTTATGTTGTTTCATTTTTTAGGCCAACCATTGTTCCCATATTAATAATTGATTAATAATGTTAACATTAATTTTGATTAACAAATATATGTTTAAATAATGCAACTTAATCTTAATGTTTTTTATAATGTAGAAACCTTTTCATTTTTCGGCATAAAGAATATGAAATTTTTTCCAAAACCAATTAGTATGTAAAGAAATAAGGGAAAAAGACCAAAAAATAAGTACTATTTGAACTTTAAAATTGTAATACCCTAAAACTACCACTTATTATAAGTATCATAATTTAGTAAATAATACCTATTGGAAATAGGTGAATATGTGGTGTCAAAACATTGTAGAATACTTATTCTATTTCCTAGGGTAAATTATATTGAAATTAGAAGAGTTAAAGTGCCAAAGGCCCAAAAATGCATTTGTAGGGCATAAAATGGCCAACAAATATTGTGATAAATCCTAAGAGGCAATAAAATAATTATTAAAAATTAGAGAGTATATTGTCTCTAATTTTGGTAATTTATTAAATTACAAACTTGGAAAATTAAAGGGCAAAAATCAAAAAGTATTTTGAGGACCGAAACGACCCCATGATTTTTAATATTTTACATGGGACATAAAATACCAATGTCAGTCCAATAGTTGTGAGATAATAATAATCTCAATTAAGAAAATTGTCAACAATTAGTAAGTGATTAAATAAATGAAAATCTATAGAAATTAAGCCATAACTTGAAATCCTTGGATTAGGTGGTAAACATCTGGACATATTATGAATCAGTGAATTTTTGTCCCGAAGTTAATGTTACCCGAAGACATTTCCGTAACCGACGGCGTTTATCCGAAAATGTTCGGTAGGCAACGAAATGTCCTGAATGGGGTCAAAAATTTAGTTGACCCAAACATTTCTAAAGAGAAAGATTAGACCTTCAGGGCTATGTTGTCGGATTTTTGAGATTTTCCAAGATTACGCGATTAGGACACCGAACAGGGAACTTTATCGGTACAAGTCCATAAAGCAAGCATGTGACATCATTGGAATGACATCATGGCCTTGAATAATGATGTAAGGAGGTGGATTGGAGGGCCAAGATGTTGCCATTTCACAAAAACAAGATCCTACGGTTGAGATTCAAGAAGGCAAAGCAAGAATAGTGCACACTTTTTATCTATAAATAGCCATGAGCTCTTGACATAATTCTCACACCAATTTCAAGAGCAAGTTTTGAAATAGAGAGAAGGAGGAGCCCCGAGAAATTTGTAGCGAAGCCTTGAGTAAGTTCTTCGGTCCTTAGCTTTTAATTTTTAGTCTTTTGTTCGGTAGTTTTAGTAGAAATGTTAGTTAGATCTAGGAAGTAGGAAATGAAATTCCTATTATTGTTTTTAAGCCTCATTGCATTGAAAGATGCCTGCCGAGGTAAAAACATAGTAGGGATTGAGTTTCTGAAAGTTGGGAGTCAAAGTAGCGAAGCTCTGGCGAAATTCTGCCAATTGGGGGTCAGGGGTAAAATTGTCATTTATGACTAAATGTCCGTCATAATTCTTGATCATTAATAAATGCGCTATTTTCCTTATAGGATATCCCTGATTACGTTCTGACCAACCGTCGTACCGTATATCGTCAACGAAGGTACGTTTGCGTACTGTATCACTAACTCTGATGTTTACTGTATGCGGGTATGTAGTATGAGTATTGTATGCGTATATGTGGTTGATGATCTGTTGATATGTTGTGAATATTGTTATGTGCTTTTGGATACATGCACTCCGTGTGATACATCTATATGCACTCCGTGTGGTACATTTACATGCACTCCGTGTGATATATCTGTTATACTGTTAATGTGGTGAATGACTGTGGTCTATATACTGTATATGTGAATATGAGGTTAACCGTTACCTAAGGTCCGGTGCGGACCTCAGCTCTTAACATAGCGTCAGGGTCAGGAGGGCCAAGGACCAAGGAGAGAGGAAAGCAGCAAGATTAGAAGATCGGTTGAAGACTTTCTGTTGTTGTTCTTTACTTTTGAAAACTCTCGGTTATTGTACTGCTTCATTAATTAGCCAGTGGGCATTTTGAATATATATATCAGTGACTCAGTTGCTCCGATGCTCTACTCTGATGAAAAAAAAATTATGCTGCTTTTGAAAAATGGGATGTTACACTTTGGTATCAGAGCAGTTGTCCTGGCATAGATCTGACTAAGTTATTCTAAAACCGTTTGGTGCCGAAGGCAAGGCTAGTCTATGTGGGTGTGCCAATTAGTCGCCGTGAACTCGGTGAGGCCCCCATGATAGACACTTACCTGGCCAATTGGTTTGAGTAACGGAGTTAGGCTCTACGCCTTTTTAAAGAGCATGTTTTGAAAATGAGTACTGATATAAGCCTAGGTCAGTGTACCACCCTATTTCGGTATACCAGTTTGAACCGGTGTACCACTTTCTGTGGGTGCATCACTCTAACCCAGAGCTTATATGAGAAGCTGGGTCACGTCAGACGAAATTCTGCGACCAACAAAGATATGTACATGCAGTATTTGACTCATGTAGAGGAACTCCCGATACGTATTTTCGTACCCGTTTCTAGAAAGAACGAACCAACGAGATTCTGACAAAGGAAAAAGAACGAGTCATGACAAATTTAAGACGAGCAGGAGCTCCCAGAGGCTGAGGCAGGAGCCAAGGTAGAAGAGGAGGCAGAGAGCCTCCATAACGCGTTCCACGTTTCTTAGTTATTACAAATCGACCGCGATCGTGTCATTCAGTAGGAGGTACCTTGTGTTACCAGGGTGTGTGGGCGCCATGGAAGCATTTGAAGTATCTTGTGTTGCCATGGTGTATGGGAACCTTGGAGACATTTTGGTATCTGTGGTGTTGACCGCGGTGTATGGGAGCCACTGGAAACACTATATATCAAAGTACGATATGACAAAATCTTTGTAGTCGAACCTGAGATAGAGTACGGATCTGAAGTTACTAGTCCGAAGTTTAGACAGTATGGAGTTTTAGATGGTAGAGTGCAAATTTCGAGGACGGAATTTTATTTAACGGAGGGGGAAATGTAATGCCCTAAAAATCCCACTTATGATAAGTATCATAATTTAGTAAATAATACCTATTGGAAATAGGTGAATATATGGTGTCAAAACATTGTAGAATACTTATTCTATTTCCTAGGGTAAATTCTATTGAAATTAGAAGAGTTAAAGTGCCAAAGGCCCAAAAATGCATTTGTGTGGCATAAAATGGCCTAAAAATATTGTGATAAATCCTAAGAGTCAATAAAATAATTATTAAAAATTAGAGAGTATATTGTCTCTAATTTTGGTGATTTATTAAATTACAACCTAGGAAAAATTAAAGGGCAAAAATCAAAAAGTATTTTGAGGACCGAAATAACCCCATGATTTTTAATATTTTATATGGGACATAAAATACCAATGTCAGTCCAATAGTTGTGAGATAATAATAATCTCAATTAAGAAAATTGTCAACAATTAGTAAGTGATTAAATAAATAATTATGGGTTAATTGTTTAAGCATGAACAAGGGAATAATCATGGTAAATTATGTAAAACCCTATAATTAGTGGTTTATGGCTAAAATTAGCATAAAATATACTTGCTAAATAATTGGAGAAGATCAAGAAAAATGTATGAGATTAAGTACATGAAAATCCCTAATCCTAAAAAGTTACTAATCATGGGATTAAGACCCTAATTAAGCCTTCTAATTAAATTAGACAATTTAAATAATGGTCAATGGTTAGGATATAATCTAATAAAGCAAGATCAAAGGCTACAAGAATTTCCAAGCAATTTAAAAAGCCTAAATCCATTGGATTAAGTAAGGACCAATGGGATAATTTTGTGAATTTTATAAGATAATTGGAATATATATAATACTACCTCCGTCCCTAATTATAGGAGCAATTTAACCGATTTTGGGAGAATTAAGGAGAGGAGTTAAATTAGTTAATTTTACTCATTTTCCTAAAATGTCCTTATATAAATTTAAAATGACACAAGTTGCCTTAATTATAAGTGTTTCTAATTTGTCTTACGTTAGATATCCATGACATATTAGTTTATATATGTATATTAGTTGCTTTTTATATAGCCATGTTATACATATAGATCTAATTTTCTTTCCACACGCTTTCTAATTGAAATAATGGTCTTGCTATATAAACATATATGTGTATATATATGTGTATACATATAGATCTATCTACATACATAGAGACACACACCCATATATCTACACACACACATACACACACACACACACACACACACACACACATGTTTATATATGTGTGTGTGTGTTCACACATATATATATTGACACACATAAACACAAATATACATATATATGTAAACACACATATATATAATGCTCCTAATAATAAGTATAAATAGGGGTATTATAGGAAAAAATTGACAAAAGTTAAAACTTGCGCTTATAATTAGGACCAAAACCAACTCCAAAATTTGCTCCTATAATTAGGGACGGAGGGAGTATTAATTAATTAATTAAAAAATAAATAAATAATAATAATAAAAAGAGTCCAGCCGAAAATTTGGAAGTAAGAAGGAAAGAGAAAATGTTGATTGTAAAGGGTTGTGCAAGTGGATGAAATATCATGATATTAAATGGGATATTAGTTGAAAATGCATATAGGATAAATGAGAACCGATAGAAATTAAATCCTATCTAGAAAACCATAAACTAGGTTTCTAAAGTCAGAGAGTAAAATCTGATTTCTGGAATAGACCGAAACTCGAGTCATTAAATTGGAAACTCGAGTTTCCATCACACAGAGAGCAACCAACGTCAGAGCATCTTCAAAACTCGAGTTTGTGATCCAAACTCGAGTTTGCACCTCTCTTTGAGAAAATCAGCGTTTCGAAAATCTCATTTTTCATCAAGAACATCCAGATGATTACCCAAATGATCTATAATACTTCCTAACATCATTTATATCATTTGGGTACATGTTTCAGATGATTAAAACGAAGGATTAGATGCAAATCTCAAAATCTCATATTTGGGTCAGAACATCAAAAGCTGTGCAAAAGTTCTAACGGCTAGTTTCATTTGAGTCTAATAGCTATATTTCTTTACCCAACGGTCATTGAATCTTCAAACGGTCATATACTGATCTCTACCTATAAAAGAAGACAGATTCAAGACAAAAACGCAGAGAAACAAGCTTACATCTTCAACATGCCGATATCTTTGATATTCTCACCATTTACTCTCCGTTTTCAATGTTTTCATAGTTTATCATAGAGAGTGAAATGTTTTGTATTGTACTTCAGTGTGTTTATCCATTCACTTTTGAGAGAGGAGATTTATTTGTATACATCCTATCTTTCTATTTGAGAGTTACTCAAGATTGGGTGATCTTGAGTGGCAAACCCATTGTATTAATTATAGCTTGTAAGGGGAGTAAGTTCTAGTGAGAGAATTACTTCGAGTACAGAGTGTGTAATCAAACGGATGTATTGATTACAGTTTGTAAGGGGGAGTGAATCCTAGTGAGAGGATTACTCCAAGTACAGAACTTGTAATCAAGTTGAAAGAAGATAGTGGATTGAAAATCTCAAGTGGAAGCTTGGGGACTGGACGTACGTCAAGGATTTGGCCGAACCAGTATAAATCACAGTTTATCACGTTATAAATTATTACTATCATTCAAACTACTTTCTGTAAGTTGCGAAAAGATTTTTAAAGTTCTAAGTTTTTAATTAAACACCCAATTCACCCCCTCTTGGGTGATAGCCAAGTCTTTCATTTGGTTTCAAAGCTAGGCTCTTGTTTAAAGGACTTAACAGTCTCAAGAGTTATCAATGGCTAATTTTGGGTGCTGCTCATTTTTAGAAGGTTTTGATTATACCATTCCACCGTTCTTCAAAGATATTGATTTTTGGGTTTGGAAAGCTAGAATGACTAGTTTTATCAAAGCAACTGATTTTCATATGTGGAATGTTTTTATAAATGTTTTTGATTTCAAACCAAGAAAGGATTGGACGAAAAGGAAAAGGAAATGTTTTCATTGAACATTAGAGCAATGAAAATCCTTTACTGTGCTTTAACCGAAAATGATTTTCAGAAAATCAAGTTTTGCTCTAGTGCTAAAGAAATATGGGATACTCTTGATTCTATTTATGCTTCTAACAATTGTGTTGAAGTTGATAGTGTTGATAGTTCATCAGAAATTATAAATTACATATCTATGACTGATGAACAACTGGAGATTGAAGAAGGAGAAATCATTGAATACCTCCATGATCCAGTCAACACAAAAGAACAAGAGGAAGAGGATTCCCAGGAAGAGCTTATGGACAATTGTGATCAATCATTATCTAGAGCTCAAGATGCACATGTGGTAAGCAATTCCAATTCTTCTTGTGTAGTTAAGAAAAATGATTTTGATCAACTATATAAAATTGTTTTCCAACCAATTATTGATTCTAGTTTCAAAAGCAAAACTGTTTTCAAAAATGACGCTGGAAAGTTTATTGGGAAGAAAGATTATTCAAATGAGATTTACTTAAATTTCCATTCTCACAACCGACACAATACTTGCATAAAATCTCATAATGCACATCATCATATTGTTTGCAATTATTGTGGTAAATCTGGACATATTTCTCACACATGCTATATTAAGAGAAATTATAATGTGAGAAATAAATTTGTTTGGGTTCCAAAAGGACAAGTAAGGTCCACTACTAACAGTCAAGGACCCAAGTATAAGTGGGTACCAAAATGTCCATCTAGTACTCCATGTGTGCAGGATGATTTGAATATCAATGGACATCAAGGTACAAAGAAGAGGAAGAAAAGTCCAGGAGTTTCTCATGAACCTAAAAGGAGATTCACATCTATTAGGAGAACTCATGGAGAAGCCATTGCTAGAACTACAAGGTCTAACCATCAAAAGAAGCAATGGATACAAGCAAAAGGAGTATGTTCCACCTCAAGAACAAACTACCATAGAGTATCATTCAACTATCTTGAGGAGAACAAGAAAAGGAGATTCTCTCAAGTATCAAACAGAAGACTCTTGAAGTCTATACCTCTTGAGAGAGCTTTGCCGACAACCACAAGAAAATATATGAAGAATCAGTGGGTAAGCAAAGCCAATCCTCCAAGTGCTTAAGGGAAAGGTATCCAATGGTAAAACCTCTTATGCTATTATCTGTGATATTTATTGAGGTTTTATATTTTGGAATCTTAGGAATAAATATTGCAAACTATTTTGAAAATGAGTTTTTCACATTCCTTAAAAATCTGTTTAATAGATTTACTTATAAAGGGATTGCAATGTTCAATAGTTTAACTCTTTATGCATACATCATGATTTGAAAAGAAAGTAACTATCTTATGCATAAAGTCATGATTAATTCAATGTGCTAAACTATTCTGAATTGATTATATTCATAAGAGCATGTGAATTTTGGTTCCTACAAGCTAACGTTGATTGGATCCAAGTAAGGTTGGATACCAAGAAAGAAAAAGATTTATATGGTTTTGTAGGATCAAAGAAAGCTTCTCAAAAGTACAACAAAAAGAAACAATTCAATTATTGAGGAAGCTAAACAAGCTATGCTTGATTTCAATGGTGATTGTCAAAAACGAAGAAATCTACATCAATCCATCTCAACCAAGCAAGATTCTATGAGGACAAGAGGAATTACGGTGATATCAAATTCTTACCTCATACTATGATTATATGAAATTCAATTTTGGTCAGCCTTTAGTTAAGTTAAAAGGTTTTGAAACTTACTCAATAAGCAATTTTATTGTCAAAGCAAAACTCCAATTTTTCAGTTTGCCATGAGTTTTCTAAGTTTTTCGAAGTCTTGAGACAACTCGAGTTTTACTTTGGAAACTCGAGTTTGCGCTTGACAGAGAATAGCTCAAATTTTTGCAAAGTTAGGAAAACTCGAGTTATGACATGGAAACTCGAGTTTTGACAAGACAGAGAGCTATCAAGTTTTTCGAAGTTATCAAAACTCCAGTTTACTTTTGGAAACTCGAGTTTTGGCTACACAGAGAGTTCTCTAAGTTTCCACACTTTTTTGGAAACTCGAGTTATGATTTAGAAACTCGAGTTTTCATCCTAGAGAGAACAATGCTCGATTTGAACTTGCGAAAAACTCCATTATTCTTTCTGACAAAGTTTTTCAATGTTTTCTCAAAATGAGGAAACTTGAGTTTAATTTTGGAAACTCGAGTTTCGGCCTTACAGAGAAGTTTCCATTGTTTTCAAAAATTGAGAAAACTCGAGTTAACGTTTGAAAACTCGAGTTTTGGTCAAGCAGAGAGCTCTGCTAAAATTGATTGTTTTTGAAAACTCCAGTTTTGAAATGGAAACTCCAGTTTTTCAGCTTTTGGACTAAAACATGATTTTTCATCTAAAGTCCAAAACTCGAGTTAGTCACTTAATGACTCGAGTTTTGCACTGTGCACTTAACTTGTCCAAATGACAAATCGCGATGTTTTCCTTTAAAATAAGAAAACTCGAGTTAAGATTTTGAAACTCGAGTTTAGGATCTTAATTGAAAATGAAAACTCGAGTCTTAAAGAACAAACTCGAGTTTGCATCACTGAATTTGAATTTCAAAGTTGAACGAATTTGCGAAACCTTTGTGTTTGATTCTAATACTCCATATCATCAATCACTAATATTTCTAACTATGTTTAATCAATTTGTTAGTGAGTTTTTGATGATCAAACAAGTGAATTTGTGTATAATTCTTATGAGTTTATGTTTTTGAAATACACAAGTCTAAAATTTGTTTGGATTTCAATTCACTCTGTTTTATAAAGATGCATACAAATGTTTTGGAAAATATTCATACTTTGATTGCATTCAAATGATGTTTCAAAATTGGAAGTTAATATTGTGTACTGAATGTTGGATATGCTTCAAATTTGTGCGTTGAGTTTTCCTTATCTTTCACATATTGATCTTTGAATTCAATGTGTTGCTTGAACTCTTTAGTCATTCTCTAACTAGTTGGACCTCATGTCTAACAAGTTGATCATATATGAGTTTCAAGCTTATCTCTAGAAAAGAATTCAATTTGTGAAAATCTTATGCCTATTGCATAAATCCTTGTTGGTCAAGATATTCCAAACTTTATGAATGTTCATTAATGCATTAAATCTTAATGCACTAACCATTAGTGAAATAACTTACTAGGATAATTTTCTGGAACTCTAGTCATTTGGACTAATGAGTTTGTGCTTCATCATTCATGAATCCTAGTAGTCATGTTGTTACTCAAATACATAAACTTTGTCTTCATCCATGCTCGAGTAACTATATTCAAATTCTTGCTTTGAATGTTCATATACTTTCAAGACTCTTTTCTAAGAAGCAAGATTATATTTTTACCAGTCATAGCAAAGTCATTATGCATATATATCTTTGTTGTGTTAAGCATGTTTCGCCAGTGCTTTACCTTCATGACTTTTGCTTTTGAGGAAATTCTTCAACATGTTAACTTCATTGTTTGACATGTTCTCTAAAACTAAAGCATACTGATTTATCTTTAACATGTTGACTTCCACCATGTTTTAGAGTGAGCATTGATCTTAAACATGTTTCAAAAAATGAACCTTTCAAAGAATTTTTTAATACTTCATCAATGTTTGAGAGAAAATTTGAGATTTGAAACTATTTGCATATTTCATTATCCTTCTTGGAAAATATGATCTCATTTATAAACTATTAGTTGATAAATGCTTATCTTTAAGGATAAAATTTTCTATGCTCTTTGATCAAACTTACATGCATTTTGTCAATGACATCTTTTCTACATAAAGTGTATTTACAAATTGTCATTGAGAAATAATTGTCTTGGTATCATATAGTTGTTACCCCTTATGTCTCATTGGATTGAATTTATTCAATTGGGTAAAACTATAGTTTGGTCTTTGATTGTTATACTTTTTGTTCAAAAATCTCATGGTTAAATTGTATAAGAGTATAAGAATTGTTATGCATAACCTTGTATGGGCCCAAGAAAAAGTTGGGAACCAAAGACCGTATACTTTCGTTTTGCAGATCCCCTGTACTCGTGCCGACAAACAAAGATAAATAGAGAAGGGATACTTGCAAAGTGACTCGAGTGGCTATGAAAGTGATAAGTAAAACTCGAGTAAACGGAGTAGTTCTCAAAAGAAAACTCATTCCTATGCATCAAATCTGGGACTTCCTCACTATTGATCACATAATGACTAGCCAATGATGCATATATGGATTACAAATGATTATGACTTGAGTAATTACGATATTACTTGAGTGAGGTATTGTATTGTGAAATAATATGCACATATCATAATCATGCTTGGCTAACTTGATCTCATTCATTCCATTTGATTTCATGAAGTTTTCATTTTTAAAATGATCCTTATGTTTTAAACACTTTTATCATCTTAAAAAGCATAAGTGATTTCTTCATATCAATTTTAAGTCCATCCAAGTGAACGTGAAAGTTCTTAATTCTGAGATTTCATGTTATATCTATTTCATAACATTTGGTGTCACATTAGTATTTGGTATCTTTAAAGAGAGTTTCATATTTTTAGTCATGCATTCATTAAGGGGGAGCTTCACATTCTCATGTGTTTTATATCTTAAGAGCTCATCTCCATTATTTGAAGAAAACCCTCTTTAAGCATTCTCATATGCATTCGCAATGTTGTATTAGTTTTGATGATGCATTAATATCATATCTTCCTTTCATTATCCTTATTTGAAAATATCATATAGAAAGAGATATTTTGATAGCTGGATGCACAAGCCTTGAGGCAATACGTAAAATTAGGAACTGCGATACCATGTAATACCATAGTAGAGGTATCACTACGGAATTACATTTGGTATGCACTAACAAATCTCTTTGGCAAAGAAAGTGTTCAATTTGTAGCAGGAGATTCTGTTATGTGCTAGGACATTCCTCAACATACTACAAGGAGAAACTATTACATTGAGGAAAGATGTCTCAATCACATTGCAGCTATGATATGCTGTACAAAGTAGAAGAAAACTTCTCGAAGCTAGCTGAGACATGTTCTGCAAAAAAGCTATATGAAGGAAAGGAAAAGGATGGAAATGATCTCATACAAGAAGAAAGCAAGAAAATGGACTTCATTGATCATTCATCAATTTGCAAAGCCTACATGAGCATTTCTGAACTTTATCCTTTTATATTCAGTAACTTTTGCATATGTTTGGTATTTATATGCTTTAAGTGTGAAAGATATTTTGAAAACCTCTCCAAATTCTCTCAAATTTGTTCTCATAAAAACATTCAAAATTGCATCATATTAAGAATGAAAACAATTTCAAATCAAGAAGAGAAAATCAGTTCTTTGACTCTGTCTAATTTTGGTTTCATATTTGCCTCTACAAGCATCTCTTCTTTACTTCAACTTTTTGCTAATGACAAATAAGGGGGAGAGAATGGCAAGAAAAATATGCTGGGTTTAATACATTTTCATATTCATACATATTTTTCTTAAAGTATTTGCCATCATCAAAAAGGGGGAGAATGTTGGTTTTGATTAGTTTTGATGATGTCTTATATAGATGCCATTATTAAGAGCAAAAAGTTTATATGATATATTTATCTCCTACATTGACTAACTATTATATTTAATGTAGAATAGTCCAAGTTGAATAATAGCTTGAGAAGGAGATAAGAGATTTTAGAAAGAAGAAATTGAAGAGAATTTCAAGTTCAAAAAGAAGATGAGATATTGAAGAAGGTAGAACTTGCAAAGAATGATGAGTCCAAGTGGAAAGATGGAGAATGATCAAGAGAAGAGAAGAGAAGAAAGAAAGAATTGAATTGTGGATCATGATCAAGAGAAGAAGAGAAAAGAAGAAAGAAAGAGTTAAATCATGGAGAATTATGGAGAGAAGAGAATAAAGAAGAAAGATCTTGTTGAATGGATTGAGAAGATTATTATTCAAGCTTATATATTGATGCTAGAAGTCTCCAAGATCATATGGAAGTTGGAATGGATCAATTCAGAGTACCAGCAAAAAATCAGTTCCAGGATGAGAAAACTCGAGTCCAGATGTTAAAACTTGAGTTTCCTACTTCACTACAACGATTTGCCTCTCTGGTATGAGAAAACTCGAGTTTGGAAGTCAAAACTCGAGTTTGGAACTCAAAACTCGAGTTAATCATTAACTGACTCGAGTTTGTAATGTCTTCAGCAACTTTGGCATCTCTGGACAAGGAAAACTCGAGTTTCCATTTCAAAACTCGAGTTTACAGCGGTGATCAGCACTTCAGCAACTCTGTTTCACGTTCATCTTGGGCGAGGTCTGGTAATTTGATGATATCTCCAAAACTAGAGATCAGATTGAAGTGAAACCAGTGGCATATGAAACTAGACTCCCAATTCGTCATTTTGATATAAAATTCAAGACAAAAGGAGTTAATATGAAGGAGCTATGAATTTATGAAATTGACAGTGAAATTCACGCCACTCAGCAGACCAACCTTAAATGTTTTGAGTATATCTCACAAAGTACAAATCCGATTGAGCTGAAATCAGTGGCATATGAAAGTAGACTCAAAGGGATTTCCAACAAGAGTTGACCCAACGAAAACGGATTTCATACCAGAGAGATATGGCCCTCGAACGTTGATTGTTTATTCACGATGTTGCTCAGTTTGCTATCAAATGAAGCAAACTCGAGTCATTAAGTTGGAACTCGAGTTTGTCGAGGACAGAGAGCAAAATCTGATTTCTGGAATAGACCGAAACTCGAGTCATTAAGTTGGAAACTCGAGTTTCCATCACACAGAGAGCAACCAACGTCAGAGCATCTTCAAAACTCGAGTTTGTGATCCAAAACTCGAGTTTGCACCTCTGCTTCAGAAAATCAGCGTTTCGAAAATCTTGTTTTTCATCAAGAACATCTAGATGATTACCCAAATGATCTATAATACTTCCTAACATCATTTATATCATTTGTGTACATGTTTCAGATGATTAAAACGAAGGATTAGAAGCAAATCTCAAAATCTTAGATTTGGGTCAGAACATCAAAAGCTGTGCAAAAGTTTTAACGGCTTGTTTCATCTGAGTCTAACAGCTATATTTCTTTACCCAACGGTCATTGAATCTTCAAACGGTCATATACTGATCTCCACCTATAAAAGAAGACAGATTCAAGACAAAAACGCAGAGAAACAAGCTTACATCTTCAACATGCTGATATGCTGATATTCTCACCATTTACTCTCCGTTTTCAATGTTTTCATAGTTTATCATAGAGAGTGAAATGTTTTGTATTGTACTTCAGTGTGTTTATCCATTCACTTCTGAGAGAGGAGATTTATTTGTATACATCCTATCTTTCTATTTGAGAGTTATTCAAGATTGGGTGATCTTGAGTGGCAAACCCATTGTATTGATTACAGCTTGTAAGGGGAGTAAGTTCTAGTGAGAGAATTACTTCGAGTACAGAGTGTGTAATCAAACGGGTGTATTGATTACAGTTTGTAAGGGGAGTGAATCCTAGTGAGAGGATTACTCCAAGTACAGAACTTGTAATCAAGTTGAAAGAAGATAGTGGATTGAAAATCTCAAGTGGAAGCTTGGGGACTGGACGTAGGTCAAGGATTTGGCCGAACTAGTATAAATCACAGTTTGCATATTCTCTTCCCTTATCTCTTACATTTCCAGCTATATGTTTGAATGATTGTTTATCACGTTATAAATTATTACTATCATTCAAACTACTTTCTGTAAGTTGCGAAAAGATTTTTAAAGTTCTAAGTTTTTAATTAAACACCTAATTCACCCCCCCTCTTGGGTGATAGCCAAGTCTTTCACTATGGGATTCGTAAGATTTAATGGATTAAATCCTTCCACTGCGTATACGGATGCCAATAGATCATTCTTTATTTATTAAGCATATTGCCACGTCCTTTATTGTACTTGTATATGTGGATGATATCATCATTTGTGGTACTGATTTAAATAAGATCAATAGTATGAAAGCTTTTCTTTATACTTGTTTTAAAATCAATGATTGGGTGATCCTAAATATTTCCTTGGTCTGCAAATTGCTAGAAGTTCTATCTTTGTCAAATAAAGTTTGCTTTGGATATCTTATTTGATGTTGGATTTCTTGAGTGCAAGCCGACTGTTACTCCTATGGCTAAGGATTTGAAGCTTTCCCATGATTCTAGTGTTCTTTTAGAGGATGGTTCTATTTATAGGACTTTAGTAGGCCGCCTTCTTTATCTTGCAAATACTCAGCCTGATATATCTTTTGGTGTCCAGCAATTGAGTCAATTTGTCCAGCATCTTACTAATATTCATTTAAGAGCAATTCATGTGGTGCTTTGGTATATAAAAGCTGCTCCAGGTCATGGTTTTTTTTTCCTTGTTGATTTTGCTATGAAACTAAATGCATTCAGTGATTTTGATTGGGCAGGTTGCATTGATACACGCCGGTCTATTACAGGTTTTTGTGGTTTCTTAGATCAGGCCTTGATCACTTGGCATTCCAAGAAACGCAAATTGTTTGAGAGAAACTTCAAAGTAGGTTGCTTCATTTACTTCCAATCAAGTCTCAAGATCAATTGGCTGATGTTTTTACTAAGCCCGTTGCCCCTACTCCATTTTGTACACTCATTTCCAAGCTGAGATGATTGAAATACATTCTCCAGGTTGAGGGGTGTAATACCCGATTTTCGATTTACCGAAAATCTTGTATTTTAGGAATATGTTACCATACTAAATTGGTTAACATATGTGACATAAAGTCACATAGAATAATGGCTATTTTAAGCCTAAAAGAGCCATGGAAAAGTTATAAAAACACTTAATTAAATTAAGTGTCAATTTAGCAAATTGGCAAATAAGCTTGCACTAATTGAGATTAGTGGAATAATTCTTCAATTTAATTAAAGACAAATTAAAGGTATCAAAGAAGGGCTGCTTATTTTGAAAATTAAGAGGCCAAAAGTGAAGAATTAAAGCTTGAATAATCAAGTGCTAATGACCATGATTAATAAATAAACCAATCCGACAATGACAATGGTAATTAAAGGGAAATTAAGCACTTGATTAGAGAGTTAATTAAAGCTTATTAATCTGCCCCAAAAGTCATTAAAAAAGTTCAGTGGAGGAATATAAGCCAAGTATTTCATGATAATTAACACACAAATACACATTGAAAAGTCAACAATGGCAATCAACCAATGAGAGACAAGAACCATTGGACTTTGCCACCTGAAAAGCAAATTAAATGGCCAAAAGTTGTAGGCATGTCGACCAGCTTCTTGGAGGGTGAAGATTTGGGGTTGTAAAGTGATATTTGATCTAATGGATAAGAGGAAAGAAGGAAAATTGGACTACTTGGGTAATGACCATTTTAACCTTTGGAATATGCCCATAAATAGAGATGATCCCTCTTCATTTTCCTTACACCAAAGACTCAACCAAAACTGATTGAGATAGAGAGTGAGAGGCGTGAGATTTTGGAAGGAGGAAGGAGCTAAGTTCTTGAGCTAAGTCTTTAGTTCTTAAGTAAAATTGTAGGTTAATCTAGAAAATTAAGAAGTAAATTACTTTACTTTTTTTTAGGCCTCCATTGCATTTAAAATTCTGAATAAGGTAAAAACGTGTTGGGAAATAATTTTTGATATTAATGGAACAAGATTGTGAAAAATTCCAGAAAACTGGGCTGTAAGTCAGTCACTTTGTGGCTATTATTTTATGTATAAAATAAAGTCATAAAGTCACGATATTTTTCAGGAATAAATTAGAAATGTAGGGAATTCTAAATATATAAAATATGTAAGGTTTTGAGTTCTAACAAGGAGTTATATATTTTTGAAGTTAAGCCATTTCTCTGAAAGTTAAACTGGGAAAGTGTAGAGAAAATATTAAACTATGAATTATTCTTGATGTTCTAGCTTCTGGGAATATTTTTCCTTGAAAATAGACATGTCAAGGGTCATGATAAATTTTGAAGCACTCAAAAATAAGTTTTTTAGAATTAAATATGATATTTTAAAGTTAGTGAAAAATTTGGGCAAAATGCTGGAAATTGCGTTTTTAAGACAATGTAAAGGTAAAAAATGGAATAATTAATCCACCAATGGTAGAAAGGTAAAAGGATGTGAAAATAACCCTTAGGATATTATTCTAGGTGATATGGTAATATGTTAGGATATCTGAGGCGTCCAGAGTCAGATTCGAAGGATCGACATATTACTAAGTACACAGTGGAAGGTACTTCAAGCAACTTCAATGGTTGGTTAAAGAAGAAAACCAAGGAAAGACACTAGTCTATAAAGTAGAGGACTTACCCTACTTGCATGTAGCTGATATTATTGCTTATGTGTATATGTATGATTGCTATGCTTTCTTGTTATATTTAACATACTTGAATGATTGAAGCTCTATTTCTGATTATGCTATGGCCATGAGTATAAGTATATATCAAACATTGAGCATGAAAAAGAATCGTTATGTTGGCATGAGCTTATGCAAGACAAGCACTTCATACACTATCATTTATCTTGCATGCATTGTTTGGTATTGTTTGCTACTGAGATTCCCTAGAATCTCACCCCCCCCCAACAACCAGTCAGCAGGTGTACACTAGGAAGAAGTGGTACACTTAATCCCAGAGGGAAGGTCGTTTGAAGATGAATCACCAGAGGGAGCCGTGAAGATGCACCGGCCGAGACGAGAGTCGAAAGAAGTCTGATAGGACTAGTTCTGGCATGAATCTAACAAAATTATTTCAAAACATTTGGTGCTTAAACTAAGGAAGGTTGATCTATGTGGTTCAGTTACAAGTCACCGTGAAAGGCGGGGAGACTTCCACTAGACTAATGTTAGTTCTCTATGTATTTTGATGATTAATAACAATTGTAAACAAGTATGAATGTTTTAAAATGACAAAAGAGTCAAAATCATTCTGTCACCGAAAAACTCGAGCCTAACTAAGCAAGCTCGAGTTTGCAGAGCTACTTCAACATAACGAACTCGAGCCTGAGTAAATAAACTCGAGCCTAAACTCTCATGGTATAATAATAAAGAGTTTACAATGAGTAAACTCGAGCCAGTATAGACAAGCTCGAGTTTGCCCATGGCGGAAGGTTTTCTATTTAAAATGTATCTCTTTAAACTTCGTAGTTTATCCTTTTTGAGTAGAGTTCACTTGTTTCTATGGCTATAAATTGATGAACACTCGAGCCCAAGTATATGGACTCGAGCCTAATACTTTTGTGTAGAGTTTACTCTATGGTTTGACAAACGAAGAAGAGTTTACAAAATAGGTAAACTCGAGCCTGTTATTGCAAGCTCGAGTTTTCCCTTGGCAGAGAGCTCCCAAGTTTTCCTTCTTTACAAACTCCAGAGTTTAAGTTCAAACCTCCAGTTCACTTCAATAAGCCATGAAATAAACTAAGCTGAACTCGAGCCCTTCATCTGAAGAAAGAAAAGCAAGTGTACAAACTCCAGAGTTTGTATTCGTGCTCCAGTCCACTCTTTCTAGTAACCAAAACTCTTAGGCATGAATAGGGTTAAACTCGAGCCTAATCACTAATGGACTCGAGCCTGCTTAGCTTGTGAAATATTACTTCAGGTGCTCATACGACAAAAAGCTTAGAGATCATTCGAACTCGAGCCTACCTTCGTGAACTCGAGTTCACATGGTGAAACAAAATACAAACTCCAGAGTTTACATCAAACTCCGAGTTTGCTCTCACGAAAGATAAACCGATACTCTAAAATGCCTTACGAACTCGAGCCTGACTTAGAGAACTCAAGTTTAAGACGAAAGAAAATATGATCGTTACTGGTTTCATCCTGATTGTTTTGAACTACAAACTTACCATGTTTATACGAATTGATTGCATTCATTTAGTATATTCAAATATATTTAACCACTCTATATTGAGAATGTTTCGTATTAAATTGGATCAAACGAATCATTGAATTAGCGTGAAGAATCGAAGGCGTAATGATTTCACGCGTCCGGGAATTAATCACCAAATTCAGGACCCAACGGCTATAATCCTCATCAAACTGAATTTCAAATGAAGAACATGCTATGTTGAGAAGTAACGGTCACATAGCAACTCACCACTATATAAGGAGCTGATTACAAACTTGAAAGATACGAAAAGAAAAAGCGTAAACGAAAAGCAAGCTCAAGAGTTACTTATACATTCGGTTTTCTTTCGTCTTGTATTTTGATATACAAAGAGCCTCAGTGTTTATCAATATCTTCTCTGAGAGAGCTTTTATACAAATTACTCATTCATTGTAAAAATCTCAAGTCAAGGGGACTTGAGATTGGGATTTCGATTACTACTTGTAAGGGGAGTGTATCCTAGAGAGGATAATCCTTGAGTACAGTGTGTATCTGAGTTAAGTGATAGTAGAAAAACCCGCAGAGTCCGGGACTGGACGTAGGTCAAGAGTTTAGACCGAACCAGATAAACTTTCGTGTCAAGCTCTTCTCCCCTATCTCTTTACGTTTAGCTTCAGGGTGCAAAGTTATTTTAAAAGTTTTAAAATCCCCAATTCACCCCCCTCTTGGTGATTTCCTTTCGTTTTCATTTGGTATCAGAGCCTAGTTGTCAATTTGAAGGATTAACATCCTAGACACAAAGATCCAATGGAAGGAATTCTACCCGATGGAGCCTCAATCAACCGACCCCCAGGTTTCAATGGAGAACACTACTCATTCTGGAAGGCTAAGTTCTGTGGTCTATGTAATGGCCTCTGAGTTTGGTTTGTGGAGGGTCTTTGAGAAAGGAAACTATGTTCCTTCCTCAGTTGTAGCTGATATCAAAACTCCCAAGAAAGAAGAAGAGTACGATGACAATGATAAAAAACAAGTTACTCTCAACATGAAGGCAATCCACATGCTGCAAAGTGCTCTTGGCCAAAAAGAGTATTTCAGACTGCACTTTGCCATCTGCTAAGCAAATGTGGGACGCTCTTGAAATAGCTCATGAAGGAACAACTGCGATCAAAGAAAATCGTATCAATACTCTCATGACTCGAATATGATTTATTGCGATGAAGCCCGAGAGTCTATTGGTGAATTTCAACTCAGTTCACTCACCCGATCAATCAACTCATTGCCTTGGGAAAAGAATATGAACAACCCGCCCAAGTGAGGAAAATACTAAATATTCTCACCAAGGAATGGGAAGCCAAGGTCACCGCAATTGAAGAATCTCGAGGCGAATCAATGGCCTCCGTGCAAGATTATTTGGTAGCCTTTCGAGTATGAAGGGAAGATCAAATTCAAGAAAGGGCTAAATGACATCAATGTCAAGAACAAGGGGATAGCTCTTAAAAACCATCAAAGAGGTAAAATCGATGACGATGAAGAAGATGAAGATGAAGATGGTGAGCTAGGAATGATGGTCCGAAGATTCAAGAAATTCTACAAAAGGACCAATCTCACGTAAGGTTTCACAAAGGAAATTCTAGCACGAAACTAAGAAACCAATTATATGCTATGAATGTGAGAAACCGTGCCACATCAAATCGAATGTCCTCAATTGAAAAACAAAGAGAAGAAATTCAATAAGTTCAAGAAAAGAGCTTATGTATCGCCTATATGGGGCAACAACTCATCGATGAAGATGAGGCGTAAGAGGAACAAAGTGCCAATCTTTGCCTTGTGGCTCAAGAGGCAAAAGAGCTCTTATTTTCAAAAAGAAAAATCAAACTATTAGAAGAACAAGCTCAAACGATTCCTACACCTATCTCTACGTGTGAAAAGGAAAACTCTACTTGTTCTAATCATGATGCAAAACCAACTTATAATGAATTGTCTACTGAATACAAACTTGTTCAAAATGAATTTGATGAACTTGCTGAAAAATATTTTGTTTTAAAAAGGAAGAATACAACACTTGAACAACAAGTAGAAAATCTTTCGAGTCCTGAAAATATCATATGTGATGAATGTTCTATTCTGACAAAGAAAAATGAATACCTTACAAAGACTCTTGAAAAATTCACTAGAGGAAGTGAAATGCTTGAGGTAATTTTGAAACAAAGAAGATTTACAAATGACAAATCAGGAATTGGTTACAAGCCTGACTATGACAAAAAGAAAGGCAAAAAGAAACATGGACAAAGATCTTACATGAATTATTTTCAAAAATCTGTCCATACCTCAAATCCTTTTGCACATTGCAACTATTGTAATAGAAAAGGCCATACCACTTCTTCATGCTTTCATAAGAAAGATAGATCAATTAAACCTGTAGGAAACTATCAATGGGTGCCTAAGGGATCCTATATGATTCCTAAGACACAAACTAACCCAAAAGGACCCAAAGAATATTGGGTACCTAAAAGATGATATCTCCTTTTATGCAGATTTGTCTTAGAGCATCAAATCCCAATAAGTGGTACATTGACAAAGGATGCTCAAGACATATGACTGGAGACCAATCCAAATTTGCTCCAATCAAACATAAGGAAGGTGGCAAGGTAACATTTGGTGGAAATGAGTCCGGCAAAGGAAACCTAGTCATCTTTGATTCAGAAGAATGTTTGATTGTAAGTAAGGATGCTCTCTCCTTAGATAGTATTAAATCCAAAGCATTATTTAGAGCTCCAAGAGAAGGTAATTGTTACACTCTTAATCTGTCTAAAAACAATTCATTTACATGGGTCATTCTTTTATCATCAAAAGATAAAACATTTGATCAATTTATTGTGTTTGCCAAGAAGGTCCAAAACGAGAAAGGATTCTCTATTGCGGTGTATTCGTACGATCATGGTGGAGAATTTGAGAATCATGCCTTTGGAGAATTCTCGTGATAGTATGGGAATTAATCATAACTTCTCAGCTCCAAGAACCCCACAAAAAATGGAGTTGTTGAAAGAAAGAATAGAGTGCTTACCGAAATGGCAAGATCAATGCTAAATGAGAACCAAACATCTCAAGTGTTTTGGGCGATGCTATGAGCACCGCTTGTTACATATCAAACAGGGCATATCTCCGGAAGAAATTGGACAAAACTCCCTATGAACTCTACAAAGGAAGAAAACCCAACTTAGCTCACTTGCATATCTTTGGATGTAAGTGCTTCATCCACAATAATGGTAAGAACATCTTGGGAAAATTTGATTCCAAAGTCGATGAAGGTATATTCTTGGGTTATTCAAGTAGAAGTAAAGCATATAGAGTTTATAATACTCGTAATCACACCGTTGAAGAATCTATGCATGTTGTTTTCTCGTGAAACCAAATCTAACAAGTCCTTGGATGATGATGATGATTTTCCCGTGACAAACCAAACTTGTTTCAACAAATACTGAAAAAGATTTGCAAGATGATTTTGAAACTAAAAAACATTGTGAAAATGCTTATGAAAACAGTGTTCAAACTCAACCAAAATCATGGAGATACAGTAGGAGTCATCCTCTGGATCAAGTGATAGGTGATGCAAATCAAGGAGTAAGAACCAGAAAAAGCACTTTGAATGAAGTTACTTTTTCAGCTTTCATTTCAAAATTGAACCCTCTAAAATTGATGAAGCCCTTTCGCACAATGATTGGGTTATAGCAATGCAAGAGGAGTTACATCAATTTGAAAGAAACCAAGTTTGGGACTTGGTACCTGCACCTAAAGACCATCCGGTCATTGGTACTAAATGGGTATTCAAAAATAAATGTGATGAATCCGCCATAATCATTCGTAATAAGGCAAGGCTAGTTGCAAAAGGCTATAATCAAGAAGAAGGAATTGATTATGAAGAAACTTATGCTCCAAAGAGCAAGATTGGAAGCTATAAGAGTTCTTCTAGCCTTTGCTTGTGTTAAAGGATTCAAACTTTTTCAAATGGATGTAAAATCCGCCTTTTTAAATGGTTTTATACAGAGGAAGTTTATGTTGAACAACCTCCGTTTTTCAAAATGAACATCATCCGCAGATCATGTTTATCACCTCAAGAAGGCCTTATATGGTCTTAAACAAGCTCCTAGAGCTTGGTATGAGAGGTTAAGCACTTTCCTTCTTGATCAAGGATGTGTTAGAGGAAAAGCGAGATACAACTCTCTTTATAAAGAAGAATAAACTTGGTGATGTCTTAATAGTTCAAATTTATGTTGATGACATTATTTTTGGTGCTACTAATGATACTATGTGTGAAGAATTTGCCAAGACAATGCAGGGAGAATTTGAAATGTCCATGATGGGAGAACTTAATTACTTCCTTGGACTTCAAATCAAGCAACGCCATGATGGAATCTTCATTTCCTGCACCAAGTATCCGAAAGATCTATTAAAAAATATGGTCTAGCTGACTGTAATGGAGCAGATACTCCAATGAGTTGAACTGCAACTCTGGATTCTGATGAAAAGGGGACTAACTTCAACATCACTAAATATAGAGGAATGATTGGATCATTACTCTATCTTACAAAGCAAGTCGTCCGTATATTCAATTCGGTGTTGGAATGTGTGCTAGATTCCAATCTGCCCCTATGGAGTCCCATGTTGAACATGTTAAAAGAATTTTTAGATATCTTGCCGATACAAAGACTCTTGGATTATGGTTTCCCAAAGATCAACATGAACACTTAGTAGCCTATACCGATTCAGATCATGCAGATACAAGACCCGACGTAAAAGCACAAGTGGTCAATGTGAGTTCTTTGGAGGTTCATTAGTATCTTGGTTCAAGAAAAGGCACCACGTTGGCCGTGTCATCCACCGAAGCCGAGTATGTTGCTGCCTCAAGTTGCTTGTGCTCAAGTTCTTTGGCTCAAACAACAATTGTGTGATTTGGGAGTTCATCTCAAAGAAATCCCAATTCTTTGTGACAACACAAGCACAATAAGTTTGGCAAAGAATCCTGTTCAACACACTAGAACCAAACATATTGATGTCAGACATCACTTCATAAGAGATCATGTTCAAAAGAAGGATGTCAAAGTCATGTTCATCCCAACTCACTTGCAACTCGCCGATATCTTCACCAAACCACTAGCAAAAGAACAATTTGTGTTCATAAGAAGAGAATTGGGAATGGTAAATCCCAATGAGTTGTGAGTAATCCAAATGTTAGTTATGTTTTTAATGATTATAGTCTACTAACTTAAGCATCGGAGTATGTAGATATGTTTTATGCAGGATGTGTATTGAAATCCCAAACAATCAACTGCAAGCAAAGCTGTCACAAACTCGAGCCTACCAAAGATAGACTCGAGCTCGAAAGAACCAGACCTAATTTCTCCCAAAACTTCTCTCAATTTCCTCGACGAAAACCAGAGAACATGGCTTCCAAACGATCTACAACTCAAGATTCCAAATCCTCTGATCCTCAAGAACCCCAAACTGAGCAACCGAACATCTCTCAGCGTCCTCCCAGGGTAAAAACATTTCCCAAACGATTCAAGCATGGGATTGACAAGCAAATTCCTGGTATTCCCTTTACCCAAGCCACTCCAATAACCACAGTCAAGATGGATACCTCAAAGAAGGCTTCAACTGCTGACACACCATCTCGAAGGGGCAAAGAACAGATATACAAGTCTCGAAAGACCACAACGAGTCAAACTAGCTCTCAAGCTCAATCATCCTCCCATCACCAACAACACTGTTCCTCGGGTATCTAGAGAAACCCAGCCTTATTTGAAATTTACAATCATTCCTCCATACCTAAGGGATTCTCTAGTGAGGATGTTACTCTATATGGTGAGGATGCCATACGATTCCAAGAGAATTATGAGGCTAAGAGTTTCTGCCCCTCTGTGTATGTCAATTTAGATGCTTTAAAAGAGGAATGTAACCTTGATCTTACCCACTGGCTTAGACAATTTGAACCTCTCATATCCATTAGAGCTTCATATAGTCCATCTTTTGTTAAAACCTTTTACTATTGTATGCAAAGTGATAATTTATTGGATGAGGATAGAAATTTGGTTGAGGAAAGGATTACCACAACCATTAGAGGAAAACAGATAACCATCACTGCTGCATACCTTAATTCCTTCCTCCAAATCCAAAATCCCCCTCCTGTTGCTTCTCCAAAATATACAAATAGGCAAATATTTTCACTCCTCAGACCCGATGAGCACATGCACGATGCTTTAGAGAATGGATTTCACTCCAGTATCAATGCCCCCTAAGCAAAGAGCTGCTTGGTATATATACACTAGAAACCTAGTCAAAAAGGGAGGCAATTTCACTCACTTTGCCAAAAGGACTTCCCTATTTTTGCCTCTATCATAGATCAAGTCCCTCATAACATAGGAGATTGGATCTTTAAAGAGATGTTCAAGTTTCGTTTCCATGGAAGAAAAACATCCGAGATACCCTTTGCCGTCTCATTTCGGTGATTATGTTCCATGAAAGGGTATGGTATTTACCGCCAATGAGAAACCTTGAAAAACCAGCAAAATTTGGCGTATATCCTAAACTTAATGAGGATAAGCTTTGATCAAGGAAGTGATCATTCGAGCACCATCAAGACCTGCTAGAACCGAGCTACTCAATCTAGAGTTCAAGAGGCTCAGAGTGCACCACCTCCACCACAATCCTTTCCCTCTGATTTAGATGAAAGAATCAAGACCTACATTGCCCAAGTTGTTTCTCATCTTTCTTCCAAGATAGAATCAGGATTTACTCAAGTCAAGAAAGGATATGAGGAGTTCTCTGATGCACAAGAAGATCTCATTCTTGAACATGAGATTATCAAAGAGAAAGTGCAAGGTCTCAGGGATCAAATTGGAGATCACTCCGTAAGCATCTCCACTCTTTTGGTGTCTACGTCTAGCCTCCATGACAAAATGGACAGAATTTTACAAAATCAGTCCATCAATTCTGCTGGACCTAGCTCTTCGGACCCTCCACCAACTTCTGTACCAATCCCAACCTCCATAGCCCCTGAACCATCTACCCATGATCCTACTCTTCAGCCAACTTCTATCCCATCTAATCCTCCATTGTTCGATGATGACAAAGGGGGAGAAGAGTTGAAGTGAAGAAGGAGTCAAGTTGTTAATTTCTTTTGAGATATATGTATATTTGAAACTCTAATGTCATTTTGTAAACCATTGAATGCTTTAGCTTATGCAATATGACAATATGTATTATGCTTTATGTCAAGCTGCTAACTCTGATCATCAGAATCAATGTTTAAATGTTAAAATCTAATTGATGCATTTACACCGAACACTTATGCTTCAATGATTTCAAATGATCAAAACAATGTTTTTAAAGGAGTTAATTGTTGTCATCATCAAAAAAGGGGGAGAATGTTAGTTCTCTATGTATTTTGATGATTAATAACAATTGTAAACAAGTATGAATGTTTTAAAATGACAAAAGAGTCAAAATCATTCTGTCACCGCAAAACTCGAGCCTAACTAAGCAAGCTCGAGTTTGCAGGCTACTTCAGCATAACGAACTCGAGCATGAGTAAATAAACTCGAGCCTAAACTCTCATGGTATAATAATAAAGAGTTTACAAATGAGTAAACTCGAGCCCGTATAGACAAGCTCGAGTTTGCCCATGGCGAAAGGTTTTCTATTTAAAATGTATCTCTTTAAAACTTCAGAGTTTATCCTTTTGAGTAGAGTTCACTTGTTTCTATGGCTATAAATTGATGAACACTCGAGCCCAAGTATATGGACTCGAGCCTAATACTTTGTGTAGAGTTTACTCTATGGTTTGACAAACGAAGAAGAGTTTACAAAATAGGTAAACTCGAGCTTTGTTATTGCAAGCTCGAGTTTTCCCTTGGGAGAGAGCTCCCAAGTTTTCCTTCTTTACAAACTCCGAGTTTAAGTTCAAACCTCCATTCACTTCAATAAGCCATGAAATAAACTAAGGCTGAACTCGAGCCCTTCATCTGAAGAAAGAAAAGCAAGTGTACAAACTCCGAGTTTGTATTCGTGCTCGATCCACTCTTTCTAGTAACCAAAACTCTTAGGCATGAATAGTGTTAAACTCGAGCCTAATCACTAATGGACTCGAGCCTGCTTAGCTTGTGAAATATTACTTCAGGTACTCATACGACAAAAAGCTTAGAGATCATTCGAACTCGAGCCTACCTTCGTGAACTCGAGTTCACATGGTGAAACAAAATACAAACTCCAGAGTTTACATCAAACTCCAGAGTTTGCTCTCACAAATTCTTGGTTTCATCCTGATTGTTTTGAACTACAAAACTTACCATGTTTATACGAATTGATTGCATTCATTTAGTATATTCAAATATATTTAACCACTCTATATTGAGAATGTTTCAGGTATTAAATTGGATCAAACGAATCATTGAATTAGCGTGAAGAATCAGAAGGGGACTTGGAGATTGGGATTTGATTACTACTTGTAAGGGGAGTGTATCCTAGAGAGGATAATCCTTGAGTACAGAGTGTGTATCTGAGTTAAGTGATAGTAGAAAAAAACCCAGAGAGTCTGGGGACTGGACGTAGGTCAAGAGTTTAGACCGAACCAGGATAAACTTTCTGTGTCAAGCTCTTCTCCCCTATCTCTTTACGTTTAGCTTCAGCTGCAAAGTTATTTTAAAAGTTTTAAAATCCCCAATTCACCCCCCTCTTGGTGATTTCCTTTCGTTTTCAACTAAAACACCGACCTGGCCAATAGGTTTGATTGACTGTGTTGGGTTCCAAGCCACAAGTCTAGTTAAGGCTTGGTTTAAGATTGTATAGTTATTATGTTAGAGTTTTAATTATACAAGTTCTGAGTTATTGTATCAGGAATTTTCCTTCGGGATATTTAATTTACCAGCTTATGCCTGGGCATTTTATATCAATTACTCATTATCCAAACGTAATGCATGCTCTCCGTTCCACTTTATTTTGAGTTGTCAACACCGTATTCCTAAATACTACGTGTCACTAGGCACAGTAAGTAGTATGGAATTTGGGGTGTTACAAGGGGGTATTAGAGGATATCTTGGTTGGTGTAACTAATTCTAGTTAATTAGTGTACCTACTTTTAGTTAGGAAATATAACAAACTTAGTTACGCATAGTAGTTACTTATTTATCTATACAAAGTGTATATAAGTGGTAATATACATACTTTCTGGGAATCAATTTGATACAATCTAAAATTCATTTCTCTTCTTGCTTTCATAATACTAGACGCCCAGGTTCACGTTTGTGGGTGGGTATTCGGGACAACTGGAATAAGGTATTGGATGGAACAGAGCGAGTAATGCGGTCTACTAATGCAGAAACGGTTACATGGAAGCTTCAAAAACATGGTAATTTTTCTCTCAAGTCTGCTTAATTGCAATATGCTACATGGTAATGCACAGGTTGCAACTCAGATATGGAGTAGAGTGTGGAAGCTGGTTGTTCCTCAACGACGTAGAACCTTTGTGTGGCTGATTCTCCATAACAAACTCCTAACTGGGGATGAAATGATGAGAAGAGTCATGTTAGTTTCTGCTGCATGTGTTTGGTGTGGTCTTACATCGGAGAGCAACCTACATGTGCTTCGAGACTGTTTGGAGGTGAGCATGATGTGGGAAACTATTTTAAAACCTGGTGGCAGACATCATTTCTTTCATTGTAGTCTTTGGGAATGGTCCTCATGGAAGGATTTATTTGTGTTGATTTGCTGGCTCTTATGGAAACTTCATAATGAACGTGTCTTTGAACAAGTTGTTTCCACTGATGTGAACAGTTTGATAAAAAGCAAAACATATATAAAATGTTTTTAAAAAAGTATACAAATGTGAACGGTTTAGATTAAATTTTGCTATTCCTGGACGTTGTGTTTGTTTGAATGATAATAAAAGAATCTTTGCTCTAAAATAAATTAAGCAGTACCAGTACTAATTATATTGTTCAAGTATACTTGAACATACGCTGCCATCCAAATGGAAAATAAAAGTATACAAATCGAAGGAAAAAAAAAAAGTTCTCAACATACACTACCATCAAATCTTGCCAACTACAAGCATATATTTTCCATGTCCAAACCCATGCAAGTACCCGTACTAATTATATTGTTCAACATACAAAAACACGCCTTAATTAAGCAGAAGACATAGTTTACTCATCAAATCGATTTGGGATCATTTTGGACAGATTTATCTATCTAGCAGACGGGGTACTGAAGCTTGAATCAAATTGCAAAGTACTCATATCCAAGGAACTGCTTGAATTGGTGTTCTGACTGGTCCCTTCAATTCTTATCTCCATTGCCAAACATTCCCTAAGTTCAACTACTACTTGACTTATATCAGGCCTCTGAATTGCTAGTGGTCTTGTGCATGACTTGGCTACCTCTACAAATTTCAAAGCAGAATCAACATTGTATTGTCCTTGTAACCTTGGATCAATGATGGACTTGATATCATCCTTGCTTCCAAGTTTAGGGGTGACCCATTCAAGTAGGAGAGTGAAGGTATTATTTGGTCGTCTTTTTGCTGATGGTTTTCCAGTCAATAGTTCAAGCAGAACTATTCCAAAACTGTAAACATCACTTCCTTTTGTAAGGTTCCCAGAATTTTGAAATCTGTTAAGAAAAAAAATTGTTAGATCTCAAAATGTTTCCCTCCTTTGATATTTTTGTATTCAATCATACATCCAAATTGAGTTAGAAAAATTCAAAATGAATTTCAGTGAGAGAATTTTCTTCCCTACTAAATTAGAGTTCTTCCTAAATAAAACTTTCATTTGTGACCGTCTATATATAATTCATATTATATAAAAAACAGAAAGCTGATGTATTAAAATGAGATTAATTTGTATTCTAATTCAAATTTGTGTTCATTTACAATTTTCTTTGTGATGGGTGGATTGACTTTTTTATTTGCAATCTTAAACTAATTGGATGGGTTTCTTAATTTATGAGAGAGCATATAGTATAGCAACAAGAAGCCTTACTCCACCTGAAGTTAACTATATAGATCATACTACGAAGGATAATGTGCTTATGAGAAAATATATATTTTTCATAAAGAAAAGTACTCACTGAGGATCAAGATAACCAATTGTCCCAGCAGGACGAGTTGAGAGATGAGTATCAATATCATTTGCAAAAGATCTAGACAATCCAAAGTCAGCGATCTTAACCTCCATATTCTTGTCCAGCAAAATGTTGGAGGCCTTAAGGTCTCTGTGCACGATTGCAGGCTTACAGCCATTGTGCAAATAATCCAATCCTGCAATTCCATTCATTATATGTATGACCAAAGTTATTATGTATTTTTATTGCGAGAGGAATGAATCCAAAATATGAATAAACATAATTCGTAAAGAATAATATAATTTTTAAACATAGGTGTAAGTCATTTGAATAGAAATTATTGTAAATGAATTTTAGGGTTAATGAACATTTTTGCCCCAAAAGTTTTCTTGAAAGAGCATTGGGTATTACTAGAAAGAATCTTTTGGTTTTCCCAAAAGTAGTGAAATCATGGCAATGTCGCCCTACCCTAACAAATTTAAACCATCAACACTTGTTAACCCAATTAAGATGAGGTGACATTCCCACATGGTATCCACCTCATTTATTTTCTAACTCACATTAAATAATTATGATTCCTCCTTGACTCTCTTCTACCACCCCTCGGACACTCTTCCGTCTTGTTTCCACTCATCTTTATTTAACTCTGGTGAACCTCTCCTCTGCAGGTTCCTCTCCACCATCATTACTTTCAATCTTCGTTAAACCCCCCCTTTGCCATCCAGATTCGAAGTTCCATCACTAGATCTCCACGAACCACTCTTCATCAACATCATCAATATTCTCCATGCCTCTGTCGATCTCATCCTCTGACTCACTCGGGAGATTTCTCATCGCAGATCTAGTTCTCATTTGCTCTTCTTTGATGGTTCTTGGTTTTTCGATATCTGTCTTAGGGATTTGAGTTCAAAAGGCAAGGATTTTTAAGTAGGATATTTTGCCCTAATCTTGGCACCAATGGAACAAGCAAAGCAGAAGACACGATTTCTAGAGAATCAAATAAGATTGATCAATCAAAGCAGAGCGGTGGCACCATCGCAAGGATTATGATGAGGCTACACCAACGCCGGACAAAGCGACGCTACCGCTAGACGGCATGAAGAACGAGTTGCTTTCCTAGGGCTAGCCGATATATATATTTTATTACATATGATTTTATTATTGTTTCTTCTTCTTCATTTTTGATTTTCTGGTTTGATCTGGTATGGATTTTATTTCTTCTTGTTGATTTTCATGGATGACAATAATGATAAAAGGGGAGGGGTTTGTTTTTCCCAAATTGATTTTTCTTCTCCAAATTGGTTAATTGTTGATCTAGTTCTTGAACTTCAATCTATCTTCTTCATTTTCTAGTTTTCTTTTTTTGGACTTCAGAGGTTCTAGTTTTTCTCAGGTTTGATTCTGATTTTCTGGTTTGATTTGGTTTGGGAATTTTTTGTTAATTTTTCATGGATGCCAATGATGATAAAAGTGGAGAGGTTTGCTTTTTCCAAATTGGTTAGCTGTTAGATCTAGCTTTGGGGTTATTTTTGTTGATTGTCCATGCCTTCATGGACACAAATGATGATGATGAAGGGGTAGAGAGTTCATTTGTTCTTTTAGTGAGGAGGATGGTGATGATGTTGCGTCATATGTGGCAAAATGTGTCCTACATTGTAGAGACAATTCAGAACAATTGATCACGGTTGACTATTTTTAGATATATTGGGGTAGGATGACATTGTCAACATTGTTGCGATTGTGCTACTTTAAAGTGACATTGCTCCAAAACAAAATTTCAGGGTAAAAAATTGACCTTTAACCCATGTAATTTATTTATTTTTATATTAAACTAGAATATCATATATATGATTTATATAAAATATGTTACTTTTTCTATACAACTTGAAAGAATACTAATAATACGTTAGTATATACTTTTTATAGTCCTTAATATAAAACTTATTTTGATGAAAAAATTGAATTACAAAATGAGTATTGCATTAAAGATCGAGGTTATAATTTTTCTTACCATACGCTGCCTCCAATGCAATTTGAAGCCGATCTTTCCATTTCAATGCACCTCCTTTATTACCTATATTAGAATCAGTACGTTAGATTTCCTTTACATATTATACAAGTAAATTTTATTATAGATATTTTAATCCCAATATACTGGTTTGATTGCTATGAAATGTTAAATATTGAGATATGCGTAATCAAGCTCTAGAAACAATACTTGATAAATGATGCTGGAGGTTCCCATTAGGCATATATTCATATATTAATGCCCTGACGTCACTTTCTTCGCAATACCCAATCAGAGAAACTAAGTGTCTATGATGAATAACCATCAAAAGTTCCACCTGCAATGAAAAATTACTTAGCTTTAACATTTATAAGATAAGGAACTAATATAGAGAAAATTATGTTTACAATTAAATATCTGACAACGTAAGAAAACCATGAGTGAACAAAATAAGACATAGGTTTCGTTTCGATTTCACCTCTGATCGAAATTCTCTATGACCTTGCACTGATGAATGAGAAAGTAACTTTACTGCAACTTGAGTGCAATTCTTAAGGGTGCCTAAATAAACTTTTCCAAATCCACCTTCTCCAATCAAGTGTTGTAAGTTATGAGTGATCTCAAGGACATCGGTGTAAGAATAAGCACGATTTCTTAGTTCTAATGCGTTTTGCTTTGTAGAAACTGCAAATATTAATAAGGATAATAATTAGAACTACCATTTCAGAATGTTATAATTGTAGAGCTAGTTTGATTACCTTGATAGATAATGAATCTCTCTTCCCTTGAAAGTACGGTATATATGTCAATCATATTTTTATCATTAATATTTATGGGTACATAAATTTTATAACTTCTTATTCAGTGACATAATAAAAGTTTCAATATAAAATTATTTTTATTTTTATGTTCTTGGTAAGTATGGCTGAAAATAGGTTATGCCCTTAATAAGGGCATATGGCACGGTTGCCGGATAAGAGCCTAGTAAGGCCTGGTCTATGTAATAAAGAGGTCAGACTTTAAGTCTAACTATAATAGGCTAGGTTTTTTTTAAAGGCCTAGCCTTCAAGTCTAACCTATTTATAATATGTATATATAATTTTTTTTAAACAAAATATTATATAATTTTGTTATATAATAATATGTAATTAAAGTATATTTTATTTTTTATTGAGTTTTATTTAAATTTAATATAGGCTTTCAGCCAATTCAAAGCCTAAAATTTATATATATGTAGGCTTTGAAGCCTACTAAAAGCCTACTAATGGCTTTTAAGACATGAAATTAGAATATGAGGCCTTTTAAAAGCTTATGTTGCAAATAGGCCTTATCAGATCTTCTGAAGGCTCAGACCTAAGTCTAAAAATGAAATTCTTCATTTAGGTTTAAGCCCAGCCTCTGACTTTATGTCAACTTATTTCCATTCCAATTGATAGGAAAATAATTATAATATTACCACGTAATAATACAAACAAGTAATATTTTGTGCGTACCTTTCAGTTTTTTCATTTTAAAGATCCAAATTCCTAGAGATATCAAGATGATTACAACCGTCAAAGCTGAAACAGATGCTATAAGTGGAATAAGGAACTTGTGCTTCTGGCATGGATCCCTCCAACAAAGACTAGGATTATCGTCCAATCTGAAAGATGAGTCAAATGGGTATATTTAGAATTTAAAATTAAATTTGGCTCGACAACATGGATCCCCCAACATTAAATTAAATATTAATGCAATCATAGCTGATCGAGCAACTAAGATAGATTAAGATGAGAAAACCTCATTTCCAATTCTGACTTTTCTTTAAGAACCTTGGGAACTGAACCTGTAAGCTTGTTACCACTCAAATTACTGCAAAAACATTGTGAAATGCGTTCGGTTATCATGTGGTGCTCAAGTTATCAAGGCATATCTATCAGGCATTAAAAAACAAAAACAAGGACAGGCAAAAGCATACTGTATATGTTTGGTCCCTTAACTTTTAAAAGTAATCATTTAACCCTAATACCGTTAGTTTCCAATGATGATTTTCTGCAAAAATCTTTATGATTATAAAAATTAAACGTTATATGTTAACATGTGATAATGTTTTATCAGCATTAAAAATTAAATATCAACATTTTTATTAACGATAGTTAGGAATAAATTAAAGGACTCAAAACATCCCTTTATAAAGTTAATGAACAAAAATGAAACATTGTATAAAATTAAATGACACAAGGACATACCTTTGCAGAAAGAATATTAATGCATATATTTTGTAAAACTCACAGGATTGTCAAATTTGGCAATTTAGCAAGAAATTCCGGTATGGATCCTGACAAGTCATTGCTTGATAAATCCCTAAAACAAAGTAATATTATTTTTACATGACAAAATTCTTATAGAAAATACTTTGTCCTAATTAAATCATCATATACTTACAAGGACTTTAACTCCGTCATTTGTGAAAATGAAGGAACTATTTGTCCTCTTAACTTGCTGGCGCTCAAGTTTCTGCTTTTGATAATGATTAATAGATGATTAGGCAGGAGATGATGAAGTTTGTGAAGTATATAGTTTAATAAATGGTCGATACAGTTGAATTAACATCAAGTTAACTTAGATCAATTTTACATTTAAGTGCAAACATTTACAACATTTTGGAATGAGTAGAAAATAACCTAATTCATGTGTCACCTGGGAAAGCTTACTTTGTGGTGTGAACTCAAAGTATCCTTTGGTCACTTTGAACTAGAAAAGTTTATTTTAATTGAAGGATAAAGGAGCAAAGAAAACCCATGAATTTCTACCCAATTTACAAAATTAATCATAAACTTTTTTTCTTTGGTACAAAAATAATTATAGACTTTAAAAATTAGAGCAAAAATGACACCATCATTAAAAACACCTAACATTTGTTACTCTTTATAGTGGGATCCACCGTTTTCTTCTTCTTAAAAAATGTAACGGGCATTATAGGTGGTTTTAACAGTTTTATCATGCTCTGATTTTAAAGTCTATGTATATTTTTGCACCTGGAAAATATTTATGGGTATTTTTACACCTTGGGTATAAATTCATGGTATTTTTCTACTTTAACTCTTAATTCAATAAGTGAAATACTTACAGTGAGGTAATCCTTGCGTTAGCGCTATTGCTGTCGTCATATATGCAACCAAGTCCCTCCCATCTAAAGTCCTCCGGAACACATGGGTCACCTTGCCAATCTACTTTGGGGATTCCGTATGTGTTTTTTATGTCCAGAATGGCATCCGCTATTGTTACCAATTATAAATAAGGTCTAAGAAGTCAAAGCACAAACAAACACACACACAGATCATAGAACACAGAGAAGCATATATACCATCTGTTTGGTCTGTTGGAGATGCTAGTGGTGATATGATTTTATAAGTTTCAATGGCATTAAGGATTGGTGGAGCATCAGATTCTGATGTTGCACTTATGTTGAAACGAAGACCATCTTGATTTGTAACACTTGTAACCGTCACTGGCTTCAAGTATTCAAGCGTTATCGGCTCTGCGTTGATATATTCATCATTAACAATAATATCAATTACTCTCTTTTGTCCAGCGGGAAGCTTCTCAATTTCAACAAAGTGAAAGATGACATAATATCTGAAAGACTTTTCACGTTGTGTCTTCCAGACATCGTCATAGTCAAGGCTTAAATCAAAGGAGAGATTCAATGATTTGGTCGCAGACATAAGCACTTCTGTCGGTAGTTCATAAGAATCGTTTGTGCTTCCAACATCAATATCTTCCGACGAGCTATTGAACTTTCGCAAACCTTTATCTTCAAACATATCGTCCACACGCCACACACGATCATAAACGTCATCCTTAAACCTATATGCTTGCAGAATTAGATAAATAAATTTATAATAGGAAACCATGAATAATTAACATCACAAACTAGAGAATATATAATTAACACGATAAGAGATTACTATGAAGGAATGAAAACTTCCCAAAATAATAAAGTAAATTATTATTTTTGGGAGGTTTAATAAAATAAAATAAACGTCTCCTATAGTATTCTTTCCTCCTTGATTTTCTTTCCATCCAAACATGGAACCAGTTAGTTATGGTGTCTATCCTAAGCTTGTCCCATCTAGACTATCCAGATTTATTTTTTTACTTGTTATTTTTAAAAAAAAAAAATTATTTTAATGGGTAAAGAAACTAAAATAAAGATAATCTCTAAACTATTTTTTTTAAAAAAAATGATTATTTTTCTTTAAAAATCATCTATTGAAAAAATATTAACTCTGGAAGATCAAATCTTAACTACATAGAACATGGGGTAAAAGACCTTGATGGTGAAAACAGGTAAACACAATCAACAAATATGAGATTAGAGTCACCTTTTAAACAAGCTTGAAGTCAACTTAAAGGAACCAACATCGACTCTCGTATCAATGACCAATAGTGATTGAGAAGGGGATGGAGTTAGATTATAAATAGAATTGGTAAGGGGTCGTAGTTCCAGTGTAGAAATGAAAGGTGTTCCTCTGCCAGTGTTGATAAGGCAAACATGTATGGTGTCAGTTTTGGGAGTATGGATAATCTCTGAATATTGAAAAGCATCAGTATAATCCAAATCCACAGTTGTCCAAAAGTCGACATTGAGGTACAAGTCAAATGATGGAGTTTGATTTTTGGCATCATAATTTTCATACGCGAAGAAAGCTCTGATGAGGTAATTGTTGTTTTTGGCCTGTTTTGGTTTCAGGGTATAGCAATTCCTTTTTCCTTCTGGGAAACTTCTCAGTGTCTGAAGTTGTCTTCCAAAAAGAGCAAAATCTACTTCAGATCTTTCTTCATATGCTACCATAGTATTTCTTCCTGTTTCTACGAAACCTATGTCTGTCTGATACGAGATTCCAGTTTGTGGGTCATTGTATTCACTACTTGCTCCACAGTCAATGCTTATGAAATCTGTTTGTGCAAAAAAAGGTACGAATTCAGTAAAGTACAACAAAATATGATTTTGGTTTTAAATATCGAAGCCATGAAACATTAGGCTGGACGAAGGGCCTAGCTTATTTTTAGTTTATCTTCTACTTATAAGCATTTGGCCCCGTTTGGATCCTCTTATTTTTAAGCTAAAAGCTACTTTTAAGCTAAAGCTAAAAAAAAAAAAAAGCTTTTAAAAAAAGCCAAAAGCTGTTTGATGATTATATAAATTTTTTAGCTTAAAAGTTACTTAAAAGCTGAAATTAAAAATAAGCTGTTTAACAAAAATTTTGTTATAAGCACTTTTTCTAATAAAAATTATAATAAAAGATATATTATAATAGGGCGGTGGCGGCAACGGTGGTGGTGGTGGTGGTGGCGGCGGTGGAGGTGGTAGTGGTGGCGGTGGAGGTGGTGGTGGTGGCAGTGATGGACGAGGAGGTGGTGGTGGTGGCGGCGGCGGATGTGGTGGTGGCGGAGGTGGTGGCGGCGGCGGCGGAGGTGGTGGCGGCGGTAATAGTGTTTAATCAAGAGATTACGGGTTCTCTTTCCTTTTTTTTTTTTTTAAAAAAAAAGCTTAAAAAAAAACTTTAAAATAAGCTCATTATAGGAGCTTATTTTTAAACTCTTTTTTCTTCATTATAAAATAAGCTCTTATAATTATAAGAGCATGTAAAGATCATATAGAAACATTGGGCACTTTACCAGGGTGCGCGTTGCCGAGCAGGAAAAGTTGGATCAATACGAACCGTAGAATCCATTTCGGTGACTTCTCCTTCTCCATGTGATTTCTTCGATTCTATAAAGAAGACGTACGCTATCTCTTCATGTTATATCATGACATATATATATCAAGTGTGCACGTAAAGAAAACAATATAATAGAGATGCTGAACTCACCTCAAGCTTATTGAGATCTCAAACTTCAAGCCAGTATGAGAATTGGTTTGAGTACCCTAGTAAAGCGCGGGGTGTACGTTTATATATATATAGAACAAGGAGCAAGTAGCGTTTACCCAGGGTCAGGGTCAGGAGCACATTTTGTACTCATCATTTTGATTAGTATAGTATGCTCATTACAATCCGGACCTTCTAGATTGATTTTGGATGATACATATATTTTAAATATTTTTATTTTAATATATAAATTTAAATAAAAATAATACTATAACTATTATTTCTAAAAAAAAATGAAGTTATTATTTAAATAATCATATATTAAAATTTTTAATTTGAATCATTTAGATTATATTTAACCGGTTTGGATCTCATCACTTTGATGAGCACTGAAAGAGAACCGTGTTACCCTACCCTATTTGAAAATGCCTTGTGCTAATTGACTACATTTTCTACTTTTGAAAGTTTAGAAAATTAGTACGCATAGCTAATGATGCACAATTATTATTATTATTTTTTTTTTTTTTTTGATAAGAATGATGCACAATTATACTTGTGCCTGCCACAGTGAAATTACGCGTTTATACTATTCCAAGTGGATTTGATCCAATTTGGTGATCGGTGGATGAAGCTAAGGATGAATACTTCAGCCCAACTCAAAAAGTTTTGTGTGCTATAGAAAGGAAAAAAAAAAAAGAATTAAAAAGACATGAAAGGCAAGAGACGAACTGTGACCCCTCAAAGTTTGATCATTTCAAACTTTCTGGAGCGATATTAACTCGGTTTTTTCGGGAATTGGTAGTCAAGAACAAGTCTATATAGTAATTAGTAATAACAAAAGTAATTATAAATATTATATAAATACACCAAAATTTGTGGGTTCACACTAGGTGATGTGCTTCTCCTTCTAATTAGAGGGATAAGGGCATTTTTTTATATATTTATTTATTTAGATTAAATCATATGATACATCCTGAATTTTTATTCATAAATATTTTTCCTATAACACTAGTATCCACGAAAATTAATTAATTTGATATAGTGGGTGCAAAAAAAAAAAAAATCAGGATGCAGCATATAATTTAATATAAATAAATAAAATATATAAAAATGCCCTCATCCCTCTAATTTTTTTTTTTTTTTTTAAAAGCACATAACAAACACCTTAAGAAAAGCACCTAACATGAATTCAAAATTTATTGTCTTCCTTGCTTTTTCCATGCATCTTCCATATAGAAACAAATTGACTTGACTTGATGGATATTTCATCAATCTTTAATTTTCTTGTGTGAATTATGTGGTTTGTATGCGCATGAGTGTACTTTTCAACCCTCACCCCCAAATTTCTTATCAGACTGGGCTTGTTTGTCCAACAGCACCAAAAGTGGTCCTCTTGGAATAAATCTTATTCTCTGGGTTACATTTAGAAATCATTTTTAATTAATTCATCAAACGAAATAAATTTAATTAAAATAACTTGAAATTTTTAAAACTACCCGTATTTTAAAAAAGATATCCTTAATTAAATGGAAATTTTTTTGATACGATTGTACTCATCTCTCTGAATCCCTTTTTGCATGATGATTTTTTGACAATATTCATACCAATGACACTATCGGAATATTAGTTGCTTCGTAAAGTGTACGTAATGACTTATGAATAAGAAAATAAAAATATACTTTCAATTATAAGAAATATATGAAAATATACTGGTAGCCACAAGCAGTGCAATCAGAGGTAACGTTAGCACTAGGGTCCTTCACAATTGACATGTGTAGTTTCCGTTTCTTTATCAAGTATGCTATGCTTACATGATTTGACTAGGTCAACGAAAATGAGAAGCCCTTCTTCTTGTGACTGGAACCATTGGAAACAAACAAGTGAATATCATCGATATTTGTAACCATAGTTTTCCATCCATTTAATTCAACGAATGTGAAATGGGCACACCTTGTGCCTGCCATAGTGCTATTACGCGTTTATACTATTCCAAGTGGATTTGGTCTGCCAATGAGTAGTGACACTTTTGGCTAAGGACACCTTCACTTAAATACGTGACTGGGTATTGTAAGTGGCAGAGTGGCTTTGCTGCCACGATCCACTGAGATTCAGCCCAAGTCGCTTCGATTCGGTCCCTCCCCCAACTCCGGCCTTCACCTCAAAAAAGAGGAGGTTCGATACTCGGCTGCTCCTCAATGTGAGAGTCTCATTGGTGGATGATCTGTAAGTACTTTGTAAGCGCTCTTTGAGCCTGTAGGCGTGCTCTGATCCTGGTGGGTTACTAGTTTCTACCCCACCCAAATTTTTATTTATAATAAAAAAAAAAAAAAAAAGTGGATTTAGCTTGGCTAAGCCAATTTGGTGATCGGCTAGTGAAAAGTTTTGTGTGCTAAAAAAAAGGAAAAAAGAAGAATTAAAAAGACATGAAAGGCAAGAGACGAATTGACATGACTACTCAAAGTTTGATCATTTCAACCTTTCTGGAGCTGATATAAGTTGTATTGTAACACCCTAAATTCCATAGCGCTTATTGTTTAAGAAAACATAGTTTTAGAGAAGAACAATAAAGTTTGAGGTGCTACATCAGAGTAGTGCGGAAACAGAGAGCATGCACTAACTTTTGGACAATGAGTAACTGATATAAAATGCCCCGAACATATGATGATGCCTGACAAATGCTAGTTAAATTGAAAATCCCGAAGGAATATCCATGTGATATAATATACAGAGCTTTGTATAATTACAACTTTTACATGGTAACTATACAATCTTCAATCAAGCCTTAACTAGACTTGGGGCAATGAACCTAACTCAGTTAATCAAACAGATTGGCCAGGTAGGTGTCTATCATGGGAGTCTCACCGAGTTCACGGCGACTTATTGACTGACCCACATAGACTAGCCCTGCCTTCGGCACCAAACTGTTTGAGGTAACTTCCTTACATCCATTCCAAAAAATAGGCTATGTTAAACTTCCTCCGGTTCTTGTCTCGACCGGTGCCTCCTCACAGCTCCGTCCTTCGGTGCCTTTTTACCGCTCTATCTACCGGTGCCTTCTCTAATCCTGGTTCATTTCCTGAACCTTAGGCAGATCTTAGGTCCAATACCCATCGAATCTCACGTAACGGTTAACCTCATGCTTATGTAACAGTTTATGTATGACAGAAATTCATGGCATTTCAGCAGCAATCAATACATAAGCACACATGAGTGTATACCAACGATACATGAGCACACATCGGATGTATCCCAATAGTACATAAGCACCACGTGATGTATCCCATATATAGTACATAAGCACCACAGATGTATCCCCAACAGTATATAAGCACACGGCAGATGTATCCCAATAGTACATAAGCACAACGGATGTATAGTTATTCCAATTTTACCCTTGCACTTTATAAAAACGAATTGTTGGAATTTGGGTAGATTTTTCATCTTTGAAAAATCATAATTAATTACAAAACTCCTTTTGGGTGCTTCAAAGTTCCTCATGACCCTTGACATCTAAGCTATGAACTACACTAGAACTTAAAAGCTTAGGATCGAAGAAATTACCCAGAACTCTGCTACTTCTTCACAAGAGCTCCTCCTTCTCTCCTGTAACATCCCAACTTCACAAGCAGTATAATTTTTTTTTTATCAAACATCATTTCAAAATGATCAGAGTAGTGCACCGGAGCGATTGAGTAACTGATATATATATTAAAATACCCATGGTAGCATGTCTTGCTGTTTACACAGCGCAATAATGTTTCAAAACTAATACAGAAAGAAGTCTTCAGCCGCGACTCCTAGGCGTGCTGCTTGTCCTTCTCCTCGATCCTTGGTCCACCCGACCCTGAAGCTAAGTTAAGAGCTGGAGTCCATGCATCGAACCCCAGGTAACTGTTAACCTCATGTTTATATACACCATATATGTACGACAGACATTTATAGAATTTTGGCAACTTTTACTATGGTCAGACATAGGGAATACATAATCGGATACGTGTGGCAATAACAATACAGTCGGATGTAAGGTTAAAGCACAACGAGAAATGTACATAATCAGATATGCACGGCGATAACAATACAGTCGGATGTAAGGTTAAGGCACAACGGATAGTCATACGGTCAGATGTAAGACATGACGAGAGAATAATACGGTCGGATGTATAACAACGATGCGGTCGGATGTACGAGACAATAGTACAATCGGAGTACGAGACAATAGTACAATCAAAGTACGAGGCATGACGAGACAATTGGCATGACGAACAACGATACGGTCAGTACGGGCATTATACACACATGCATACAATAAACATCGAGTTAAGGTTACCGATGCGCGACGTACCTTCGTTGACGGTGATTCGGCGCGTTTTAAAGAAAGCGGTCGTTTTGACGAGAAAGCATTGGCGTCTGTCAATGGACGAAGTAACGACGGACAAATCGAGTTTCGACGTCCTATAAGAGTAATATCACTTTTATTAGTGATTTGATACTATATCGGCATTTTAAAAAATATTGACTAAAATAGCCCTATCATATGATATCTAATCATAAAAATAAAGACTACTCTAGCTTTACTAACTACGAAAGAACTACAAAGCTTAAAGCTCGATGCAGGAAAACTTACCCAGCGCTTGTTTGCTTTTTCCCCAGGGCTCCTCTCTCTAAAACCTCTCTCTAGAACCAAAATCCTCTTCTTGAAATGGTGTGAGAATTGAAGAGAAGAGGGGCTATTTATAGGAAAATTTGCGAGGGCATTTTGGTCTTTTCTCAACCTTCAACAGAATATTCCACAGAATATACCACAGAATATTCTTTTGTTCCAAGAATATTCTTTTGTCCACAGAATATTCTTTTGGAATATTCTTTTGTCCACAGAATATTCTTTTGGAATATTCTTTAAACCATTTCCCCGATCGGTGCAGATTTGCGTAATTTCGGAGAAATCTCAAAATTCCGGTTAACTAGCTTTGAAGACCTTCTCTTCCATACTAGAAATGTCTATTCCAACTATTTTTCTGACTCTGCCTAGGCCATTTCCGATTGACGGAAGTTTTCTCAAACGTGTCCAACGTGTCTCAGGTTTGGCGAAAATCCGGAAGTTCCATTATAGACATAGATGCCTTGATTTCAAATATGTCCATAAAAATTCTCAATTCTTTCTCAGTTGTCACAACTCTAATTTTGAAGTCTTTACTTCCAACACGGCTATCTGCCATTTTCTCAAATTTCCCTATTTCGTCTTATTAGGAAAAGTCCTATTGACTTCAGAATTAACTTCCGGGAGAGTTTAACGGAAGATAAAATTCTACTGATCAATATTTTATCCTGACTTTGGAAATCCTATTCCTGACTTTCCAGATAGGATCCGTTTCCTAATTTCTAAATTACTATTCACTCAATTTAATTATAATATAAAATAATACAAGTTGCAAACTTAATATCTAGATATTCTTTGCCAATTCTTATCTTCAATTTTTGTCAAATAATTCGGTCAAAATCTGGTCCCTTTTTATTTAATTTTCGTTTTTATTTAATTAATATTATATAAAATAATTATTTAATAATTATTTTTATATAATTTTTACAAAATTTCCTATTGGTCCATACACGATTTTAGGCTCAAAAATACCTAAACTCAACTATTTTTCTCCAAAATTTCCAATTAATTAGTAAACATGTTTTTACTAATTTTAAAACAAAAATCACTAATTTTTGAGCTTTACATAATTATCTCTGAATTTTCTTTGCTTATGCTTAAGTAATTAGCCCAATATTACTTAATTACTTTCTTATTAATAGTTGATAATTTTCTTAATTATAACACCTCATTACCTCATAACTTTTACACTGACACATTTGTTTCCATGTGTTGTATTATCTTAGCATCTACGGGGTATTACGGTCATTTCAATACTTTTTGGGTATTCTTCTACAATTTCTCCAAGTTTGTAACTTAATAAATTACCTAAATTAGGGACAATATCCTTCCCTATTTCAAGTAGATTTTTACTTGCTTCTTTTATAGCTTTCACGGGTATTTATAACCCATAATGTGCTTAGGGACCTATTTGCAAATCTTCAAACGTCTTAGGGACCTAATTGCAAATTATCCTTTTTCAAGGGAAATTACCCTAAGTCAGATTTGAGGGTATTACATCTCCTCTCTCTAGACTTTCGAAATGTTGCTTGAGATATGGTGTGAAATTTCAAAAGGAATGAAGTGCTATTTATAGGCATATGTTGGGGGCAAAATTGCACTTTTTCGAAACTTTTCTTCTTCATTTCTAGCCATTGGATCTAAGGTACTTTTGAAGCTCCAATCCTCACCATCCAAGCATGTGTGCCGACCTCCCCTCCCCCCTTTTCAACAAAATGATGTCATCCAATGTGATGTCACTCCCTTGCTTTATGGGTTTACCCGATAAAATCCCCTCGCGTAATCTTAAATAATCTCAAATATTCCTTAGCATAACCTTGGAGTTCTAAGCTTCCTCTTGAGAAATATTTGGATTAACAAAAAGTATGGTCCCATTAAGGGTATTTCCTAGCATGTTAATCATTTTAGGATAAAGCAGTCGGTTACGGAAATGATTTGGGTAACACCAACTTCGGGACAAAAATTCACTTATTCATAATATGTCCAGATGTTTACTACTTAGTTCAAGGATTTCAAGATAGGATTTAATTTCTATCGGTTCTCATTTATCCTATTTGCTTTTCATAAAATATCTTTCTACTTTTTTCCATTTTTTCTTCCAATTACATAACCCTTTTCACACACATCTTTTTCTCTTCCTTTTCTTCCTTATTTTCGAATTCAACTCCTTCTTGGCCAAGGATGTAGCTTTTCAATAATTTACATTATCTTCTAATTATCTTATATTTAATTAGCAAGAAATTCCCTCATTGGTAGATTTAATTTCACAAGGATTCCACTTTCTAGCCTTAGGATTAACTTTATTTCTTTTAATCCAAACCCTTGATTTGTGTTGACTTGTCAAAGTTTGTTACTAAACTTGTTTAGTGCCTTAATCAGATTCTTTGTTGGTTAATTAGTCTTTAGGGTTTTACATAATTCATCTTATACATTTTCTTAATCATTTCTAATTAATTAGCAATTATTCTTATTCTAATCTTAATCCCTTATTGGTCATTAATCTTCAATTAGAGGTTGTATATAATTATCTTTGGATATTTCCTCTATTCATGCTTAAATAATTAGCCATTAATTATTTATTTAATCACTTACTAATTGTTGATAATTTTCTTAATGAGGATTAATCATTTTCTCACAACTATTGTATTTATTTCCAAGGGAAATAATCCCATAAATGACCTAAATTAGAGACAACATACTTTCCTATTTTTAATAAATATTTAATTGCCTCTTAGGATTTATCGTAATATTCTCAGGGTATTTTATGACCCACAAATGTATTTAAAGATTTTTGGCACTTTATTCCTTCTAAATTCAAGAGAAATTACCCTAGAAAATAACATAAAATACACTATAAAATTTGAGACCACATATTCACCTATTTCCAATAGGTATTATTTACTAAATTATGATACTTATCATAAGTGAGATTTTTAGGGTATTACATTTCTCCCCTCGTTAAATAAAATTTCGCCCTCGAAATTTGCTCTATACTAACTAAACTCTATCCTAATTAGACTTCAGGCCATACGCTCTGGCTCGACTACAAAGATTTTGTCATTTTGTACTTTGATATAAGTGTTTCCAGCGCACTATTTATCAAGTCATAGGGAAATCTATAGGCATGCATTCCTAGGTGATTCGCATAATCATATGATGCCTGGATAAGATTCCCTACTAAGAGAGATAGTACCTTGGACCATCTCCGGAAGTTCTCTGTCCTCTGCACTGGTTAGTGCGTACACTCGGCCTGGGTTCTGTGGCCTTAATCCTGTAGCTTTCTCAGGACAGTCCCAACTCATGTGTCCCGGCTTTCGACAATTGTAGCAAATCCGTCTACCAACCTGATCAACACCGGGATGGTACCTCCCGCAATTTGGACACGGTCGGGATTAGGCATTCGTGAGTTGTTCTCTTGCCTGATGCTGGAATGGCATCTTGCTTTCTCTTTGGGAGTCATTCCATGGTGCCTCTCTCTTCGTGAGGAATTTCATGGTGACCTCGTCACGACACTGCACTTCTGCTATTGAAATTCCGGGATCTACGCAGCTCCTTTTGGTTACGCTCAATCAATCGGCAGATTCCACTGCTTGAGCAAATTCACAAAATTGCTGAGATACAAGCTTTCCCTTATCTCGTACCTTAGCCCGTATATCAACCTATTTGCCTTCCAGCTTTCGTCATTGTCACGCTTCAGGTACGATGAATATCGTGACAGGTTGGTAAACCGGGCAAAGTAGTCATCAAATGACTCCTCATGACCTTGTCTGATATGGAGGAATTCCGACTCCTTGATCACTTGAGTCGAGGGAGGGAAATACTGTTCATTGAACTTTTTCAGGAATTTCTCCCAAGTGAGGGGACAATAACGTGTCATAGCGTCGCAACAACGCCTCTCTACCATCTATCCGCATCTCCTTGAGCTTATACATTGCAAGTTGAGCTTTCCGATTTTCCGGGCATTCCATGATGTTAAAGATCTTGTCGGACTCATCACCAATCTTGACTAACTCGTTCTTACCACGGAACACTAGTGGCTTAAGTTTGCAAGATTGAGTGACCCAGTATGTGTGGTCTCCACTACTCTCTCTCGTCGAGGAGGTGACTGAGATCTATCAGACTCCTCGGCCTCATCAGCGTGTTTGTCACTTTGCTCATCTTCTTATCCTTCCTCAGTGTTTTGTTCCTCCTCAGCTTCTCGATCTTGTCTTTCTCGCCTTTCTTCTAGGAGTTCATCTATAAGAGCCCTCTGTTCTTGCAGAGTTCTCCTCATCTCCCGCATCTCATTCTGTTCCGGTTGATTCGGTATTTGATTTCGTTCAAGTTCAGGTATCGGTCTTATTTGAGGCTGCCTACCTCTTCCTCTACCTCGGCCTCTGGGAGCTCTGGCTCCTCTTAAATTTGTCATTTTATCTTTCTATATTTGATATATCCAGAATGACAAATATCAATATCAGGGAATAGTATAGTTTGCAAATCAAACACATATTTCATATAAGATACAATGTACATGCCAACATATGTTACATCACCCAGCTGGTTTATGACTAGTGGTAATATCTTATATCCCATTAGTTCCGGAACTACGGATCTACGAGCGGTACGTCTCATTCTCCTGAGATAAAGGGTATACGAATTTTCATCTCTGCCCATCACTACAACATTACACCAGGGTTATATCAGTACTCATTTTCAAAATATGCTCAAACTTAAAAGGCTTAGAGCCTAATGCCGTTAACCGAACAGAATGGCCAGGTAAGTGTCTATCATGGGGGCCTCACCGAGTTCACGGCGACTAATTGGCTGACCCACATAGACTAGCCTTGCCTTCGGCACCAAACTGTTCGAAATAACTTCGTTAAATTCTTGCGAAATGAATGCTCGATACCATAAGTGTAACATCCCATTTTTAAAAGCGGAATAATTTCTTTTTCTTTGAAACATCGAGTAGAGCATCGGAGCATAAGAGTAAGCGATACATATATTCAAAATAACAATCGGCGTATGTCTGACTAGTCGCCATAGCGGTACATTAATCTGAGTGTTATCAACAGTAAATACATCACAAAAAGAAATCTCCAGCCGGGTCTCTTAAACGTGCTGCTTGTCTTTCTCTTCCGCCCTCTGTTCTCCTGACCCTGACGCTATGTTAAGAGCTGAGTTCCAATGCACCGGACCTCAGGTAACGGTTAATCTCATGTTTATATACACAATATGTGGATTACAGATAATCACAACATCAACAGAATATGAACACACAACACATGTATCGCACACAGCGTAACGGATCTATCGCACACAGCGTAGCAGGTCTATCGCACACAGCATAGTAAATGTATCGCACACAGCGGATGCACAGTTATCTTCTAACACACGAGATGCATTCAATAATCATACCATACACGTAACACAGATATGCATACAATAACCATCAGAGTTAGTGTTATTAGTACGCGAACGTACCTTCCACCGTGAAATTGCCAAACATCTGGCCTTCTGAACCCGACTCCGGACTTCCCGGATATCCTAAAGGGTAATACCGTATCTATTAATTCATAAACAATATCCTAACAGATATCCTAGTCACAAATGACTATTTTACCCCTGACTTCGCTAACCGACGATATTTCGCCAGAGCTTCGCTACTTTGACTCCAATCTTCCAAAATTTTGCCATATCTCTTTCTCCATCATATTTTTTGAAATAAATACCATATTTAACCATAAAACATGATATCAAAAATATATTGGAAGATTAAAGATCAAAACAACATCTAAGCTATGAACTACACTACTAGAACTTAAAAGCTTAGGACCGAAGAAATTACCCGAACTCTGCTACTTCTTCACAAGAGCTCCTCCTTGTCTCCTCTCTCTAGACTTTCGAAATGTTGCTTGATATTTGGTGTGAAATTTCAAAAGCAATGAAGTGCTATTTATAGGCATATGTTGGGGGCAAAATTGCACTTTTTCGAAACTTTTCTTCTTCATTTCTAACCATTGGATCTAAGGTACTTTTGAAGCTCCAATCCTCACCATCCAAGCATGTGTGCCGACCTTCCCTCCCCCCTTTTCAACAAAATGATGTCATCCAATGTGATGTCACTCCCTTGCTTTATGGGTTTACCCGATAAAATCCTCATTTGGTGCTCTAATCGCGTAATCTTAAATAATCTCAAATATTCCTTAGCATAACTTTGGAGGTCTAAGCTTCCTCTTGAGAAATATTTGGATTAACAAAAAGTATGGTCCCATTAAGGGTATTTCCTAGCCTGTTAATCATTTTAGGATAAACGCCGTCGGTTACGGAAATGATTTGGGTAACACCAACTTCGGGACAAAAATTCACTTATTCATAATATGTCCAGATGTTTACTACTTAGTTCAAGGATTTCAAGATAGGATTTAATTTCTATCGGTTCTCATTTATCCTATTTGCTTTTCATAAAATATCTTTCTACTTTTTCCATTTTTCTTCCAATTACATAACCCTTTTCACACACATCTTTTTCTCTTCCTTTTCTTCCTTATTTCCAGGATTCCACTTTCTAGCCTTAGGATTAACTTTATTTCTTTTAATCCAAACCCTTGATTTGTGTTGACTTGTCAAAGTTTGTTACTAAACTTGTTTAGTGCCTTAATCAGATTCTTTGTTGGTTAATTAGGCTTTAGGGTTTTACATAATTCATCTTATACATTTTCTTAATCATTTCTAATTAATTAGCAATTATTCTTATTCTAATCTTAATCCCTTATTGGTCATTAATCTCCAATTAGAGGTTGTATATAATTATCTTTGGATATTTCCTCTATTCATGCTTAAATAATTAGCCATTAATTATTTATTTAATCACTTACTAATTGTTGATAATTTTCTTAATGAGGATTAATCATTTTCTCACAATTATTGTACTGACATTGGTAATTTATGCACCATGTATTATATTAAAAATCATAGAGTCATTTAGGGTTCCCAAAATAATATTTAATTTTTCCTCTTTTATTTCCAAGGGAAATAATCTCATAAATCACCTAAATTAGAGACAACATACTTTCCTATTTTTAATAAATATTTAATTGCCTCTTAGGATTTATCATAATATTCTCAGGGTATTTTATGACCCACAAATGTATTTAAAGATTTTTGGCACTTTATTCCTTCTAATTTCAAGAGAAATTACCCTAGAAAATAACATAAAATACACTATAAAATTTGAGACCACATATTCACCTATTTCCAATAGGTATTATTTACTAAATTATGATACTTATCATAAATGAGATTTTTAGGGTATTACGGAGTGTTATAATATAGATTACGGTTGGATCCATATTATTAGGGATTAAGTTAGATCCATAATTGTAGGGTTTCCTGTTAGCCTTTCTCTTGAATATAAACCCATATACTTACCTTAATTAATAAGACTTTTAGATTCTCAGATTACAGTTTTAAACAACCATGAAACTCATATATTTCACGATTGTTCAGAACTGAGTCGTGAAATATTGGGTTTTAATAACCCTATTTGGGCTCTATTCATTGGCGATTCAAAATTCCCACCATTTTTTCTGCGCTCTTTCTCTTTCTGAACACCTCCAACCACTACTTTCTAGTATCCCCACCATTATTTCCGTCTTTGTTGCTGCTGAAGTGGTCGTTCTCCTCCATTCCACTCTGTGGCTGTTAGTGAAAGCGTTCGTCATTCGTTTTGGGTTCGAAGATTTCGTTTTGTCACGTGCATTTAAAAAGGTTCATAATTCTTGGCCTTATGTCCCTGTAGACTCAAAATCAGAACTCTAAATAGCCATTTCTAGAAGATTTGTTCATTTGTCGGTGTTTATGGCTTTGTTCTGAATTCTGCGTCCTGGGGGTCTTCCGCTTCTGGTTGGAATGGTGTCAATTATATATAAAATGGTGGGAAAGAACACATATATATTTGTATATACATAAATAAAATCATCAATCTATACTTATTTCAATATCGATGAAATTGAGATAATTTAACAAACCTTCTTTCATAATGTTACAATGAGAGAATGTGGTAAATAAATTAAATTAAAATATAACACGTAAAAATATCATTTATAATTTATAATGAGGCGTTATTCACTCACCTGTAATGCTTATATTTATACATCTTTCACCAACTTATCCACTACTAAGTTATTCACTTCTTCTCCTCCTAGTATCCAAACAAATCCATCAATTATAACTTTACATAAAGTTTTCTAGCTAGTTTCTCATTCAATACCAATTCTTCACATATCCCATCTTAATTTGTTCACCAATCAACAATCTCAAACTGCAACAATTTAAAAATAGAAGAAAACTTAAACTTCAATCCCTTTTACGAATGATAAAATACAAACTCAAATAATCATGGAACTTTACCACTCTTAGCTATTAAATAGCAAGTTCCTTCTCAATTTTCAGCCTTAAAATATCATCCCAAACTTTAAACTTGTACACTCATATATATTCATATAATTACTCCAGTACCCCTCAATCCCTCATATTTCAATAATCAATTATCTCCATGAAGATTTGATGAGATGGTAAGAGTAACCCCTCTCTGATCAGCATAATAGGTTCACAACATCACTTGTACTATCCTTCTAATCTTCAAATATCAATCAAGTAGTATCCCTACAGCATCTCTAAAAATTCCAGATTTGATAATGCTTCAAAAAATTCAGAACCCATCAAGCTTCCTACCACATACATGTATAAACACTTATATCACAACCTTCATTAGCATATAAAGAGTCTAGCCTTCTCAAAACATCCGAACAACAGCCCCTATTAACCCAAATTTCCCAGATTTGAGAATGCTTTAGCGAAAATGAGAAATCAACATGCATTTAATAAGATCAGCTTTTAACTTTCAAAACACTTCGTAGTAGCAAAGTTGGACATTTTTTATACGTTATATATAACATTTCTAGGAGTTATCCACTAGAAAATTCAAAACGATTCCTCTGGTTAGAGAGCCATATATTTGAATTTTATTTCCAAAATCAAACTCATCATACACTACTAGAAAAGAGTAAAATTGCGATGGATTTTGCGACGGAACAAATTTTGTCACAAATAAAATTCTGTTGCAAATTTTGGGATATTTGCGACGGATTTATAATTCCGTTGCAAATTTAAAAAATTGCGACGGATTTTTAAAATCATTCGCAAAAAGGCCGGTTTGCGACAGAAAAATGCATCGGTCACAAACCGTCTCGTTGCGACGGAACCCGGTTCCATCGCAAACTGGCAGCCTTTGGCCCCGATTTGCGACGGATTCAGGTTCCGTCGCAAATGCCCAAGGGATTTGCGACAAAATTGGTTTCTGTCGCAAATCCCAAAGGGGATTTGCGACGGATATTGGGATCCGTCGCAAAATGGGTGGTTTTGCGATGGATCTTTGTTCTGTCGCAACATTTAAGTCGAAATTAGGCTTAAGTTCCTCCCCTTCTCCATTTTTCCAATTTCCTCTCCCTCCGTCCTACTCTCTCCGTCCCTCCGTCCAGCTAGACCTCGGACCGCCGTGCAACCTCCTTCCGGCCTCCTCTCCCTCCGATTCCATCCTCCTCCTCCTTTTTCTGGCCTCCTCTCATCTCACTTTGCGTGTCGACCTCCTCCCTCTCATCCATATCCTAACATGTCTTCTTCTTGCTTTTTGCCACTACATCCATGGATAAGACGGTAATTCTGAAGTCATTTTGTTATTATCTACATTTGTATCTTATATAATTGAACTTTATTGTAGTGACTGCTTATTTTATTTCGCAAGTAAAACTTTGGGATTTGTCAAACCAACAACCATTTCATGTAGCATTCTATGATCCTAAGACAGGTAAGTTACTTGGTTTAAATAACTTGAGCAAGAAATGGCTATTTTAGTCCAATTCAAGTGTTGTTCTGTATGTTATGTGCGGAGTGTCTGATACGTATGGATCAGGATATGGATGCATTATCTAAATTAATAATGGTGCTTTATGGCTAAAAACATTCTTTCTCAGTTTTGTTAGGGACCTATCTTCTCTAATTCTTTCTCAAAGGACGATCCTTTCTTGTTGGCAATAGGAGGCTACGAGGGAAAATTGAAAGTGAGTGTTAAGGCTGTTATAATAATGTAATTTATTATTTTATTTTCTTGATGATCATTCATTAATGAGAATAAGCGTAATTAATACCGAAAATTTGCAAGTCTAGAACACCTTATTGGATGCTGGCATCTCGAATGGTAAAAGGAGATAAAAATGATATATTATGAAAGATATTTAGTATTTTAGGACATTAGGAAAGATTTATGATTTAAAATTATTTAGGATATATGTAAACCCAATGATTGTAATCAACCTATGTAAACTCTTTATGATTGTTACTATATATTTTTATGATATACAAGTTTTTTTTTATTTCGAAATTTTTTAAATTTTTTAATGCAATTTTTATAGTTTTTTAAAAAAATGAATTTTGCTTTCTATGCAAAATTTCAAAATTTGCTGACAGAATCACTTTCCGTTGCAATTGTGACGGGAACTAATTTCGTCACACATGCGACGGAAAATAATTCTGTCGCAAAATTTTGAAATTTGCGACAAAATAATTTTCCGTCGCAAATTTCAACGGAATTTATTTTCCGTCACAAATTTTGAAATTTGCGACGGAATTCATGTTTTCTCGCAATTACAATGCTATATTTTGCGACAAACGAATTCCGTCGCAAACAATTTTTGCAACGGATTTTGTTCGTTGCAAAAATGACTTTTTTTTAGTGTTACAATCAAACCATCTTCATATATACGTAGTATTTAAACATTTTTTCCCTTATCTTATATAGAACAGATGTCTAACATCAAAGACAGCAACCACTAGATTTGGGAATCAAAAACCAAAGCCAATCAGACAATGGCAACACCTATTATAATGATTATAAGTCTAAATCTATCTTTAGCCACCGCTGGAACTATTAATCGGTGGTTGTTTTCCCTTTAAGAACTGAATTCGATCTCTCCTCTCACTCCCAATCTAACCCAACTGAAGAATCTGAAGATAGGAGGAGGCTTGGCTTTGTTTGGGAGTTTGGAAGGAAGGAGAAGGAAAGGAATGCAAGGAGAATGGAGGGGAAGGGATGGAAGGGAAATGGAGGATATTTTCTCCCCTTGTTTGGGAGTTAAAAAAATAGTAGGGAGGAAGATGGAGGATTAATGAGTTATTTTTACCATTTTGTCCTTTTCTTTAATAATTAATATAATTATTATACTTTACAAATAAATTTAAATTTAAATTTTCTAAAAAAATTATTTATTTAATTTTTATATTCAAAAAATTATTTATGTGGTGGTGGCAGTGTCGGCGGTGGTGGCTGTAGTGGGGTGGTGGTGGTGGCTGTGGGACGGTGGGGGCGGTGGCGTGGTGGGGGGTGGCGGTGGTGGGGCGATGGCAGTGGTGGGGTGGTGGTCGTGGCGGTGGTGGGGTGGTGGTGGTGGTGGTGGCGGTGGCGGTGGTAGTGGTGGTGAACAAGGGTACCAAAGTAATTATTCTATTTCCCCTCTTAAAACCCCCCAATATGGGGGAACTTTATTTTTAAAGAATGAGGGTTTTGGGGGTTTGTAAAAATCTCGATTCCCTCCCCTCCTATTTTTAAAACTTGCAAACAAGGGAAGGGACTACCAAAACCCTCCCTTCCCTTTTCTTTCCCTCCAAAATGGAACTCCCAAACAAAGCCTTAAGGAACTCACCCAAGCAAAAGTTTCAATCACAACCTCCACGTCCAACAAAGAGGAAAGGAAGGATTTAAACGAGCTACTCCCAAATCACATCAAAATCGGACCAAAAATGAGCACAGAACATAATCAAAGAAGGAACAAAACATGTTTAGCGATTTAGGGCGGAGAGCGAAGGCGCCAGCAGACGGAAAGACGATGATGGATGAACAGTGGTGCACAGACAGCAGCGGACGAACTGTGGCAGAAAGGAAGGGCGACAGAAGTAAGAACAAGTGAAGGGACCAATCAGATCTTCAAATCGCGGACCTTCACAAAGTGCTAAAAGAAATCTGATAACTTGCCTCTTTTTGTTTTTCTTATACAGTGACATTTTGGTAATTTTAATATGCTGAATTTTTTCTAAAAAAACTCTCTCCGTCTAATTATAGGACCAGTTTGATAGTGGAATTGCACTATAAAAGTGATCTTATAATTAAAACCGGAGGTAGTACGTACTGTTTAAAAAAGAGAGTGTGAGTTCAAGCTCCTAACATTCGGCCGCGTTTTTCACATTGTCCATTTTCTCATTATCCTTCATAATCTCTAAATTATGTCCGTCTAATTACATCTAAAGGTAAAAAATGAGTCACGTTATCAAATTATCACTTCTTTGATTTTCACTCATCTTCCTAATCAACGCTCCAAATTAGCTTCTCTTTCCAATCTATGGTCCATATAGGCATGAGAGATTATGAGAAATTGAGATAATGAGATGATTTGTTCTCCTAACCTAGACACCCCCAAAGCCTCCAACAACACCAGACCACAAG
>JAMWYP010000541.1:0-19742 GCA_025563575.1 Acacia pycnantha | reverse complement strand
TTGTAAAATAGATCAATCATGTGGTTCTTTTGCCAAATATGCTTTGCTTAGGTGCTTGCTGTCATTTTTATTTCTGATGCTTCATAATGGAGCTTGTTGTTATCTCTTGAAAACTCATTAATAGGTTGCTGCTTTCTTTCATAGTTTCCAGATATTCCAAATTTAAAACTTGTGTCTTGTTTCTTCTCTGACATATCTGGCACATTTGAGCTATTTACCTTACTATAATAGTAAGTCAAGACACAGGCGTTTTACTCTATATGGAGGTTGATGGTTTAATGGGGTTTATATCTTTTACGAGAACCATTTTTCCCATGTAAATCCCATCGCAAAAGGTATTTGCAACGGATTCTGTCTTTCTGCCGATACATTTTGTCCGTCACTAAAGGCTTTTTTTTTTTTTTTTTTTTTTTTTTTGTAGTGATCTAAAAAGTCAAAGGAATTGAAAGGTGGTGGCTCTTCGAGATCGGACATGAAGTTTGGCCTAGAGAATCTCCATAAATGCTAGATTTGGAGAAGATTTCCTGTCTCAGAGATTCAAGGCACGAAATCAGCTACAAGTACGAACATTGCCAAATCTAGTTTGAGTGAAGTAGTAGAACAGAATCTCCATGATTTCAGGAAAGTGGGTGAGAAGAAAGGGTGGAGCGTCAACGAGGAGTACGCAAGCTTTTGAAGGTGATACAAGGAATATCTCAGGCAAGAATATGTATTAAAGGGAAGGAGGATAGTGTGAAGAAAACAAGACATAATATTGGTAATAATAATAAAAACCTAACTATAAATAAGGCATGGGTTCCTATTAGGCCTAAACCAAATCACTTGGGTCAAAAGAGAACCAAGGGAAAAGAAGTTAGACTCAAGCCTAGTAAAGAATCCCTTTGCTATGTTAAAAGAGTTAGATAGTAAAGATGATATGGGTACATCTCCTGATGCCATGCAAACACCGTTTATGGGAGTCCAGATCCAATCAAAAGCCATGTGTTCTGGTCGGCCCTTCGTGAGTTGAGTAGCTTAATTTTGGGGCCTTGGTGTATTGGTAGAGATTTCAACGGCACCCTCTATTTGCATGACCATCGCTCTAGTCGAGGGATTGGTAGCTGTAGCGATAGGGATATGAGCAAGGGTGTTGAAGACATAGAGTTGTCAGATTTGGGAGGCCAAGGTTCTTATATTACGTAGAAGAGGGATGGTAGTGAAAGTAGACTGGATAGAATTCTGGTGAACTCTGAATTTCTACATGCCTTTCCACATGCTTCAGTGTTATATTTGCCATTTTTTAAATCTGATCATCCACCATTACGTCTTCGTTTTTTTGATGCACAAAGCAACGACTTGGATAGACAATTTCCCTCCGATTTTGTTGCCTCTTGGATATTGCATGAAAATTTTGCTGATTTTGTTAGGAGTTCTTGGCATGAGGAATGGCACCTACTTGATAATTTTTATCATTTTACTTCGGATGTCAAGACCTGGAGATATGAAGTGTTTGGGCATCTGGGACGTCGACGACGACATCTTCTGAATAGATTGGAGACACTGATAACACACCCCATACGTGTTTAAATGAACAGTCTCTTGATTCACTGATTCATCAACTGTGGCGGGAACTTGAGGAGGTTCTAATTCAGGAAGATCTTCTATGGGTGCAAAAGGCTAAGTGTGACTAGTATATGCTGGTTTATCGTAACACTAGGTATTTCCATGCAAAAGCAAATGTGTGAAAAAAAGAAACAAAATTGAAGCTTCGATGGATGATAATGATACCTGGCACTATGATAAGGAAGGTATTAAGAACATTACTTTATCTTATTATACTAAACTTTTCTGTAACAATGATTCCAAGCAGTTTCATCTTGGAAATTTTCTTATCCTACTATCGAAGTGGATCAGTTAAATTCCATGGCTAGTCTAGTTTTAGGAGAACATATTAAGCAGGCTATTTAAGTTCCAGCATGGGTGCTCTTAAATCTCCAGGTCCTTATGGACTTAATGCTCTTTTCTTTCAAAGCCAGTTGGACCATGTTAGCCAGTCTATGCTTTATTTTATTCAGGAGGCATTCAGGCATCAAAATAGAGCCTTCATGATCAATTCAGGGTGGGCGGACTGGGGATTTTCCATTCGAGACTTCAAAATAGAGCCTTCATGATCAATTCAGGGTGGGCCTGATGAAGAACCCAGATTCACTATGATTTAGATGGAAGCTTGAAAAGCATGGTAATTTTTCTCTCAAGTCTGCTTAATTACAATATGCTACATGGTAATGCATAGGTTGCAACTCAGATATGGAGTAGAGCGTGGAAGCTGGCTGTTCCTCAATGATGAAGAACCTTTTTGTATGGCTGATTCTCCATAACAAACTCCTAACTGGGGATGAATTGATGAGAAGAGGCATGTCAGTTTCTGCTGCATGTGTTTGGTGTGGTCTTACGTTGGAGAGTAGCCTGCATGACTGTTCGGAGGTGAGAATGATGTGGGAAACTATTTTAAAACTTGGTGGCAGACATCATTTATTTAATTGTAGTCTTTGAGAATGGTCTTCATGGAAGGATTTATTTGTGTTGATTTGCTGGCTCTTGTGGAAACTTCGTGATGAATGTGTCTTTGAACTAGCTGTTTCCACTGCTGTGAACAGTTTAATAAAAAGTAAAACATATATAAAATATTTTAATAAAAGTATACAAATGTAATGTGAATGGTTTAGATGAAATTTTGTAATTCCTGGACGATGTGTTTGATTGGCTGATAATAAAAGAATATTTGCTTAAAAATAAATTAAGCAGTACCAGTACTAATTATATTGTTAAAGTACTTGATAATACACTGCCATCCAAATGGAAGATAAAAGTATATAAATTGAAAGGGGGAAAAAAATAGTTCTCAACATACACTCATTACAAACTTACACTCATTACAAACTACAAGCATATATTTTCCATGGCCAAACCCTTGCAAGTAGTCGTACTAATTATATTGTTCAACATACAAAAACACGCCTTAATTAAACAGAAGAAATAGTTTACTCATCAAATCGATTTGGGATCATGGTGGACAGATTTATCTATCTAGCAGACGGGGTACTAAAGCTTGAATCAAATTGCAAAGTAGTCATATCCAAGGAACTGCTTGAATTGGTGTTGTGACTGGTCCCTTCAATTCTTATCTCCATTGCCAAACATTCCCTTAGTCCAACTACTACTTGACTTATATCAGGCCTCTGAATTGCTAGTGGTCCTGTGCATGACTTGGCTACCTCTACAAATTTCAAAACAGAATCAAAACTGTATTGTCCTTGTAACCTTGGATCAATGATCGACTTGATATCACCCTTGCTTCCAAGTTTAGGGGTGACCCATTCAAGTAGGAGAGTGAAGGTATTATTTGGTCGTCTTTTTGCTGCTGGTTTTCCAGTCATTAGTTCTAGCACAACTATTCCAAAACTGTAAACATCACTCCCTTTCGTAAGGTTCCCAGAATTTTGAAATCTGTTAAGAAAAAAAATTTTAGATCTCAAAATGTATCCCTCCATTGATATTTTTGTATCCAATCATACATCCAAATTGAGTTAGAAAAATTCAAAATGAGTTTTAGTGGGAGAATTTTCTTCCCTATTAAAGTAGAGTTCTTCCTAAATAAAACTTTAGTTTTGACCGTTTATAATTCATATTATATAAGAAACAGAAAACTGATGTATTAAAATGAGATTAATTTGTATTCTAATTCAAATTTGTGTTCATCTACAATTTTCTTTTTGATGGATGGATTGACTTTTCTTTTGCAATCTTAAACTAATTGGATGGGTTTCTTAATTTATGAGAGAGCATATAATATAGCAACAAGAAGCCTTACTCCACTAGGTGAACTTAACTATATGGAGCATACTAGGTATGATAATGTGCTGATGAGAAAATATGTATTTCCATAAATAAAAGTACTTACTGAGGATCAAGGTAACCAATTGTCCCGGCAGGACGAGTTGAGAGATGAGTATCAATATCATTTGCAAAACATCTAGACAATCCAAAGTCAGCAATCTTAACCTCCATATTCTTGTCCAGCAAAATGTTGGAGGCCTTAAGGTCTCTGTGCACGATTGCAGGCTTACAACCATTGTGCAAATAATCCAATCCTGCAATTCCATTCATTATATGTATGACCAAAGTAATTATGTATTTTTATTGCGAGAGGAATGAACCCAAAATATGAATAATCTTAATTCGTAAAGAATAATATAATTTTTAATCATAGGTGTAGGTCATTTGAATAGAGGTTGTTGTAAATGAATTTTAGGGTTAATGGAGATTTTTGCCCCAAAGTTTTCTTGAAAGAACATTGGGTACTACTTGGAAGAACTTGTTGCTTTTCCCAAAACTAGTGAAATCATGGCAATGTCACCCTACCCTAACTAATCTAAACCATCAACATTTGTTGATCCAATTAAGATGTGGTGGCATTCTCATATGACATCCACCTCATTTCTTTTCTCACTCTCAGATTAAATAACTATGATTCCTCCTTGTTTCCACTCTTCTTTATCATCATTAACACCGGTGAACCTCTCCTCCGCAGGATTCCTCTCAACTATCACGAATCCACATTCCATGCTTTTATTTATATGCTTTTAGGTGCTTCTTCCCCTAAGAAGCACATAAAGAAATATTAATGGCATTTTTTATATATATTTTTTATTTAGATTAAATTATATCTTTGCATCTGAAATATTTTTATACCCAATATTTCAAATTAATTAATTTCCAGGATATTGATATTATAGGAAAACTATTTCTGAATATGCAAGACTAGAAATTAATTAATTTGAGATACTAGGGTAAAAAAATATTTCAGGATTCAATATATAATTTAATATAAATAAATAATAATAATAATAATAATAATAAATGCCATCAATATTTCTTTATGCGCTTCACAGGGAGAGAAGCACCTAAAAAAAAAGCATGGAATGTGGACTCTCACCATCACTACTTTCAATCGTTGTCAAACCCCCCTTTGCCATCCAGATTCAAAGCCACATCACTAGATCTCCACGAACCACTCTTCATCAACATCATCAATATCCTCCATGCCTCTGTTGATCTCTGCCTCTGACTCCCTCGGGAGATTTCTCAGCCCAGATCTAGTTCTCATTTGCTCTTCTTTGATGGTTCCTGTTTTTTCGGTATCTGTCTTAGGGATTTGAGTTCAAAAGGCAAGGACTTTTAAGTAGGATATTTTGCCCTAATCTGGGCAATAATGGAACAAGCAAAGTAGAGGACACGATTTCTAGAGAATCAAATGAGATTGATCAATTAGAGCAGAGCGGTGACACAATCGCTAGGATTGTGATGAGGCTCCACCGTCGCCAGATAGAGTGACACTATTGTTAGACGGCATGAAGAACGAGTTGCTTTCCTAGGGCTAGCCGATAGATATTCTATTTGCATATGATTTGATTATTGTTTCTCCTTCTTCATTTTTTATTTTCTGGCTTGGCTTTTTCCCCCCTTCTTGTTGGTTGTTCATGATAAAAGGGGAGGGGTTTGATTTTCCCAAATTGATTTTTCTTCTCGAAATTGGTTATTGATCTAGTTCTTGAACTTCAATCTATCTTCATTTTCTAGTTTTCCTTTTCTGGACCTCAGAGGTTCTAGTTTTTCTCATCTTTGATTTTGATTTTCTGGTTTGATTTGGTTTAGGGCTTTTTTGTTTATATGATGATAAAAGGGGAGAAAGGTTTGCTTTTTCCAAATTGGCTAGTTGTTAGATCTAGCTTTGGGGTTATTTTTGTTGATTGACCATGCCTTCATGGACACAAATAATGATGATGAAGGGGTGAGGGTTCATTTGTTCTTTTAGTGAGGAGGATGGTGATGATGTCGTGACATATGTGGCATACTATGTACTACATGGCAAAGACAACTCAACATAATTCATTAACTAATGGTTGACTATTTGGATATATTGGAGCATAAAATGACATTGTTGCGATATCAATTGTGCTACTTTTAAGGGAACATTATATTGCTCCAAAAAAATAGTTTTAGGGTAAGAAATGACCTTTAACCAGTGTAATTTATTTATTTTTATATTAAACTAGAATATCATATACGATTTATATAAAATATGTTACTTTTTCTATACAGCTTGAAAGAATACTAATAATACGTTAGTATATGATCCTTAATATAAAATTTACTTTGACGAAAAATTTGAACTACAAAATGAGTCTTGTATTAAAGATAAGGTTATAATTTTTCTTACCATACGCTGCCTCCAATGCAATTTGAAGCCGATCTTTCCATTTCAATGCACCTCCTTTATTACCTGTATTAGAATCAGTACGATTAGATTTCCTTTACATATATCCTTTAAAAGTTTATATACGAGTAAATTTTAGTATATATATTTTAATCCCGATATACAGGTTATATTGCTATGAAATGCTAAATATTGAGATATCTGTAATCAAGCGCTAGAAAGAATACTTGATAAATGATGATGGAGGTTCCCGTTAGGCATATATTCATATATTAATGCCCTGACGTCACTTTCTTCGCAATATCCAATCAGAGAAACTAAGTGTCTATGATGAATAACCATCAAAAGCTCCACCTGCAATTGAAATTAACTTAGCTTTATCATTTATATGAAAAGGAAATAATATAGAGCAAATTATGTTTATAATTAGATATCTGACAAAATAAGAAAACCATGAGTAAACAAAATAAGACTTAAGTTTCGTTTCGATTTCACCTCTGATCGAAATTCTCTTTGACCTTGCACTGATGAATGAGAAAGTAACTTTACTGCAACTTGAGTACAATTCTTAAGGGTGCCTAAATAAACTTTTCCAAATCCACCTTCTCCAATCAAGTGTTGCAAGTTATGAGTGATCTCAAGGACATCGGTGTAAGAATAAGCACGATTTCTTAATTCTAATGCGTTTTGCTTTGTAGAAACTGAAAACATTAATAAGGATAATAATCAGAACTACCATTTGAGAATGTCATAAATGTAGAGCTAGTTTGATTACCTCGATACATAATGATTCTCTCTTCCCTTGAAAGTACGGTATATATGTCAATCATATTTTTATTATTAATATTTATGGGTACTTAAATTTTATAACTTTTTATTCAGTGACATAATAAATTTTTCAATATAAAATTATTTTTAATTTTTTTTTCACTTGGTAAGTAAAGGTGGAAATATGTATACCCTTAATAATGGCCTACGCCATGGCGGCCTGATCCGAGCCTAGTAAGACTTAGTCTATTCAAGAAAGAGGTCAAACTTCAGGCCTAACTATAATAGGTCAAGCATTTTTAAAGGGCCTAGCCTATATATAATATATAATTTTGTTATATAATAAGTAATTATATTTTATTTTATTTTTATTGAGTTTTATTTTTATTTAATATAGGCTTTGAGCCAATTCAATGCTTACAATTTATATATATGTAGGCTTTCAAGCCTATTGAAAGCCTATTAATGGCTTTTAAGACCTAAAATTAAAATATGAATGTAACATCCCAAATTTTGGGATTTGGAAATTTGAATAATACATGGAAATAAAATAGGCCTTTATCTCAATAATTATTCTCATAATTATTTTAAGTCAAAATTTCATAATTAATTTTCATATATTATTGAAATTTTCAAATCCCAAAATTTGAGATGTTACAATGAGGCCCTTTTAAATGCCTATATTGCAAATAGGTGTCTTCTGAAGGCACGGCACCTGAATCTAAAAATAAAAGTCTTTATTCAGATTTAGGCATAGGTTCAGACTTTATGTTGACCTATTTCCATTCCAATTGGTAAAAAAAGATTTATAATATTACCACGTAATAATACAAACGAGTAATATTTTGTGCGTACCTTTCAGTTTTTTCATTTTGAAGATCCAAATTCCTAGAGAAATCAATATTACAACCGTCAAAGCTGAAACAGATGCTATAACTGGAATAAGGAACTTGTGCTTCTGGCATGGATCCCTCAAACAAAGACTAGGATTATCATCCAAGCTGAAAGATGGGTCAAATGGGTATATTTAAAATTAAAATTAAATTTGGCTTGACAACATGGATCCCCCACCTTTAAATTAAATAGTAATAATGTATTTGTAAACTGATTTTAGTTTCATTCAAGGAAAAAAGAAAAAAGGCAATCATAGCTGATCAGCTACTTTGACAAATTAAGAAGAGAAAACCTCATTTCCAATCCTGACTTTTCCTTAAGAGCCTTGGGAACTGAACCTGTAAGCCTATTGCCACTCAAATTACTGCAAAAACGTTGTGAAATGCATTCAGTTATCATGTGGTGCTCAAACTATCAAGGTATATCAGGCATTAAAAAAAAAGGGCAGGCAAAAAAGTATACATTTGATTCTCTACCTTATATACTTTGTTTGGTCTCTTAACTTTAAAACGTAATCATTTAATCCTAATACCGTTAGTTTTAAATGATGATTTTCTGCAAAAATCTTTATAATTTTAAAAACTAAATTTTATATGCTAACATTTGATAATGTTTTATCACATTTTTATTAACGATAGTTAGGGATAAAGAACTAAAAACATCACTTTATAAAGTTAATGAACCAAAATGAAACCTTCTATAAAATTAAAGGACACATGGATATACCTTTGCCCAAAGAATATAATATTAATTCACATATTTTGTAAAACTCACAGGAATGTCAAATTTGGCAATCTAGCAAGAAATTCCGGTATGGATCCTGACAAGTCATTGCTTGATAAATCCCTAAAACAAAGTAATATTATTTTTACATGAAAAAATTCTTATAAAAAAGACTTTATCCTAATTAAATCATTATATACTTACAAGGATTTTAACTCCATCAGTTGTGAAAATGAAGTTGCTATTGGTCCTCTTAACTTGCTGGCGCTCAAGTTTCTGCTTTTGATAATGATTAATCGGTGCTTAAGCAGGAGATGGTGAAGTTTTGTGATAGTTTAATAAATGATTGATACACTTGAATTAACATCAAGTTAACCTTGATCAATTTTAAATTTAAGTTGCAAACATTTCCAACATTTTATTGGAATGAGTAGAAAATAACCTAAATCATGCGTCACTAGGAAAGTTCCTCTTGTCACTTTGGACTAGAAAAGTTTACTTTAATTCAAGGGTAAAAGAGAAAAAATACCCATGAATTTCTACCCAATTTACAAAATTAATCATAAACTTTTTTTCTTTGGTACAAAAATAATTATAGACTTTAAAAATTAGAGCAAAAATGACACCATCATTAAAAACACCTAACATTTGTTACTCTTTATAGTGGGATCCACCGTTTTCTTCTTCTTAAAAATGTAACGGGCATTATAGGTGGTTTTAACAGTTTTATCATGCTCTGATTTTAAAGTCTATGTATATTTTTGCACCTGGAAAATATTTATGGGTATTTTTACACCTTGGGTATAAATTCATGGTATTTTTCTACTTTAACTCTTAATTCAATAAGTGAAATACTTACAGTGAGGTAATCCTTGCGTTAGCGCTATTGCTGTCGTCATATATGCAACCAAGTCCCTCCCATCTAAAGTCCTCCGGAACACATGGGTCACCTTGCCAATCTACTTTGGGGATTCCGTATGTGTTTTTTATGTCCAGAATGGCATCCGCTATTGTTACCAATTATAAATAAGGTCTAAGAAGTCAAAGCACAAACAAACACACACACAGATCATAGAACACAGAGAAGCATATATACCATCTGTTTGGTCTGTTGGAGATGCTAGTGGTGATATGATTTTATAAGTTTCAATGGCATTAAGGATTGGTGGAGCATCAGATTCTGATGTTGCACTTATGTTGAAAAAAAAACCATCTTGATCTGTCACACTTGTAACTGTCACTGGCTTCAAGTATTCAAGCGTTATCGGCTTTTCGGTAATATGTTCATCATTAACAGTAATATCAATTACTCTCTTTTGTCCAGCGGGAAGCTTCTCAATTTCAACAAAGTGAAAGATGACATAATATCTGAAAGACTTTTCACGTTGTGTCTTCCAGACATCGTCATAGTCAAGGCTTAAATCAAAGGAGAGATTCAATGATTTGGTCGCAGACACAAGCACTTCTGTCGGTAGTTCATAAGAATCGTTTGTGCTTCCAACAACAATATCTTCCGACGAACTATTGAACTTTTGCAAACCTTTATCTTCAAACATATCGTCCACACGCCACACACGATCATAAACGTCATCCTTAAACCTATAAGCTTGCAGAATCAGATAAATAAATTTATAATAGGAAAGCATGACTAATTAACATGACAAACTACAGAATATATAATTAACACGATAAGATATTACTATGAAGGAATGAAAACTTCAAAAAATAAAAAGTCGAAGAGGAAGGTTTACATAAAATAAAATAAACGTCTCCTATAGTATTCTTTCCTCCTTGATTTTCTTTCCATTAAACATAGAATTGGTAAGAGGTCTGAGTTCCAAAGTAGAAATGAAAGGTATTCCTCTGCCAGTGTTGACAAGGCAAACGTGTACGGTGTCGGTTGTGGGAGTATGGATAATCTCTTCATAATGATAAGTATCATCGGTAACCACAGTAGCCCATAAATCGACATTGAGGTACAAGTCAAAAGTTGGATATTTTTTGCCATCATAATTTCCATAAGCGAAGAAAGCTCTGATGAGGTAATATGTTAACACATCACCTGTTTTGGTTTAAGCAGTTGTAGCAAGTTCCTTTAAACCTTCAATGGGAAATGATCTCAGGGGATGGAGTTGTCTTCAAAAGAGATCATTGGTAAGATCGTAGTTCATGTAGAAATTAGAAGGTGTTCCTCTGCCAGTGTTGATAAGGCAAACCTTCTCCTTCTCCATGAGATTTCTTCAATTCCGTAAAGAAGACGTACCCTATCTCTTCATGTCATATCAAAATAAATATATAAAAGAAAAACAGTTAAGTGTGCAAATAAGGAAAACGATAGAGATCATGAACTAATGCCAACCTTATCGAGATCTCAAACTTCAGACCAAGACGAGAAGAGGTTTGAGTACTCTACTAAAGTTGGGGGGTGTACGTTTATATATATAGAAGGAGAAAGTAGTGTGTACCCGACCCGAAGCACATTTTGATGATGTTTGGACTGATGTTAAGATTGATTTTGGACAATCCAGATTTAATTTAATTTAATTTATACAATTTAAATAATTTTTTATTTTAATCATTCAAATTCGTGTTTACCTACCGTGTTTGGAAATGCCTTGTGCTAATTGATTGCATTTTTTACTTTTAAAAGTTTAGAAAATAGTACTCATAGTTAATGATGCACAATGATAAATAATCAGAATTGATAATTACAACATACTTTTCAGAAAATTTCTTCAGGACCTAATTGTCATTAATTCATACTTTTTGGGACTCAAAATCTCATTCTTCCTTATATTTATGAGTACTTTTTTGCTTTTACGGTGAAATTTGAAGATATCAAGTTTTAGTATTCATCAACCTCTAATTAGTAAAGTTAAAAAGTGTTTTTAATTGGGAATTGGTGCTACTGCACAAGAACAAGTTTAATAGTGATAAAAAAAATAATTATAAATATTATGTAGATAAACTAATTTTAATTTTTTTTTTTTGTCTTCCTTGCATTTTCCATGCATCTTTCTTATAGAAACAAATTGACTTGACTTTATGAATTTTGTGGTTGTATGTGCATGAATGTGCTGTTCAAATCTCATCCCCAAATTCCTTATCAGTATGCTCATTTTTTGTCTAACAGCTTCTAGATTGATTCTTGGAATAAATATTATTTTATATTTTACATTTATAAATATTACGCGTTTATACTATTCCAAGTGGATTTGGTCTCGGCTAAGCCGATTTGGTGATCGGTGGATGAAGGATGAATGGTTCAGCCCGGCTCAAAAAGTTTTGTGTGCTAAAAAATAAGAATTAAAAAGACATGAAAAGGCAAGAGAAGAACTGCCATGACAATTCAAAGTTTGATCATTTCAAACTTTCTGGAAAGATATTAACTGTACTTTCGCTACTTCGGTTTTATTGGGAATTGGTAGTCAAGAACAAGTCTAATAGTAATTAGTAATAACAAAAGTAATTATAAATATTATATAAATACACTAAAATTTGTGGTTCACATTAGGTGATGTGCTTCTCCTTCTAATTAGAGGGATAAGGGCATTTTTTTATATATTTATTTATTTAGATTAAATCATATGATACATCCTGAATTTTTATTCATAGTGGTTTGTATGCGCATGAGTGTACTTTTCAACCCTCATCCCCAAATTTCTTATCAGTGGGCTTTTTCGTCCCACAGCAACGAAAGTGGTCCTCTTGGAATAAATCTTATTCTCTGATTTACATTTAGAAATCATTTTTAGTTAATTCATCAAACTAAATAAATTTAATTAAAATAACTTGAAATTTTTAAAAACCTACCCGTATTTTGATTGGATTTATCCTTAATTAAATGGAAAATTTTCATACGATTCAGACTCAAATCTTCGAAATTTTGGTTGCACGAAATTGACAATAGTTGAAGTAAAGTTTGTGTATGAGATTAAAAGTATGATATTTTGCTGTATCTAGGGCAGCAACACGTCTAGGACACATCTCAAACACCGGGGGAAGAGTTTACTATTTTCAAGGAGTGACAGGTAGAAACTGTTAATTTGCATATTTTATGTTGCTCTTGTACGTATGTGTTATCATGATTGTGGATGTAGGGTAGGTAGTATCTATGGGACTTTGTGTCCTATGGTTGTTACTGAGGCCCGAGGAATGATGTGTAGGTGGAACCTATGGGACTGTGTGTCCTATGGTTACTACTGAGGCCCGTGGTATGTAGGGTAGGTAGTACCTATGTGACTGTGTATTCATAGGTGACTACTGAGGCCCAAGGTATATGAGGTAGGTGGAGCCTATGTAACTGTGTCTTTATATGCGTCTACTAAGGCCTTTTGACGTAGGTAGTTAGGGTCGGCCGCCCTAGCTACTGAGGCCCTTCGCGCGCTGGATCCGGGGACTTGTCTTGACCAGGCGGTCCTCGGAGGTTGTACATGCCAGTATCATTGTGCCTGAGGTAGATTGATGTTCCTAGTTCTGATTTGCATTACATGCATTGCATACATTATTGTTTATGAGTTTAACAGTTACTATGGGGTTCAACTTTAAACTTCAGATCACCTTGGAGATACAGGTGTAAGGTGGTTGACCGGTTGGACTTTTAACAAGGAGGTAACAACATGATGTGGAAGACAAGGAATAGGGGATGTCCTATTACATTTTGTATCTAGTTTTGAATAACTGTATTTGTTTCCTCTATTTTTATTTTGGACGAATGTATCCTGAATCCTACGGGGACTTTACTTGGATTATTGTACCTTTACTAGTATATTGTAAGTTGTCCAAACCGATCATATGCTCTGCTGTGTACGCTATGATGTATATAAAAGGACTAATTAACAAAGGAAAAGTAATAAGTAAAAGGAATCCATCTAACCCGCCACCCAAAAGGGCGAGGCCGGTAGGGGTGTAACAAAAAGTAAGGATAGAAAGGTCCTCAATAAATTTATTTGAACAATGAGTTGCAAATATTGATTGAAATAACTGTAAGTTCAAGGATCATAAGTTTAAAGGTTAAGGTGCAGATATGTCAATGAATTATTACCCGTGGAGCATCTGACACAAAAACAATTGAGGGTACCATAATTACCAATAAACAATTAAAAAGTAAAAAAAAAAGTACCAAATAACTATTAAAAAAACATAACTATCACAGTTACGTTTAAATGAGGCAACCGATATAGAACTATATGGAGATGTTGGAGAAAAAGAGCGGTTGCCTTCTTGTTAGGATAAGGGCAAATTAATTTTCACTGGTGATGGGACCCGCGCGAGCAAGCGTTGGAACGTTTGATTGGTTTCCAAAAGTGATTTTCGCCTTGAAGCTGCATACGACCTTGATGAGTTCAAGAGGGTGAATAGAACACCCAACAACAATGGAAGCTTTGAAGACATCAACGTCCCTAACACTGTGACAGTCAATGGAAAACAGAGACACTAAGATAGTGAAAAGATAATAGTTCGTTGACAAATCTACCCTTAATTGTGTATTTTTTCACTTTTTAATTGTTTATTGGTAATTATGGTACCTTTAATTGTGTTTTTTTTTTCTTGTCAGTACCCCTAAGTTTAAATAAAACATTTAGGCTTAAACGTAATTTTCAGTTTGCAGCTGGTATTTTTATTTGTAATAATCTGAATTGATAATTACGACTTACTTTTCAGAAAATTTCTTCAGGACCTAACTGTCATTAATTCATGTTTTTTGGGTCTTAAAATCTCATTCTTCCTTATATTTATGGGTACTTTTTTGCTTTTTACAGTGAAATTTGAAGATATCAAGTTTTAGTATTCATCAACCTATAATTAGTAAAGTTAAAAAGTGTTTTTAATTGGGAATTAATGCTACTGGACAGGAACAAGTTTAATAGTAATAAAAAAAATTATAAATATTATATAGATAAACTAAAAAATAAAAAATTGTCTTCCTTGCTTTTTCCTTTTTTCCATGCATCTTCCTTCTAGAAACAAATTGACTTCGCTTTATGGATATTTCATCAATTTCTAATTTACTTGTGTGAATTTTGTGGTTGTATGTTCAAATCTCATCCCCAGATTCCACATCAATGGGCTTTTTTGTCTAACAGCAACGAAAGTGACGGTCCTCTTGGAATAAATGTTATTCTTTGGTTTACATTTAGAAATCGTTTTTAATTAATTCATCAAACTGAATAAATGTAATTAAAATAACTTGAAGTTTTTAAAACTACCCGTATTTTTTTAAATAAAATATCTTTAATTAAATGCAAAACAATCTGACACGATTGGACTCATCTCTCTCAGTCCCTTTTTCCATAATTTTTTTAACAATATTCAAATCAATGACACGAATAGGAATATTAGTTGCTTCGTAAAGTTTACGTAAAAAAAATTCGGCCAACGTAAAGTTTACGTAATGACTTATGAATAAGAATATAATTTTTTTTTTTTTTTTGTCAACGTAAAGTATACGTAATGACTTATTGTTCTGGTGTAGAACTCAGATGTCCGGCCTATTGAAGGTCCGGTGGTTTGATATAGGATCTGTGTGCCCTTCCAGTATGCTTATGGGTCAAGTTGCTCAGAGAGGGTATGATCACGGTGACACAGGCGCCGTTTCGCCTAAGGTGGCTGCAGCGTGTCGTGCGATCGTATGTAGATAAGCTCAAGGCTGTGAATGAATGTTCCGGCGCCCGTCTCCTTCCTCTCGTATATATAGAGTATACCCGGTTAGTTAGTCCTTTGGCCGCCACACCGTACGTGTCATGTGTGTGTCCGGGATCGTGTGCGCATGTCCAGGATCGTGGGTGCATGTCCAGATCGCGGGTGCATGTCCAAGGTCATGGCTGGGTCCCCACGGATGGTGGGTTGCCCTATTACTAGCCTGAGATAACGGGCCTAGACTAGGTCCGTAATGCTTGTTTCCCCAAGCTCTAAGTTGCTCGTGTCTCTCGTGGCATTTCAGTTTAGATGTTCTAAGCCATCGAAGAACGCAAGTTCGAGTCTTTGTTGAAGTCCGAGTCTTTGTTGATCGCGAGCAACATGATGTCCTTGTTTCCCTGCCGGGTTGTCCAGGTCTCTCGGTCAACCTGGGGGACATGTTGGCGGATCCTCTAGTTGTACTCGAGTCGCCCTGTCTTACTTTGATAAGGTGTCTATCGAGTAGTTTCAAGCAACCTCTAACTACAAGTCTTCTCGGGTTGAATTGTCCCTGCATTCGTGGTCCCAGGTTATGTTTGTTTAAATTTTGTTGTTCTTCGACCTTCCGGCTCGCTTCTTGCACTTGGCCGAAGACTCCCAAAGCGGGTCCTTTCTCGAGGCCGATTAGCCTAACGAGCGAGCCTAGATGGTGACTGTGACTCCCGCTCCTCAGGTCCTGGGACTGGGATTCGCCGATTCCTCTTCTACGTTATCATTTGCCTCTCGCGTACCGGCGTCCTCGACCGTCGTGGAAGCCGACTTGAGGGGGTGCCGGCCTATACTGCTTTGGCGTAATTAATGCCCGACGACGCGCATTAAATGAAAAGGTCACGTCATCCTTTCGAACGGATGGAAAAGGCGCTTTGCCCTCGCTCAGATTGGGTTTCGAAAGGTTTATACCCGCCAAGTCTCCTTCCTTGTCATTTTATCAAAGTTGTTTTGAAGAACTTCTCTCCCGACGATTCTCGCTTCCGTGAGGATAACCCGCTTCGTGAACCATCTTCGTTCCACAACTTCCATTGATCATCTCCATATTTTAGGTAGGTATTCTTGTTTCCTTGCCTCTTTCTTTTTTGTTTCATGCTCGATCCGCCGTTTCCCTGAATAGAGTGGTTAAGTATTTAGTTGAAATTCTGGGTAGATTTCCTTGTTGAGTGGGTTTTCGCGTAGTCCCGTTTTCGCTCTTTCATTTGTGCAAAACTCCCCGTTTTTCTGAGCGAGCCGTTTCCTTTTCGTTGATACCTTTAATAGAGTGGCTCCCAATGTCGAAGGACATAAAGGATAGCGACCTCGAAGAACCGGCGGAACTACGCCACACCGCCAAGGGAAAAAGCCGCGTTGGGCTTTGGGGCGATGAATCTTCTCGTCCAAACGCCGCAAACCGTTGCTTTAACCGATCACCATGGAGGCAAGGGAAAACTTCAGCGGTGGGCCGACGAAAATCCGAGACGATGCATCGTCTGCTGGGGAAGTCCGAATGTTTCCTTCCCGCTTCTTCCTAATCCAAGGGAGTTTAACCCGAGCTCGACGTGTCCACTTTTCCCGGCCTTCCGAATAGCCGTCCGACAGCGGCCGCCTGGGTCCTAGGGCCGAGGTTGATTCCTACATCTGCCTTGCTACGATCGTCAGATGAAAGTGCTCCGACTTATTTCATGTGGGATTCCTCCACACCGACTTAATTTTGGGCCCTCCACATAATTTGGTCCCTGCTCAAGTCATATCGCCGAGTCCCGTTGACTTGGATTTTAATCTACCCAACCGTAGAGTCCCGCCTTCAATTATTGACATCGTGTATGCTAGGAAGATTTCGATCTTGCTTATATTTTTATTTGTGTTAGGTATAATGGCGTCGTCTTCTCTTCCCACGCTGGCCGAGCCGAACCCAAATGCCAACCGCTAGCCCCCACAGACTTAATTGACCGATTCTCTTGGGTTACCCAAGAAGTGTTATCCTATCTGGCCGAAGCCGACCATGGAAGACTCGGAAGGTCTTCCGCCTCGAGATACTAACACCTACTCTCTTTGTCTCCCTCAAGAGGAAGAGCCCGTGTGCCTCTGAGGGTGGGAGCCACAACTCCTTTTTCTTTTTCTATGCCGACTACATACTGGTGCTTGGGATTCGATTTCCTTTTCCGAATTCCAAATGGCCACCCTTCAATTTCTTAGGATAGCTCCTTCGCAATTACACCCCAATGGATGGGGTTACCCGATTGCCTTTGAGTGGTTTTGCCCGAGCCTTGACCGCCTTGCACCACTTCTATGTTCTTCTACTTCTTCAGCCCCCCACACCTCTCGCCCGGGAAGGAACCACGGAGCTCAGGGCCGGACCTCCATTCTGGGAATAGCCAATCTACTTGTTTACCCCGCCTGCACTCTTTCAAACGCTTCAAGGGCAACTTTTTCAAAGTCGTCGCTAAAACTCGGCGCAACTCCTTGGTTCCTCAAAGGCCGACTCTGCAAAAGTCGATCGGAGTTTAACTTGTATTGGTGTCAAGATCACCCAATGTGTCCCTAGCGCCATAAGTGCGGAGCTACCCAACTCGCCGAAGCCCGAAAGAATGCCATTGATGCCATAATAGACCACGCTCGACATTGACCGATTCCCGGTTACCCAAGAAGTGTTATCCATCTAGCCGGGAAGCCGACCATGGAAGACTTGGAAGGTTCTTCCGCTCGAGACACTAACACCTACTCTCTTTGTCTCCCAAGCAGAAGAGCTCCGTGCGCTCAAAGGAGTGGTGGGAGCTCACAACTCCTTTTCTTTCTATGCCGACTACATTACTGTGCTTGGGATTCGATTCCCCTTCTCCGACCTAAATGGCCACCCTTCAATTTCTTAGTATAGCTCCTCGCAGAATTACACCCCAACGGACGGGGTTACCCGATTGCCTTGAGCGGTTTTGCCTCGAGCCTCTGACCGCCACCACCTCTATGTTCTTCTACTTTCAGCCCCACACCTCTCGCTCCGGGAAGAACCGCCGGAGCTCAAGGGCCTGACCTCCATTCTGGGAATAGCCAATCTAAGCGCTTGTTTACCCTAGCCTCGCATTCTTTTCAAACGCTTCAAGTAAGTAACTTTTCAAAGTCGTCGCAAAACTGCGCAACTCGGTTCCTCAAAGTGGCCGACTTCCGCAAAAGTCGACGGGAGTTTAACTTGTATTGGGGTCAAGATCACCACAATGTGTCCCCTAGCGCCTATAAGGTGGAATGTCTTCAACCCGCGAAGCTCGAAAGGAAAGCCATTGATGCCATAATGACCACGTTCGAGCGAATCCAATCGTAGGGGCCGGCCTTAGTGTTCCCAACATCGGGCCGAAAGGCTCGTGGTCAAGACGAAGGCGTCAGGCCGAGTATGGCATTTCGTCATTTAAGCAGCGGCGTTGTTCCGCGTCTTAGTATTGTATTGATCGTCTTTGCTTTCCTAAGAGCTGAACATGGTATGTGTTTCGTACAGTGCTCCTGGGATGAAAGAGCCGCACCATCTGATCCCCCGAGCCCCCGCAAGCGGGAGAAAGAGGTCGGCCAAGGAGGCGGGTGTCGAAGGCCCTAGAGTCTCGGCGTGCCGAGCCAAAGAAGCTTAAGGCCTGGGGAGCCTGCCCAAGCCCCGAACCGAAGTCGCCCTCGTCTCTCCTATCCGAGCCTCCCCGTCCCGAAATCGCCGCTTCCTAAGTCGACCGGGACGCTCGAGCTCCCTCTCCATGCCTCGATACCCCTGCCTCTCGTCCTTCCACCGTCATTCCCGCTTCACATTTGTGGAGTAAGGGTATTACCGAAGAACTCAACAGCGCACTCCCGCCTCCAGCCCCGTTATCAAGAGCCGCAGCCTTATGGAAGTAGACGTACGAGGTCCGGCCATTGGGAAATGCTTTCCCGGGAAGGGCCTGGTTTACCCAATCTTTTCTCACCTTCACCAGAGGTGGGCGGGGGCTTCACTGAGTCAAGCGTGCCCGAATCAGCACCGCGACGAAGCTCGAAACAATGGCAAATCGCTTCGAACGAGTTCCGTGGCTCGTGCAGGTCCAGCCGGAGAAAGTGGAGTTTCGACTAAAAGAGACCGAGGCTCTTCGCGGACTCCAATGTAATAATTGAAGGCTTTAAGGCGGCCTGCCAGAAGCGAAGAGCAGCTACAAAGCCATGACAACTGGGGGGAGGGACTGGTTCAGAGTCAAGGCGATTGTGCGCAAAGCCGAGGGGGAGGCGTCCTCAACACATCGTCCGCGGAGATAACCCGAATGGCAGGGAGTTGCTACTGGTTCGCCCGCGGAGGCGTTGAGAATTCACTTGCCCAGATCCGGGCTTTGAACCCGGGATCGAGCCTAACACTACTCTGGCATCATTTCCGGTCTTATGGGACTGACGGCACATTGTCCCCTATGTGGAACCTCCCGTCCGGTTCCGAGACCGGATGGGATGGCGACGCGGC
>JAMWYP010000540.1:0-148738 GCA_025563575.1 Acacia pycnantha | reverse complement strand
TACCTCATGAGGTAATAGTACTGTTGAGGTATGCGTAAAAAAAAAACAATAAAAAAGCAAGATTACCTTGGGAGAGTCGACTATCTCAAGAGGTAAGAGTATCTCGCGAGGTAGCCGTAAAAAAAAAAAAAAAAAAAAAAAATAAAAAAAAAATAAAAAAAAATATATATATATATATATATATATATATATATATATATATATATATATATATATATATATATATTAACAAAAAAAAATCAGGATAGTTCGCTAGGTACCACTACCTCAAGAGGTAATAGTACCTCGTGTGGTAAAACAAAATAAATAAATAAATAAAATAAAATAAGCTTGGTTTATCTCATTTTTAAGAATGCAGGTACCTCACAAGTTACCTTGCATGAGGTACCAATACCTCACAAGGTTAAAAACAAAAAGAAAAAGAAAAAGCACAAAGAAAATTAAAAAATAGCTAGGTTACCACACGGTACCATTATCTCACGAGGTAACCATACCTTGCGAGTAATTTTTTTTAAAAAAAAGCCGAGTTACCACGCGAGATACTACTACCTCGTGAGGTAATTTTTTAAGGAAAAAAAAAAAAAAAAAAAGCCACGGTTACCTCACGAGATAATTGTAAAAAAAAGAAAAGGGCAAAAAATAAAAAGGTAATCTCGCGAGATACTCTTACCTGTTGAGAATATTGAGATCAATTAATGTTTTTATCTTAAGAATGTCTTTGGTAAATACTCAATCAAATGGTATATTTAAAAAACCGAATGATTTTGTTGTAATGGTGAAACTACTCTGGTAGAATAATGTGCGCCATAAATTTTATTTAAGATTCATAATTATAAAATATTTACTAAACACAATTAACTATTAGTATTCAAGAAACAACTATTAGAGGACTATGAGCTGGGCTAAAAAGTCTCTTAAGGTATCTATTGAAGTGGCGGATTAACCGGTGCTACATCACTCATATGCGAAGTCGTGTCAAAAGGAACTTACAATATCTTGAGATGGAAAAAAGGAAAATAATAAGAAAAAGAAGAAAAAATGAATTGAGCTATTTTCTACTGAGGATTCTTATTAAGTTATATGAAAAGCTTGGCTTAGTGGGAGCATTTGAATTTTTATGAAGAAGTTGAAGTAGCATAATATTCTTCTACTAATCTCATTGTTGGACTTATTACTTGCTGATCATGGGATGTTAAGAGATTATTACAATTGTTTAAGGATATCGGTTTAGTAACCCATTCTTATAAGACATTAACTTGAATAAAATTTGATAAAATGATCTAAGTGTGGTGGTGTATTGCTCTTTGTTTAAGAATTTCATAAGCAGTGTTCTTTAGGTAATGAATTTACTTTCTTTGAAGACAAGCAAATGTCTAAATGTGAGAGGGTTTCATAAGTATATATTTTATAATTAAATAAGTGTCCATTATGAGATATCAAGATGAAGAATTAAGGAGACTGGCTGGTTGTTGGATGTTCCCTGGCAGTGAGTAGATTTTATATTTTGCCATTGATTTCTTTGGATCACCTCAGCTAGAAAAATCACTCTGTTAATTGAATGTTTTATTATTGATGGTTTTGCAGATCCCTTCATAGACTCTGTGAAACGCTTGGAGATAGTAAGTGGGGTTGAAGAATCCACATGACAGAAAGATAGATTGAACTTTTATACTTTAGGCCAAAAATTTGCGGGTAACAGTTGTAGAGAGAAAGTTAAAGTTCTGTGTACACGTGAAAGCATAACTAACAAGGGAAATCTTAAAGCAGTTATATTTTTATGATCAAACAAGCAAGGAATAGGAGGAGGGTATGATTTCTTCCGAGTTGTATGAATTACAATCCTCATCTGATTTAAAGCAACGTGTGCGGTAAAAATTTTTGCGTTATGTTCAGTTTTTATATATGGGTTGATTATGTGTCCTAAGATTGATGGCTCTAGCTGTTTTCAATAAGTGATCATCATTTTATGTAACTAATAATTTCAAAACTAAAAATCACAATTTTTTATAAGAAAAGCAAATGGGTAAAGCATCTGATATGGGTGGCGGTTGCATGATAAAATGTTCTAGCTATCTATCTATATACACTTCCTATTGACTGCATCACTATTCATTTGTTTAAAAGAAAACTGTGGTACTGTACATGGGTTATTATGTGTTGTTATCATGAGTTACTTTTATTTCCATTTCATCTACAATTGCGTGTCAAATATTTTTATATTTATAATAGGCTTATTTACATATATTTCTTGTATGGGCTTTATAAATTAATATATTTGATTACGAATAACTATAATAGTCTGTTCTTAATATAATCAAATTAGATAAATTATCTTACATCAAGGACCAGAAAACTATTTTGCATCTGATTTAGAAGGAAAACGAAGACATAAGGGGCTCTGGCATTTAACTAAGATGAAGAATGTTGAGACTTTTGGGCTATGTTGATGATGATCATTTGACTGGTATTTTCTTCTTATCTCCTTCTTAGTTCTTCATCTTTCTCCATCTTCTTGATCTCCTTTCTTGAACTCTTCTGCTTTTTTATTTTTCGGTTTTTCCCATAATTCAGACTGATATTTACAATACTGTTATTAAATTGTTATATAAATATTTACGTTTTTGGTATCTTGACAAAGATATGTATCGATTGTGATGAAAGATAATCCAAGTTTACGTTGTTTTCCCCCAACATCCAAGTTTACAATATAATATGCCTCAAATATTTTTATTTGATAATTTATTCTAGGGTTTTCCCAGCAATTAATTATAGATTTTTACTTTATCTCTATTATGTCTAATTTGTGTGAATTATGATTATTGAATTTTGAAGATTCATATTTCAAAATTTAGAATGATAAATTTGGGTGGATACTTAATACTTATATATGTTTTTCTCCAAAAATAAAAAAATAAACTTGTCAAATATAAATGGGTTCCCCAAAACCTAGTTAGTCTGCCCATTTATATATTAACCCGTTTAACATAAGTTTAAATGGATGGAGGTACGGGTGTGGGTTACATGCATACCCATTTAAAGTTAAATGTGCGAGGCTATAGGTTTAGGCATGAGCGCCTAACACGCTAATACTTTTCCCCTAATTATGTCAAGTTTTTCAATCACATAGACACGTGCACAATTTTTTAAAATATTATGAGTATCATTTAACTATAAATTCACATAAAATAATGGGACACACATAATTAATATAAGAAACCTAACATAAATTTTCTAAATTTAAAATTTATATCTTTTATTTTTATGAAAATATAAATTATTATTGATAAACTATAAACAATGACATTTTTTTAACATAATATTTAAAAGCTGCGTCTTCCAAGCCAATGAAGTACTCAATGAAGCACTAATTAACTTTTGCTTTGCCAAAGATTTAAAAAAATAAAAAATAAAAGCATTACTAAAACAACAAGCTTGGAAGAGGAGAGAAGCAGGTAACAATGTCAATGAAGTTCTGACAATTTTTTTAATGATAAATAAATTGTTTGTTTTGGCGTGTTTCTGTACGTTTCCCCCTCGTCACAACCAAAGAGCCTAATTGACTTTGAACCAGAAGGACTCCAACAGTCCACTGTTCAACCTGATTTCTGCTTCCAAGTCATTCTCCTACTAAAGCTGAAACCTTTTTGCAGAAGGATTTAATCATGCTTCTGCTTCTGATTACTATGAGTAGTTCTCCTCCAATGTCCATTTTTCAGGAAGTACCAAGCAAGCAAAAATATTGTTTTATAAGGCTTTTCGATACCAAGTACTTCTTAAAATGACATGGGCAATTAATCTGCAGGAATGATGAGAAATTATCTTGGCATGTCAATATAGTAGACACAAGGGCCAATTTGCAGAGCGATCTGAAAAAGTTAATAGGGGAAAATCCTACTTTCCGAGATATACTCTTGCCCAAAATTGAATTCTTCTGGACTTTTTTCAATAATGCGTCTCAACCACCCATGTACAGGAAAGGAAACACGCATTAAAGTAAACCAACTCTTCATGTTTAATATGCTCTTACACACTTCAATTTTGTTTGTACCAAAGGCCTGTTTTTTGATTTTTTTCCTGAAAATAAATTTAGAATACTAGAATATGAACTCCATGTGCTTCTATGTTGCCTGAATGCCTGGTTCCATGCTGAGTTTTTTCGTCTAATACATGTGTAGTATATATGCAGGAGGAACTAATTTACTTGATTCTTCAGTTTCTTGATGAAGAAAAGTTCATGTTGACTCGTCACAAAGTATGCTGTTGTTAAATGTTGTTAAATGCTGCCTCTTGCCTTTTCCCGTTGTCTTTTGATTATTTTATTGATTTTAAGGAGAAGTGATGTTAATGTTATTGGTGAATGTGGCCAAAAACGTGTTTGGTGTAGATTGGAGCAAGAAACAAAGATGTTTTTCAATCTTAATCATTTTGGGAAATTAATTATTGATGGAGAATGGAATGAGGCAGAGAAATATCTCTCAGCCTTCACAAAATTGGATGACCAGTGTCCGTTACAGAGAATTTTTAAGATAGAAGATGGAAGACGCCTTGAAGCTTTTGATGGGTAACTATCAGATTGGTGCTATCGTTTTCTTCTTTCTTTTCATTTATATTTTGTCTCTCGAGAAGGTTGTTTGACTGAAAAAACTTGCATGTAAAAGGATAAAAATAAGTGGAAATGTTGATGAAGTTATCCTTGCCATAACTTTTGCACACACATCTTATCTTTTCTGTCAAAAGGAGTTTCAAAGGCCCCCAAACACGAGGAAACTGGCCATCGTACGTAAGAAGAGCCATGTCCTATTAGTTCGTACATTGATCCGCACCCAAATCTGATTCCCCCTGGGCTATTTTCCTAACTTTACTGATCCTTCTTGTATAAGGGCTGGCCTACTTGATGGTCGGAATCTATTAATTGGCTAGTATCCCATTTTGCAAGATAAAGTCAAGTTTCCTTGCATGGATAAATCAAGACTCTTGCCAATAATCAAGCAAAGGTAAGCTAATCATTCGTTAGTTGTTTTTAAGGTTTTTAGATCATTAATTCCATAGCCTTTTATCTTTCAAAAGAAGTAACTGCTGGCCATTAAACATTGCAGCATGGATTGGTGGGTTCTCCGTTATACAGAAGCAAGGGCTAATCCTAATAACATGACTTTTCTCTGGATACTGTACCTAGAGAACCTTACCTTTGTTATGGTCCATCTGTTCCCATGAGTTCATCTAGTTTGGAGATAGGAGAACCAAGGACCTTTGTGCTCAAAAGTAAGCCAAACCATATTGATCAGAGATATTGTAGTGATTTACTCGTTTCTATGCATCAATTTTGCTGTAATGGCAAACTACTCCGGCAAAATAATGAGCGTCAATAAATTTTATTTAAGATTCATAATTAGAAAATATTTACTAAACAAAAGTAACTATTAGTATTCAAGAAACAAATATTAGTACTAAGTTATTGTGTACATGGCAGCAACCCAACAAAAGTTAATGCTGAGAATACTTGTTTTTTAAAAGTAAAAACAGGATACAAGAGAAAGCAAACTAAAGACTATTCCTTCTTAAACTTCCACGGCCTCTAACTTTACAAAGGTGGAATATGCATATGAATCGATTGAGTATAAGAGCACACTACTATAAACTTCAGAGTATTTGCAAATCAAGAGTGATGGGAGCTAATTAAGGGCGGCTATCTCACCGTTGATGGTACACAACTAAAATTTCATCTTTCGTTTCCCATTGAAATGAGTACACCCCTTTTTGCTAGTTTTGAAGCCTTCCCCCATCAGCGTTATGTTATGAGAAAACGCTGCCGTTTGGATCCTTGCTGCAGAAATCATTTCTGCATCAAATCATAAATGATTTCCCTAATATAAATTAAAGAATTTAAATCATGATAAGATTAATCATAATATTTTATTTCATAATTGTATGAATTAATGTATGTTGTGATTTACCTTTCAAAAGTTATTTGGGTATGGTGAACTACATGGCTCTAGAGTTTGACAATTGTTGTAAATTTTAAATATGGCTGCGAGCCATGCCTCTCTCTCTAAATACTCTTGATGTACATTCTTTTCTCATCCCACTCCCCTCGTGTGTTGAAGCGAGGTTTCTCTGATGTATTTCCTTTTGTTTTAGAGAAGTCCTCTCATTGGCTTGAGAGGATTTTAGGTTAAGGTTGAGCCATGTTGTGTCACAATTTTAATTATGTCTTGATTTAATCATTGCATGATTAATTTAGAGTTTTAATTATGATTTGATTAGATCACTCATAATTAATTTAGATATTATATGAGATACAATAGTGATTGCATTCATATAAGTAGAATTAATAGGATTAATTAAATTATACCCTCTAAATAAAATCTTAAGTCATAATGCCATCAATAAATGAATACTTGTCAAAACCTAGATCGCCCATTTGCATGTTCCACCAAAGTGGATGCATCTGAGTTATCTTGGTGAGACAAGAGTGAGTAATGGTGATACTCAATATTCATTATTGTCTTGACTTAATGAGATGATCAAAACGGTTTTGGATCTCAATGCATTAGATGAGATTAAACATGCCACGTCATATGATGATCGAATCCCATAAAGATCTAAGAGTTACATGTGATATAATTGGCAGGGGTTTACCTACCTAAATAACTTAATTTAAGCGTCCTGCCAAAGCGGACTTAAATTTAAGCCAAATATGGATCTTAGCCCACTAATTATAATGAGGATTGTTAATTCGGTGGGAGATTATTAACTAAACTTTGCATATCTTTAATTGTAGAATCATGTAGTCTAGTAATACTTCAACACGATCAATGCGATTAGTCCTTAAGAAGGACGAACTCGATGAGACAAACTTTCTTGACATGTTTGGGAACTTAGTGTTGATCCTAAAAACGAAAAAAAAGAGTATCTCATCAACCAACCCATTCTGACGAGCTGCAGTTTGCTAATCCAAGAGCTCGAGACTAATGCTTATACGAAGCATAATGATGACTCTGTGGATGCGGGATGCCTAATGCTTGCCACTATGCTTCTAGACCTAAATAGAGATCTAGAACATGTGGAGGCCTACGAGATGATTTTCATGCTACGAAAATGTTCCATATGAAGGCAAGGCAAGAGAGGCTTGGATTCCCCATGTCCCAAGAGTTAGCTACGATGTGATCTTGAACTCACTCCCAAGAAGTTATGATAACTTTGTCATGGATTACAACATGGAAGAATTAATTTACTGAAGCTGCATGGGATGCTCAAGATTGCTTGGCGAGCCTTAAGAAGAGGCCCCGATCTTGTTTTGTCAGTTCGAAAGGAAAGGGGTATGAAACGGAAAGCCAAGAAGGCAAAACCTCCGAAGGATAGAGTCACTTCTTTTACAATGAACTGGTCATTTGAAAAGAAATTGCAAACTCTACCTCGAAGATACGGAGAAGAACAAGAAGGATAGCTGGGCTATCGCTTCAAGTATCTATGTCATAGATATTCGCTTTTCTACTTCCTCAACATGGGTATAGGATACTACATGTGGATCTCACATTTGAATAAATGTAGGATCTCAGGAACAGTAGAAAATTGAATGGACTTATCTATGACATAACTATTAAAAGTTCAAGTCAAATGATTTGAATCCAACCTACCTATGGCGTTGTAGTCTAGGCCATATAAATGAGAAACGCATTTGAAACTCCATCAAGATGGATTTCTTAACTCATTTGATTTTAAATAATTTGATACATGTGAGTCTTGTTTATTGGGACGAGATGACAAAGGCGGATTTTCTTCAGGCACGGTGAGAGCGCCCGCGATTTATTGGGCCTCATACATACACAGGTATGTGTGGACCAATGGATACATCTGCTAGAGGGGGTCATCGTACTTATTACATTCATAGATGATTTTAGTAGATATGGGTATATCTATCTAATGAAACAAAAGTCGAATCTTTTGAAATGTTCAAAATATTCCACAATGAAGTGCAAAACAAACTTGGCAAAACAATTAAAGCCCTTCGATCCGATCGAGGTGGTGAATATTTAAGCCAAGAGTTCATTGACCATTTTAGGAGTTGTGGGATCATCTCACAACTTACTCCTCGAGAACACCTCAAAGGAATGGTGTTTACGAGGCGGAGAGAATCGAACTCTATTAGAGATGGTTCGATCTATGATGAGTCAAACAAATCTTCCTCCTTCCTTTTGGGGCCATACCCTAGAAACAACCGCGTTCACACTAAATCGTGTTCCGTCGAAGGCGGTTGAAAAGACACCATATGAGATATGGGTAGGGAAGAAAACCGGTTTGTCTGTCTTGAAATTTGGGGATGTGAGGTTTACGTTAAACACTAAGCCTCGATAAATTATCATCGAGATCCTCAAAATGCCTATTTGTGGGGTATCTTAAGGAAACTAAAGGATACTATGTCTACAATCCTACCTATCACAAAGTGTTTGTTATTGAGAATGGTGTCCTTTTGGAGAAAGAGTTCATCTCAAAAGAACCGGTGGGAGTAAGGTGTACCTCGAAGAAGTTCGAGAGCCACAAGACGACATAGAACCACGAGATGGAAAACAGAAGACTAACAACAAGTTGTTGAGCCTACTCAAGTAACACAAGGCCCACGTAGGTCCGGTGAAACACGGCTCTGAGCCTCGAGAGATATGGATTTACGATAGCTAGGCCGTGATGTTTTGCTCATTAAGCGGAATGAGCCAACTACCTATCGAGAAGCCGTGGTGGGACCAAACTCCAAAAGATGGCTTAGTGCCATGAAGTGCGAAATGCAATCCATGTACGACAATGAGGTATGAGCCTTAGTCGATCCACTGAAGGTGTAAAACTGTTGGGTGCAAGTGGGTTTTCAAAGAGAAAACTGACATGGATGGAAAAGTAAATATCTTCAAGGCACGACCGGTTGCAAAGGATTCACTCAAACTCATGGTGTACTATGATGAAACCTTTTCCCCGATTGCAATGGTCAAATCAATCGAATCCTTCTTGCCATTGCATCATATTATGACTATGAAAATATGATGATGGACGTCAAAACAGTCTTCCTTAACGGAAAGCTCCTTGAGGATGTGTACATGACACAACCTAAGGGTTTTGTGCGTCCAGAGGACTCTGGTAAAGTTTGCAAGCTTCAAAAGATCCATTTATCGATTGAAGCAAGCATCTCGGAGTTTGGAATCATCGTTTTGATGAAGTAGTCAAAGAGTTTGGATTCATTAAAAACATAGATGAACCTTGTGTTTACAAGAAGGTTAGTGGGATCACAATTGTATTTCTAGTGCTTTATGTCGATGACATCCTACTCATTGGGAATGACATTCCTACCTTGCGAGTGTTAAGTCTTGGTTAGGAAAGTATTTCTCAGTGAAAGATTTAGGCGAAGCCACTTACGTCATTGGGATAAGGATCTATAGAGATAGATCCAAGAGGGCTGATAGGCCTAAGTCGAGCACATACATAGACAAGATACTGCATAGATTCGGTATGCGGGATTCCAAAAGGGTTACATGCCCATGTCTCATGACATTTATCTCGGTAAGGATTTGTGTCCTAGTACACAAGATCAAAGAGACCCATTTGTATGTTCCACCAAAGTGGATGCATCCGAGTTATCTTGGTGAGACGAGTGAGTAATGGTGATACTCAATATTCATTAATTGTCTTGACTTAATTGAGATCATCAAAACGGTTTTGGATCTCAAAGCATTAGATGGGATTAAACGTGCTTGGTCATATGATGATCGAATCTCATAAAGATCTAAGAATTACATGTGATGTAATTGGCAAATGTTTGCCTACCTAAATAACTTAAATTTAAGCGTCCCGCCAAAGCGGACTTAATTTTAAGCCAAATATGGGTTTTAGCCCACTAATTATAATGAGGGTTGTTAATTCGGTGGGAGGTTAGTGCTTAAACTTTGCATATCTTTAGTTGTAGAATCATGTAGTCTAGTAACACTTCAACACCACCAATGCGATCAGTCCTTGAGAAGGACGAACTCGATGAGACAAACTCTCTTGACATGTTTGGGAACTTAAGCGTTGATCCTAAACACGAAAGAAAAGAGTATCTCATCAATCAACCCATTTTGACGATCTTTATTCTTGATCCAAGACCTCGGACCGATGCTTATACGAAGCATAAAGATGACTATGTGGATGCAGGATGCACGATGCTTGCCACTATGCTTCCGGACCTCAACAAAGATCTAGAACATGTGGAGGTTTTGAGATGATTGTTCATCCTACGGGAATGTTCCGATGAGAGCAATGCTTGAGAGGCTTGGATTCCCCGTGTCCTAGGAGTTAGCTACGAGATGTGATCTTGAACTCTCTCCCGGGAAGTTATGATAACTTTGTCATGGATTACAACATGAGGAATCAATTTCTGAACTGCATGGGATGCTCAAAATTGCTAAGCTGAGCCTTAGAGAGGCCTAGTTCTATTTTGTCCATTCGAAAGGAAGGGGTATGAAACCAAAGCCAAGAAGGCAAAACCTTCGAAGGATAGAGTCTGCTTCTTTTACAATGAACTTGGTCATTTGAAAGGAATTGCAAACTCTACCTCGAAGATCCGGAGAAGAACAAGATGGATAGCGGGGCTGTCGCTTCAAGTATCTATGTCATAGATATTCGCTTTTCTACTTCCTCAACATGGGTATTGGATACTACATGTGGATCTCACATTTGAATAAATGCAAGGGTCTCAAGGACGGTAGAAAATTGAATGGACGAATCGATGACATAACTACTAAGTGGATCAAGTCAAATGATTTGAATCCGACCTATCTATGACATTGTCGTCTAGGCCATATAAATGAGAAACGCATTTCGAAACTCCATAGAGATGGATTTCTTAACTCATTTGATTTTGAATCAATTGATACATGCGAGTCTTGTTTATTGGGAAAGATGACAAAGACACCTTTTTGGACACAATGAGAGAGCCACCGATTTATTGGGCCTCATACATAGTGATATGTGTGGACCAATGAATAAATCGCCAGAGGAGGTCATTTATACTTCATTACATTTATAGACGATTTTCGGTAGATATGGATATATCTATTTAATGAAACATATGTCGGAATCTTTTGAAATGTTCAAAATATTCCAAAATGAAGTGCAAAATCAACTTGGCAAAACAATTAAGACACTTTGATCGATCGGGGTGGTGAATGTTTGAGCCAAGAGTTCATTGACCATCTTAGGAGTTGTGGATCGTCCGCAACTTACTCCTCAGAAACACCTCAATGGAATGGTGTTTACGAGCGGACAGATCCTCAAAATGCCTCTTTGTGGGGTATCCTAAGGAAACTAAAGGATACTATATCTACAATCCCACCGATCACAAAGTGTTTGTTATTCGGAATGATGTCTTTTTGGAAAAAGGGTCTATCTCTAAAAGAACCGAGTAGGAGTAAGGTGAACCTCGAAGAAGTTCAAGAGTCACGGGACAATGTAGAACCACGGATGGAAAGCGGAGAAGACTCACAAGAAGTTGTTGAGCCTACTCATGTAACACAAGACCCACGAAGGTCCGATACTGGAAGCCGTGATGTTTTGCTCATTGAGCACAATGAGCCAACTACCTATCGCGAGGCCATGGTGGGACCCAACTCCAAAAGATGGCTTAGTGCCATGAAGTCTGAAATGCAATCCATGTACGACAATGAGGTATGGGCCTTAGTCGATCCACCGAAGGTGTAAAAACCGTTGGGTGCAAGTGGGTTTTCAAAGAGAAAACCGACATGGATGGCAAAGTAAATATCTTCAAAGCACGGCTGGTTGCAAAAGGATTCACTCAAACTCATGGTGTGGACTATGATGGAACCTTTTCCCCGGTTGCAATGGTCAAATCAATCGAATCCTTCTTGCCATTGCATCATATTATGACTATGAAATATGACGAGATGGACGTCAAAAGCAGTCTTCCTTAACGGAAGGCTCCTTGAGGATGTGTACATGACACAACCTAAGGGTTTTGTGCGTCAGAGGACTCGGTAAAGTTTGCAAGCTTCAAAGATCCATTTATCGATTGAAGCAAGCATCTCGGAGCTGGAATCATCGTTTTGATGAAGTAGTCAAAGAGTTTGGATTCATTAAAAACATAGATGAACCTTGTGTTTACAAGAAGGTTAGTGGGATCACAATTGTATTTCTAGTGCTTTATGTCGATGACATCCTACTCATTGGGAATGACATTCCTACCTTGCAGAGTGTCAAGTCTTGGTTAGGAAAGTATTTCTCAATGAAAGATTTAGGCGAAGCCACTTACATCCTTGGGATAAGGATCTATAGAGATAGATCCAAGAGGCGATAGGCCTAAGTCGAGCACATACATAGACAAGATACTTGCATAGATTCGGTATGCGGGATTCCAAAAGGGTTACATGCCCATGTCTCATGACATTTATCTCAGTAAGGATTTGTGTCCTAGTACACAATATCAAAGAGACCGCATGAGTAAGATTCCATATGCCTCCCCATTGGATCTATAATGTATGTCATGTTATGTACTCGACCAGGATGTCTCATTTGCCTTGAGTATGACCAGCGAGATATCAACAAGATCTCGGTGAGGTCATTGACTTCATCATCAAGAATATCCTAAAGTACTTAAGAAGGACTAATGACTTATTCTTGGTATATGGTGGATCAAAAGATGAGCTCGAGTGACGGAGTTACACCGATGCGAGTTTTCAAACTGATTAAGATGATCTAAGATCGCAATCTGATATGTATTCATTTTGAATGGTGGTGCGATAAGTGGAAGAGCTCTAAGCAAAGCTAACTGTAGCTGCATTCCGCAATAGAAGGCGAGTATATAGCGATATCGGATGCACTGAGAAGGCCTTTTGGATTAGTAAGTTCATTAATGAACTAGGGGTGGTTCCTACCATCTCAAATCCAATAGACTTGTTCTCAGTGACAATAGCGGCGCTATTGCGAGACCAACGAGCCTAGGTCACATCAAAGGATTAACCATATACTCAAACGATTTCATCTTATCGAGAAATCAATGATAGAGGTGATACAAAAATTATGCAAAATACTAGGAGAAAACAATGTCATTGATCCTCTTACTAAACCTCTTGCACAAGCAAAACATGAGCATCATGTTAGGGCAATGGGAATTAGGGTAATTAATGATTGCACCTAGTGTAAGTGGGAGTCTGTTAGAAATTATGCCTCTAGGGCAAGTCATTGTACTTTAAACGTTAATGTTATTTAAAGTATTCTCTTTCGTTATCATTTCATTTGCACGTTTATAGTGATAAGCCGATCCTTGGATATATCTTATAGATTATCCTAAATGTCCACTGTCGATCATCTCAGCGAGAGCGAGATGAAATAAGACAGTATGACTTTAATGAGTATGGAGATACGAGTCAAAGTCATAGGCACTTGTAAGAGTACATGGTCTTTGGACCGACCCACTATGAGAAAGCTGCATGGAATAAGTCATAAGCTTTTCTCATGTATAACCGCGTCACAACGCCCTTTGACCTGAGATCATCATGGATTCCTACATGATGAGTCGCTAGTCTTTGACCTAGTCAAAAGTCACCTTTGACCGGGTGATGATAAAGGCTTGGATCGGGATCAGTGGTTTTCATGCAGAGGAATGTGAATGGTCAAGATGGAAAAGTGTCTAGATTCATTGAATCTTAGATACGTCTAAGATTTAATGAATCTTGTATTTAATCTAGGATGAATACACACACATATATATATTAAATTCGAAATTAATATAATAATATTAATTAATAATGATTATAATATTATTATATAATATTTGTTTGTATTTAATTTATTTGATAAATTAAATATCTAAAACAAATAGAGATATTGTATCTCAGATTTAATTTTCGAATAAAGATATCATTTCTCGGATTTAATTTATAGAGATAAATTAAATCTGAAGGCTTTTAATTTGGATTAAATAAATAGATTAGATTAGATCTATCAGATAGATTTAATTAATATATTTTTTATCCAGATTCAAAATTTGAATATAATACGCACCTTTAGGTTTAGAAAAACCTACGGGACATTTTGTCAAGCGTATTAGAAAGCCGCGAGAAACCCTAGAGGGAAAATAGAGAGACGCACGGTTCGGAGGCGCTAGCACGCTTAGTTCATGTTTACGAAGGTGAAGGCTTGTTTGTGTGGATACGGTAGAGGAAGGCAATTCAAAGAGTTGACTTGGCGATCGAGAAGGTAGGCCACTAGTCCAATTGTTCTGCATAGGTTCAATTCGGAAACCCTAAACCTTGATTTAAACGCCGTTGAGCGATCCATGAATGAGATTCATAAAAGTTTTAACTCCATTGCGTATACGGATCCCAACGGTCTTCACCCTCCTTCTTTTCACTAACTAGTTTTAGCCCAGACCAAAATATGGCTCCATTAGCCATGAATGAATGATGAAAGATGGATTTTGCATGAGATTTTCCAATCTTTACACACACATTCAAATCGTACGAGAGATTTTACCGGAATTCGTTTGAGAATGTTTCTGATGATTTCGTGAGGAAGAAAGAGCGTGCCGTGATCCATTGCCGTCTGATTCATGATGCTTGGCTCGAACTAATTTCTCAGGAGAAAGCCCTTGCAATCAACAAAGCCATTAGGAGTTGTCCATTATTTTATTCATCAACTAAGAAAATACCACTTAAAATTTAAAATGTTAAATATGTGATTTCATAATAAAAAAGTTATCAATTTTTTAATATTCCTCTTAATTTCATTTGTTATTGTCATTTTGAAATTCAAATAGTATTTTTATGTCATTCTCCCTTACCACTTTGTACCCAAAAAATGATAACCACTCTCTACTTAAATACATGTCATATGTATGAAAAAGTTTGGTTTAACGTGTAAGTTATTTATAGGGCAATTATTGATATTTTTAAATTTTATCCCTATTTAATTTCTATTGGAAAGATAGAAGTGTGAAAATCATTAGTAAAGTAGAGGAGACAAAAACTTTGATAAGGGAAAATGTTAAATTTAATTTTTCGGTATGCAAGAATGTGGTATAAGTGACTTACATTTAAGTATAAAGTGATATACTACCTCCGGTCTTATTTATAAAAGCACGATAAGCTGAATTATGCGGTTTAAGAAAATGGTTAACATTAGTTAAAAATAATAAATATCTCTTGAAATTTTTTTTTTTCCAAGTATGCCCTTATTGAGAGAGAAATAGAGTAAAAATAAGTATCACCAAACTTTTAATTAATACAACTTAAATAATTAATGAGGGGCGCAAATGGGAAAAAAATTCTTTAAAATGATGAAACAATTATTGTCGGACTTTTATAAAAAGTATTAAGAAAATTCAAATTTTGAGCTCTTATAAAAAAAAATCAAATAAAGTATATTACAAAGAAAATTACTATTTTGTCCTTATAGTTTTGAGTCTAAGTTTATGTATTTTACGTAATATCTTGAATTTTGGGCCTAAAGACTCTAGAGTAAGCCTAAATTAGGTAGACGACTAAACTCGGTTCATGAAGTGTGATATTAAATTTTAGAAATATTATATGAAAATTTCATTAAGTCATTAGTAGATGATATTTATTAATTAGTATAAGAGAAGGATGAGGAATTGTTCATAGAAGCTTGGTTAAATAAATTCGGTCGGTGGACATAGATGTATAGGCCATAGAAATTAAAGTGTCAGTGCAGAAGGGCACAAAACACTTATACGGTGTTAAACGATTGATAAAAAATACTATTTAGCTATATCCTAAGGTATGGGACAAGTAACTGAGCAAAAATATGCTAAAATAGATATGCACATAACATTTCTTGGACTGATAAGGGTTTCCTGCGTTTTTTAGAAAATAAGAAGGGAAGAGTATTCAAAAAGTCTTTCACATAATTAGTCAAGAAGCTTACACAAGAAGATGATCAAAAGCTTGCTTGAGAAGCCAATGTGATTTAAAATACTTTAAATCATACTTATGTCATTTATATGACATCATCCTCATAAATTCAAGAAGAGTGTTTTTGAAGATACAAATAAGCTTCCCACACAAGCCACAATTTTGGTTTTCAAGAAGAGGAAGAAAGAAGACAAGACAATGGCTTGTGCAAGAAGCCAAAACACTAGAAGGACCTAGAGGAAATTTATGAAAATAAGACATAACTTAGCCATAAGAGAATGACACTTAGACACTTAAATTAATAAAGTTTGAAGGCCTAAAATCTTCCTCACAAGCTCCAATATTTTCGCCACACTACTACAAAAACCCAATTAACATCCCTTTTCGAGAGGGACGTCTCAACGGGGGAAGCTAAAAATTTAAACTTTTTGCGTCCTACATAATATTTAGGACGCCTTATGTAAGGCGTCCTGAATAAAGTTTAGGACGCCTTACATAAGGCGTCCTAAAACCCAATAAGGACACCGAAATCACGCATCGGGGTAAAATAGGCGTGCTTTTCGCGTCCTAAAGATAAATTCGGGACGCCACAAATATGATTTTGGCGTCACGATTTTATTTCAGACGCCAAAAGTATATAAGGTGTCCTAAAATTTAGTTTAGGATGCCTTATATGATTTTTTCTTATATACTTGCTACATATTTTTTACTAGGCATTCAAATTAAATTACAACAATAACGCGCAGATTTGCAAACTCAAATTACATATTTTCACTGCTCCCTAAACCCCAAATTACAACAGCAAACACCACTAATTAGATATATAGCACCCCAAACCACCACTAGAAGGTCTTTTTTCGTTTTTGTTATGTTTTTTACCCACAATAATTTTGAATGGATTTCTTGCAATGGGCTTTCATCCGATGCGTAAATTCAAAAATACCCACATGAATATGAAAATAATCACAATAATGTTCAATGATTTCATGCAAGTTGCAACATAATGAAGCCTTCATCCGATACCATAATTGAAAAAGACCCACAAATAATGAATATGACAAATTGACAATAGTAATTAAATACCCACAATGAATATGACAATAGTAATTAAATACCCACATATTTTTTCCATCCACGAGGTTGTGTTTTTAACTGCTCAATAATTACAAATTTACAATCCTTCAAACTTCAATCATCACATCACAACTTCACAATTCTATGGGTATTTCTCATCAATTCAAACTTCAATCAACACAACTTCACAATTCAAACATAAAAAAGAACAATATTAATAATTGAAGTTCAAACTTGATGACTTCAAACATAAAAAATTCATCATCGAACAATATTAATATTCCTTTGCTCGATTCGCCTCCTATTTGTTGCATCTTCCTCTACAACATGATAGAAGATATATCCTAATTAATATGAAAATAGAACTGAAACATTAATAACTGAAAATAGAAAATGCAAACTATGTTTCGATTATAAATTTCTTGAGATTATTGATTATACGATTAAAATTCCTAGCTATTATATTTATGCAAAGTGCACAAGGTTGGTGAGATTTGATTCTTTAAAATTTAAATTCTCGCTACACGGGCAAAAACATTAAATTAAGTAATAGGGTATGGGGTGGTAAAGACACCATCGCCTGATAATAAAAATGCCTTGCTTTAATTAATAGGCTTATTTTTCCCAATCGTTACAGCCAAATGGTATACCAATAAAGAAAATGGTTACAGGATAAAAGAATGAGAGTGATCCAGATGAGAGTGCCTTGTCTAGATCTGTAATAAGATCATTAACATCTTCAATCCCCACAGAAATACGTACAAGATCATTAGTTAAACCCATACGAGTGCGCTGTCCTTCAGGAATGACGTTATGGGACGTATACCAAGGCAAGCATATCGACGAACCTACACTCCCTGACAATACCAACAAAATTGAAAAGGGTCAATATTTTGTATGCATGCATTAGTATAGTTACGTACTAATACATAATACTTACCAAAAGCTGACAGACATGCCAAAGTATTTGGTACTTTCAACGGCTCAGCAGTCCACGGTGTCAAGGCGGGCACGAGGGAGTGAGGGAAACCCTAAAAAAAAAAAAACATATAAGCGGGTACGGGTGGGGCACGGATGACCGTGCCTCAACCCGTGGCCCGCCCGTATAATCAAAGCGGGTGCGGGGCTGACCCGTGCCGTGCCGGGCCCAATGCAGGTGGGTTGCGGGCCACTTGCTCACCCCTAAATGCAGATTTAACTTTCTCAATATCCAAAGATTCTTTGGAGAGAATGGGGACGCCTAACTTGATCTTTGAAGGTGGAATATCACCTAGAGGGGGTGAATAGGTGATTATAAAATTCTTTCGGTAATTGCTCAAGAACACTTAAACGAGAGAAGGAGAGAAAAATAATGAACACAAGAAGATTATCTTGGTCTCCGAAAACTCTCGGTATTTCACAATCTCAAAACTAGATTACACACTCTGTAACTCTCGAGTAATCTCACTAGGACTTACTCCTCTTTACAAGTTGTAATCAAATAAATGCAACCACAATTACATACTCGTATTCACGATGATCCTTTCATTAGGACTCACTCCGCCTTACAAGTTGTAATTGTACACCCACACTTAAGGTTACACAACCTTAAGATTTAACAACTAAACAAATAATCAAATAGTGTTTAACTCCTCACCGAGTAGATAAATGATAAACAACGAAGTACACTAAATATCCGAAGATATTAAATGAAACTAACGAAACATTAGATTGCAATAAGTTCGTATTGAATGGGCGAGTTTCGGTTGTTGGCCAATTCAATGCTTCGATATTCATAATCAGTTGATTTAGATTTTCTGGAGACGGTGATTTGAAAATCAAAGAAATATGACTCTAGTTAAAAAGAACATGCCTAGAGGCATATTGATTGGAGGCATTTTAGCTTGACTCGAGGTAAGAATAAATCATTTGAATTTTCATGTTGTAAGGATGTTGCCATGAGTCATATTGATGATGCCTAAGTCATGTGCCTAGAGGCAACTAATACTTGACTGGAGGCAAAGTCGATTTGAGCAAGATCACGTGTTTGTCGAGTTTGCCTAGAGTGACTTGAGTCACTCGGTTTTAGGTCTGATCTATGTCCTTTCCTTCGTGTTCGTTCAAGATTCGGGAGTGAGAAATGATCCTATTTGCCTTACAGTATCTTCTTTTTCATAAGTGCTCTGTTTCATTATATGGCATCTAGGTCAAACCTTCTATATCTGACAGGGAGTTCAATTTAACGATCATTGCTAGACGTTCGAGGCATTATGCTGGCACCAGGTATGCACTGCTTTTATCCCTTTGAGTTAGCCATACAATCGATTAATTAAAGCTACAATCTACTCACAGTCGTTTGCTTTTGTTCCAGGATACAGAATGCAAATCTTTATATGTACCCCTAACAGTTTGCAACAATTTCTTTGAGTCTTGAATGATCTTATGGTTTCCATGCTATATATATATATATATATATGCTTGTTTTTCCATGCACTTCAAATTCTTCGATGCTTAGCTTGCACCGTGATTTCTTGCGAAGATGATTTTTTATTATTCTTTATTCAGAATTTAATTTTCTTTTTATTTTCCTTTTCATGAAATAACACTCACTTTTATTTCTATATCTTCTGGTGCAGATATTTAAAACGAGGAGTGAATGAAAAGGGTAGAGTGGCTAATGATGTTGAGACAAAGCAGATAGTCTTTGAAGATGCTCATACTGGATGCCAAATCCAAATAAGTTTTGCATAGTATGTCATTTGCATGTTGTATATTTTGTACTGACTATGGTTCTTTTCCTCAGTATCAAAGAAGAACCATAACTTTGAAGCCACAAGACTTCATTTTGATAATCTTGTGAAAAGATATGGAAATCCAATTATCATTTTGAACTTGATTAAGGTAGGATTTCCCACATATACAACAAAACTTTTTATGGCATTGGCACTGTTAATTTTGCTGTGTTTTGTCAACTATAGGATTTTTCCTACCTTTTCTCATATGCTTTATCTTTATTGTACGTAACTAATTTAAAAGTAGAGGTTGGATGTGATGATTTTTTCTGTTTGCTTTACACAATTAATTTTGACGGTCTAGTTCATTGAACGAAGTGAAATGTAGATTAACCTATACAACATGTGGCTTCAATTTAAGACGCTGATGTTTGAAGAAAAGGTTGCTCAATAATATCTTGATTGACATGCAGGGCACCTTTGTTGAGGGAATAAAGGAAGAGGTTGTTCTTTCCCCTGCTCACGCACTTTCCCTCTTATAGCAGCTGGAGAAGGTAATGGATCACCTAGTTGTGTTTGTCAATAATTTTTGTCATCCTTTTGAATTGCATTTTCTTGGGGGTTAAAATCTTGTGAATTATCTTAGTTAATTTGTTTGTATGTACAATTAAAATTTGGTCCTGTTATATTGTGTTATCAATATGAGTTGTTTAAGTAATTTCAAATATAAAAGCTTTGTTTTAAGGAGCCTGGTAGAAAACACAACCTTCCTCACTTATCTCCTTAGTTTTGCATTGTTTGTATTTTTTTATTTTTTTTTGGGAAGAAGGTTTTACATCCAAAAAGAGTTAGCATGTTAGGGAACTGATGTTGTTTTGATACTCTTCATAGTAGTTGCATATATCATGTTATTGTTGGGTTATGCTAGTCAACACTGATTCATGTTTCATTAATGATAATCGTAGTTGGGTTCTACAATTCTACTTGATAAAACACCGCTGAGTTTTGTTGTTTTATGTGTTCCTTTCTTGCTTACCACGGCCATTTTTATTTGTTAACAGAGCATAGACATGTTGGGTCCACAAACTTCAACGTACTTAGCAGCAGGAGCCATACTATATTTACCCTGGTGGGTTTACCGGACCTTAAAGGAAGATTGGTCTTGTTTAAATTTATTGACAGGGATTTTATATTTTGCTCTTATAGCATCAGCACGTAACCTTCTTTAAATTGCTTTGAATGCCTCTTGCTACCCATTTGCTTATCTAAAATACAATTTCATTTATGAGTTGTAATTCTATGATATCTCATAACTGACTGTCGAGAGCAGTCCATGTGGTGAAAATAATGAAGGAGAAGCTGTAACACTGTCACAACTGGTAATAATTGAACACTGCTTTACCACTTTTTGGTTGCACTTCATTTGCTTGCCATTTTATGTGAATGCTTGACATTTGTCTGTTGTTTCTTACATTTTTTTATCTTTTACTTATACATGCAGAAGCTCATCGATCTAGCAGGTTCTGAGAGCTCAAAGGTTGAAACAACTGGAATGAGAAGGAGAGAAGGATCTTATATCAATAAGAGTTTGCTTACTCTTGGCACTGTGAGGACCTAATAAACTTTGTTGTTAGCCGAGCCTAATCTGATTTTGTCACTCTCTTATTTGTTTCCAGTGATGTATTTCTTTTAATAAACTTATACATGACTGGCTGGAGCGTAGAAATTATCTGCTATAAGTTGCTTTCCAAACCCCAATTCCAATGACCGACTGGAATGAATCGGTATTTTCCCAAATCGGATGTAAGGCTAATACCCAACAATTGACTAAGTTCATATGTAACATTCCAAATTTTTGAACCGGAAAGTTGGAAATAAACTGCGAGATAAGAAGGCTTCTAGCCGGTAGAGTCCAAAAGTCTTAAGCTTATTATGAGAGAAAGCTTAAGATAATTATTAAAATTATTTTGGACCTTGAAAATTTGGGGTGATTATGAAATAATATTTCATGATATAAAAATATTATGGTGGAATTAATTATGGGAAATTTAGCTTTGAATAAATGTTAAAATTAATATTTGGAATTTTAAAGTTTGAATAATGGTCCTATAATATCCTAAATTTTCTCGGCAAATTCCATGTATGATGTACTTGCATTTGGAGAAAGAGAAGATGAAATTTTGATGAAAGGTCAATTTTACCCTTAATACCCGATTTCGTGAAACCAAAAATTTTGGGACATATGTTGGCACAAAGTGGGACACTTGTGCCTAACATTTAATTAATCCGAGATGGGGCTATTATTTTTCCAAAAAGGAAAGAAGAGGTCATGATCACATGAAACCAAGCATGATGGAAATTTGTTGGTAATGGTTGCAATTATAATTAGGGAAAACTATGAGGTTAAATGGAATTTTTTCATTCTTTTTGGCTCCAATTAATTTCACGTTTTTCGAGATCTATAAATTTCTATCTGATCCGATTCACTTTGTCAAAAACGGATCAGCGATATTTATTTAAAAGAAATGGCGGAGAAGGAAGTTCCCCACTGTGCTCTCGGAGGATGATCTTCGTTCAACCAAGAAAGTACGTATTCGTCCCGATGAACGAGGTGGTGATTTGGAGATAGTCCGGAAGGATCGGATGTCTTAATGGTGGAAGGAACCCATTGTCGCCATCTCCTATCGGAACATGTTGCTTAGCGGTGATGGTGGTGGCAAGGTAGATCGGAGACAATTGGACGGAGTGCTTTGAGGCCGATTATAAAGTTGTTAAGGAGGGTGATATCCCTTGTATTGAATTTTCAGGTGCAATTCGCTCGAGTTGGCCAAGGGCATGGAACGATCCTTGATCATTAAGCTTCTTGGACGTTCTATTACTTATCATGGTTTGGTAGCAGTCACGAGTCTGTGGAAGCCGCGAGGATCCTATCGGTGGTGGACATGGAAGGAGGTTTTTATTGTGCTACTTTCGCTTTGGAGGAGGATTACATGAAGGTCCTCACAAGTGGTCCTTAGATGGTATATGGTGCGTACCTTACGGTGCAACCATGGTCTCGGATTTTGAAGCTAAAACATCTGCTTGTCTCTAAGGTGGTTGCTGGATACGCATTCGGGTTTGTCTTTCATTTGCTACCACAAGAGCACTGCGGGCGATGGGGCATTACTAGGAGAGGTTGTCAAAATTGATTACATGACGGAGACGCGGGCCGAGGGAAGTATGCTCGTGTCGCAATCGATTGATCGCCGCCCGCTCATTCCCCTGGATAAAGGTAGATGGTAAGACCTATGGAATTGAGTATGAAGGCTTGCCCCGCATTTGTTTTCTGTGGGAAATATGGCCACACCGAAAGAAGTGCCCAGGACCACGGTATCACTCAACCAACAAGGTTCGACCCCGGGATCGAGGAGCTAAGGAAGGGCAGGAACCACAACGCGGTACCTTCTGTTCGATACGACCTCCTAGTGTCATAGATCACGCGCCGAGAAGAGGCCTCGTCGCCGTTCGTATCCTGGATGCGAGGTACAGTATCCTAAAAAGGAAACAAGCCACGATGGGGAAAGATGCAAAAATTGGGGAATCACAAATTAATGGAGGATCTCGCTATAATGTCCTCTTTGATTGCGGGACATGAGTGGCCCCCTTCCACGATAGCTCAACAGGAGCTTTGACTAATCGGATCGCGATATGCGCCTGGTGAGAATCTCCACTCAATCGAAGCGAAAATTGGAAAGAAGCAGACTGGGGGTGGGCTCAAACATGAAACAAGGCAACTACACACATAAGCTTGGGCCGGAGTCAAAACAGTCCAGAATATAGGCCCAAACAGTATCCCGAGAACATGTGGATAACTCCCATAATCAACCCAATAAGGGTCCCACTGGTATGCAGCTATCAAAACCGGTTGTCACTAACGATGGAGGAATGGATCGGTGTAGTACCCATCACCAAATGATGTCCCGAGCGAACGGAGTTGGAGGCCATTGAGGAGTAATTACCACTGTCCCTCCTGTGGATCCGGTCCACGCATGTAGTGAGGTTCCCTCGTCGTTGGACTGGAAATGCACTGTTGTGATGTTTCTCCAGCCAGAGTAGAGGCAGCTATTTGGAGGAGAGTGGAAAGAGATTTGCCGTGTCTCCCAAAATAAACCAAGTTCGAAACGATTTGCGAAATTAGGGAACTGGGTCGTTTCCCAGCGAACTTGCGGCGGGTTCGATTAATAACAATAGAGAAACGGGAATGGTAAATGGGGGTTTAGGGTTTTATGATTCAGCAGATTAAAAACGAAATAAATTGAAATAACAACACTATGTAGAAACAGATAGAAAAACGTTGATAAACTTAAGCGATTAAAAACAACCAACCCAACGTTCAGATTCCGAGAATCATGCATCATTGAACGAAATATAACTAATCACGTTTGATTAGGATGAATCGAAATCTCGCATTCATCAGGAGAGAATCCCTCACCTAGACGATCGCCTAGAATTTATTCGAACAGTGGCGTATCAACATTGCAATCGCACGCTTAACACTAAAACCTAGTCCGAATTCAGTCCTTGGGATGAACCCAGGCCCGAATATTAAATTTAATATTCGAGCCCCATTTCCGAGGGTCGAATCCGAGAAGATGAAAACGGAAATTGATTAAGTTGGGTCAGAAGCACAAGTTCTTTGGATGAATCATGGAATCCTCATCGTTGGGTCAATCGAGAGGGGGTTTTAGCCAGAGCATGGTGGAAAAACGAGAAGAAAAGACGAAGAACGCGAAGAACCCTAAGAACATGCGAACCGGTTAGAGAGAATTTGCGAGACTTTTATTTTGATCCACTCTAATGTTAAAATCGTGAATGCATAATGTTTGTGGCGGCTGCCTTGCTTAAAAATAACCTAAAAACGAAAATGGGCTCTAATAGTTTTAGCCCAAAACGAGAAATAAAATAAAAGGCATTTGGACTTAAATTACAAAATTCGAGTCCAAATAATATCCAGAATTGTACATCCGACTTCGGCTCCAAAATCGACCGCCTTCTTGACCGGGTGGCTCTTGATGTCTTCATTAACAATTGTAGCTCTCTAGATTATCTGAAATATGAGACAAATAGAGCCAAATCCGATGTCTGGTTCAAAGTTATGGTAGAAATAGTGAAGTAATACAAAACTGGAATTTTATTATTAAAAATGGCTAAAAATGCAATAAAGCCCCAGGCCCAAATAAACATAAAAGCCATTATTTATTAGCTAAAGGGTCCTAAATTATTAATCGAAATCTGAAAATAAGTGTATAAAATATTGAATTATCGGCCTAATTTGGGCTCTTAGCTATGGAAGGTGAGGGCGGAGGCATGGAGAATAGGAAACCAGGAGTTGCGAGAAGAAAGCGGTGGGGGCGTGGGGTAAAGCGCATTACACCATTCTTAGAAACCTGAGAGTTAGACCGAAGACTCGGGGAACGACAATCTCGAAGGATGCTATTGAAATGCCCGGGAGAACTGAGGGCAGAACGAGATTTATCGGTAGTGTAGGGGTGCTCAACGCTACGAAATAGGGGATATAAAGGGTAGGGAGGATGATCCGTCGGGTCAAGGTATGCTTGCATAAGTTACTCTTATAAAATCATTTTATTATGGGTATACAAATTTTTATTTGGAATTGCCAAAGGGAGGTTTGCTAGTAAGGATTTCTTCGGCACCTTTTCTCGGTTATAATTCTGGATATTAGGCACGACATGGTGGTGTTGGTTGAGCCTAGAATTGCGGGAAGTGAAGATGACAACTTCATTAAAAAGAGATGCGGGTTTTGTTCTTCGCGTATAGGTTGGAGGCAAGAGGATTTTCGGAGTGGTATTTGGTTATTATGGAAGGATACTTTGACGGTAATGGTGGAACAATGTCATGCACAATTTATACACACACAGAATAAAAGTTCGGGCGTTCTTGGTTCCATTAGTTTGTGTTTGTGTATGGAAGTCCAAATAGCATTTGGTGAGAAAAAGAGCTCTAGAATTTACTAGCGGGTATTGCGCGAGACTATGGTAGGGCCTTGGCTTGTCGAGTGATTTCAATGCTCTTCTTATTCTTGAGGATCGAGCAGGTGGAGCGGAAGTAAGGGCCCATGGGTGTAGATTATTAGAAAATTTCTTTTTGAGTGGATTCTTTTGGATCTGAGCTTTGTGGGACCTAAATATACATGGCGGCCGTGGAACTTTGCTCCAAGACTTGGCCAGAGCATTGGGAATTCCTCGTGGCTAAACTCCACTTGTACTTACTACGGTCACGGATCTCCACTAGCTAAGTTCGACCATCTTCCCTATCGTATGCAATTCGATGGTGGCGGGCACCATTGTACCACTGAAAGTGTGAGGTTTGTTCCCCTGCATTGATGGTTCCATGGCTCAATCCTTGTCTGCGGTCATTTCCTGAGTGAGGTACATGCGACCCTCTTTTCAAATGAAGCCCTTAAAGGCTCGAGGATTGATGGTTTACATGCGGCCTTTTTACCAAAATAGCGGAAAATTGTAGGACCCGTCCCGTTTGTCGTATGGTGACCGAGGTTCTTCGATAATGGGACGCTAGATTCTGATTTAAATGAGACCACCTGTCTCTCGTCCCAAAGATTCCCGAGATCCTGATAACCTCAAAGAGTTTCAACCAATTAGTCTTTGTATTGTAAGTACAAAATCATAACAAAGTACTAACTTAAATCGGCTCAAGAGGTGGCTACTCGTTTAGTCCTACGTAATCGGGCGAGTTTCGTTGTGGGCGAGCCGAGATTACGGATAATGTATTATTGTTTCAGGAAGTACTACACTCAATGCGCTATAGCGCGGTTCGATGGAGTGGATGGCCATCGAGGTGGATCTTGAAAAAGCTCACTGATACTTTGAGATGGGATTTTATTGAGAAACGCTTCTTGATGCGAGATTTCCTTGGGATTTTGTTCGGGCGGTGATGCGGTGTGTCTCCACATGTAGTATGAGGGTTGTTTGGAATGGTGTACGCTCGGAAATTTACCCAGAAGCGAGGTATACGACAGGGTGATCCTTTATCTCCATATCTCTTTGTACTATGTATGGAAAGGCTTTCCCCGAATGATTGCACAACGAATTGGAAAATAAAAAATAGCACCGATTAAATTTGGGAAGGGGAGGCCCACCTGCTTTCTCGCTTGTTTTTTGCGGATGATCTAGTCTTTCTTTAGCTCTCACAAACTTGCTCGGAGGTTTCCTTAATGAATAGTATCTTGGATGATTTTGCGCCCATTTCAGTGTGAAAGTGAGTAGTTCAAATTACACGGTGTATTTCTCTAGAAATGTGGTCCATGGTGACAAGTGAGGATTGCGGAGGAGTTGGGGTTCACAAAGACGAGAAGACACAGGTAAGTACTTAGGTGTCTTTACTTTTACATAAACAAGTTGATCACTACTTATGCATATTTAGAGGAACGAGTCCAAGCAAATTGTCGGGGTAGGTGGCGAAACCACTGTCGCTGCTTCGAACCGTATTACTTTAGCGAAAGGCGGTGGTAGCCACTATACGCCATCGCCATATGAAAACCATGAAGCTCCCCCCAGGTTTGTGTCACCGAGTCAGACCGCCACATTCGTAAGTTTGTATAGGAAGCACGGGGACGGAGACGACGGAAATCACCAAGGGGGGTGAATTGGGGATTTTAAAACTTTATAATAACTTTGCACCCAAGTGAAGCTAAACGTAAAGAGATAGGGAAGAAGAGCTTGACACGAGAAAGTTTATCCCTGTTCGGTCTAAATTCTTGACCTACGTCCAAATTCCCGAGACTCTCTCGGTTTTTCTACTATCACTTAACTCAGATACACACTCGTACTCAAGGATTATCCTCTCTCAGGATACACTCCCCCCACAAGTTGTAATCTGAAATCCCAATCTCCAAGTCCCCTTGACTTGAGATCTTTTACAATGAATGAATAATTTGAATAAAATCTCTCTCACGAGAAGATAATGATAAACACTCGAGGCTCTTTGTATATCAAAATACAATACAAAAGAAAAACTGAATGTATAAGAACTCTTGAGCTTGCTTTTCGTTTCTGCTTAATCTTTTTGTATCTTTCGAAGTTTGTAATCAGCTCCTTATATAGTGGTGAGTTGCTATGTGACCGTTACTTCTCAACTTAGCATGTTCTTCATTTGAAATTCAGTTTGATGAGGATTATAGCCGTTGGGTCCTGAATTTCGGCCGATTCAATTCCTGGACGCGTGAAATCATTCTCGCCGCTTCTCGATTCTTCGCGTTTATTCAATGATTCGTTTGATCCAATTTAATACCGAAACATTCTCAATATAGAGTAGTTAAATACGTTTGAATATACTAAATGAATGCAATCAATTCGTATAAACATGGTAAGTTTTGCGCTTTAAAAGAATCGGGATGAAATCGGTAATTGCATCATATTTGCTTTCCGTCTTAAACTCGAGTTCTCCAAGTCGGGCTCGAGTTCGTAAGGCTTTTTAGAGTATCCGGTTTATCTTACGAGAGAGCAAACTCGGAGTTTGATGTAAACTCGGAGTTTGTATTTTGTTTCACCATGTGAACTCGAGTTCACGAAGGTAGGCTCGAGTTCGAATACTCTCTAAGCTTTTGTCGAATGAACACACGAGTAATATCTCACAAGATAAGGTGCTCGAGTCCATTAGTGATTAGGCTCGAGTTTAACACTATTCATGCCTAAGAGTTTTGGTTGCTCGATTAGAGTGGATCGAGCACGAGTACAAACTGCGGAGTTTGTACACTTGCTTTTCTTTCTTCAGATGAAGGGCTCGAGTTCATTATTCTTAGGCTCGAGTTCAGTTTAATTTATTCCATGACTTATTGAAGTGAACTGGAGGTTTGAGCTTAAACTCGGGAGTTTGAAAAGAAGGAAAAAACTTGGGAGCTCTTCGCAAGGGAAAACTCGAGCTTGTAATAATGAGGCTCGAGTTTACCTATTTTGTAAACTCTTCTTCGTTTGTCAAACCATAGAGTAAACTCTACACAAAAGCATTAGGCTTGAGTCCATATACTTGGGCTCGAGTGTTCATTAAATTATAGCCATAGAAACAAGTGAACTCTACTCAAAAGAATAAACTCGGAGTTTAAAGAGATACAATTTAATTAGAAAACTTCCGCCATGGGAAAACTCGAGCTTGTCTATATGTGCTCGAGTTTACTTGTTTGTAAACTCTTTATTATTATATCATGGTGGGTTTAGGCTCGAGTCTATTTACTCGGGCTCGAGTTCGTTATGCCGTAAATATCCTGATGAGCTCTCGCATTGCGTAAAACTCGAGTTTGCTTAGTTAGGCTCGAGTTTTGAGGTGATGTGAGTGATTTTGACTCTTTTGTCATTTTAAAAGCATTCGTACTTGTTTACAATTGTTATTAATCATCAAAACACATAGAGAACTAACATTCTCCCCTTTTTGATGATGACAACACTTGTAAACAATTAACTCCTTTAAGAACACTTGTTTTGATCATTTGAAATCATTGAAGCATAAGTGTTCAAAGTGTAAATGCATCGAATTAGATTTTTAACATTTAAACTTTGATTCTATCGAGTTAGCGACTTAACATAAATCATAACACATATTGTCATTGCATAAGCTAAAACATTCAATGGTTTACAAAATGACATTTAGAGTTTCAAGCATACATATATCTCAAAAAAATGACGAATGCTTTGACAACTTGACTTCTCCTTCTTTACTTCTTTACTTCAACTCTTCTCCCCCTGACGAAGAATAGGATCATGGGTAGATGGTTCGGTGGCTATGGAGGTTGGGATTGGTCTCGGAAGGAAGGTGGAGGTGCCGAAGAGCTAGGTCCAAATGGAATTGATGGACTCGATTTTCTAAAATTTTGTCCATTTTGTCATGGAGGCTTAGTGAATCCTGATTCTATCTTGGAAGAAAGATCAGAAACAACTTGGGCAATGTAAGTCTTTATTCTTTCATCCAAATCAGAGGGAAAGGATTGTGGTGGAGGTGGTGCACTTTGAGCTTCTTGAACTCTAGATTGAGTAGCTCACGGTTCTAGTAGGTCTCGAGGGTGCTCGAATGATCACTTCCTTGATCAAAGCTTATCCTCATCAAATTTAGGATATGCTTGGCCAAATTTGGTTGGTTTTTCGGGTTTCTCATTGGTCGGTAAATACTGCACTTTCATGAAACATAATCACCGAGATGAGATCGGCAAAGGGTATCTGGGATGTTTTTCTTCCATGGAAACGAAATTTGAACATCTCTTTAAAGATCCAATCTCCTATGTTATGAGGGACTTGATCTATGATAGAGGCAAAAATAGGAAGTCCTTTTTGGCAAAGTGAGTGAAATTGCCTCCCTTTTGTACTAAGTTTCTAGTGTATATATACCAAGCAGCTCTCTTGCTTAGGAGGCATTGATACCGGAGTGAAATCCGTAATCTCTAAAGCATCGACGTATAGTGCTCATCTGTCCGAGGAGTGAAAAATTTGCCTATTCGTATAATTTGGAGAAGCAACAGGAGGAGGATTTTGGATTTGGAGGAGGGAATTAAGGTATGCAAAGCAGTTGATGGTTATCTGCTTTCCTCTAATGGATGTGGTAATCCTTTCCTCAACCAAATTTCTATCCGCATCCAATAAATTATCACTTTGCATACAATAGTAAAAGGTTTTAACAAAGGATGGACTATATGAGGCTCTAATGGATATGAGAGGTTCAAATTGTCTAAGCCAAGGGTAAGATCAAGGTTACATTCCTCTTGTAAAGCATCTAGATTGACATACGTAAGGGCAAAAACTCTTAGCCTCATAGTTTTCTTGGAATCGTATGGCATCCTCACCATATAGAGTGACATCCTCACTAGAGAATCCTTTAGGATGGAGGAATGATTGTAAATTTCAAATAAGGCTGGGTTTTCTAGATACCCGAGGAACAGAGTGTTGTTGGTGATGGGAGGATGATTGAGCTTGAGAGCTAGTTTGACTAGTTGTGGTCTTTCGAGACTTGTGTATCTCTTTTTGCCCTTCGAGGTGGTGTGTCGCCAGCTGAAGCTTTCTTGAGGTATTCATCTTGACCGTGGTTATTGGAGTGGCTTGGGTAATAGGAATACCAGAATTTGCTTGTCAATTCCATGCTTGAATCGCTTGGGAAACGATTTTACCCCGGGAGGACGTTGAGAGATTTTTGTATGATCGGTTTGGGGTTCTTGAGGATCGAGGATTTGGAATCTTGGGTTGCGATCGTTTGGACGCCATGTTCTCTCGGTTTTCGTTGAGGAGATTGAGAGAAATTTTTGGGAGAATTTAGGTTTAGGCTCGAGGCGTGAGATAGAGTGAAGACGAAAAGACAGTGTTTTTAAAGAAATTTTATCGACGCAAACTCGAGTTCTTGTGTAGGCTCGAGTTTGTGTAACGTTACTTACCCGGAATTCAAGAGTGTATGTGTGAACCCTTGAAATTTCTTGCTAGGCTCGAGTCGATCACATCGTAGGCTCGAGTCCGCCCGGGTTCTCTCGAGGTGGATTGCTCTCTGCCTCCTCGAACTCGAGTCCGCTCACTAATAGGCTCGAGTCCGCCAAGATCTCTCGAGATGAGTTGCTCTCTGTCTCCCGCGAACTCGAGTCCGCTCACTAATAGGCTCGAGTTTGGCGACCCGATAGTTGCATTTCTTGCCGGTTCTTTCGAGCTCGAGTCTGTCTTTGGTAGGCTCGAGTTTGTGACAGCCTTTACTTGCACTCGATTGTTTGGGATTTTGATTTCAATATACATCCTGCACTAAACATATCTACATACTCCGATGCTTAAGTTAGTGGACAATAATCATTAAAAAACATAACTAACATTTGAATTACTTACAACTCATTGGGATTTACCATTCCCAATTCTCTTCTTATGAACACAAATTGTTCTTTTGCTAGTGGCTTGGTGAAGATATCAGCGAGTTGCAAGTGAGTTGGGATGAACATGACTTTGACATCCTTCTTTTGAACATGATCTCTTATGAAGTGATGTCCGACATCAATATGTTTGGTTCTAGTGTGTTGAACAGATTCTTTGCCAAACTTATTGTGCTTGTGTTGTCACAAAGAATTGGGATTTCTTTGAGATGAACTCCCAAATCACACAATTGTTGTTTGAGCCAAAGAACTTGAGCACAACAACTTGAGGCAAAGAACATACTCAGCTTCAAAGGATGACACAAACCACCGTGGTTCTGCTTTTGTCGAACCAAGACACTAATGATCCTCCAAAGAACTCACATTGACCACTTGTGCTTTTTCTCGTCGCCTTGTATCCCGCATGATCCGAATCAAGATAGGCTACTAAGTGTTCATGTTGATCTTTGGGAAACCATAATCCAAGAGTCTTTGTATCAAAAGATATCTAAAAATTCTTTTAACATGTTCAAGATGGGACTCCATGGGGCAGATTGGAATCTAGCACACATTCCAACACCGAATTGAATGTCCGGACGACTTGCCGTAAGATAGAGTAATGATCCAATCATTCCTCTATACTTAGTGATGTTGAAGTTAGTCCCCTTTTCATCGCATCCGTGAGTTGCGCTTGAACTCATTGGAGTATCCGCTCCATTACAATCGCCTAGACCATATTTTTTAATAGATCTTTCGATACTTGGTCCGGGAAATGAAGATTCCATCATGGCGTTGCTTGATTTGAAGTCCAAGGAAGTAATTAAGTTCTCCCATCATGGACATTTCAAATTCTCCCCGCATTGTCTTGGCAAATTCTTCACACATAGTATCATTAGTAGCACCAAAATAATATCATCAACATAAATTTGAGCTATTAAAACATCACCAAGTTTATTCTTCTTTATAAAGAGAGTTGTATCTCGCTTTCCTCTAACAAATCCTTGATCAAGAAGGAAAGTGCTTAACCTCTCATACCAAGCTCTAGGAGCTTGCTTAAGACCATATAAGGCTTTCTTGAGGTGATAAACATGATCTCGGATGATGTTCATTTTGAAAACCCGGAGGTTGTTCAACATAAACTTCCTCCCGTATAAAACCATTTAAAAAGGCGGATTTTACATCCATTTGAAAAAGTTTGAATCCTTTAACACAAGCAAAGGCTAGAAGAACTCTTATAGCTTCCAATCTTGCTACCGAGCATAAGTTTCTTCATAATCAATTCCTTCTTCTTGATTATAGCCTTTTGCAACTAGCCTTGCTTTATTTCGAATGATTATGGCGGATTCATCACATTTATTTTTGAATACCCATTTAGTACCAATGACCGGATGGTCTTTAGGTCTGGGCACCAAGTCCCAAACTTGGTTTCTTTCAAATTGATGTAATTCCTCTTGCATTGCTATAACCCAATCATTGTCTGAAAGGGCTTCATCAATCTTAGAGGGTTCAATTTTCGAAATGAAAGCTGAAAAGGTCATCGCCTTTGGAATCAAATTTTCCCAAGCCGTCCTTACCATTATTAGGATGAAGCACTTACATCCAAAGATATGCAAGTGAGCTAAGTTGGGTTTTCTTCCTTTGTAGAGTTCATAGGAGTTTTGTCCAACTTCTTCCTGAGATATGCCCTGTTTGATATGTAACAAGCAAGGCTCATAGCATCACCCAAAACACTTGAGATGTTTGGTTCTCATTTAGCATTGATCTTGCCATTTCAAGAAGCACTCTATTCTTTCTTTCAACAACTCCATTTTGCCATGGGGTTCTTGAGCCGAGAAGTTATGATTAATTCCCATACTATCACTGCAATTCTCCAAAGGCATGATTCTCAAATTCTCCACCATGATCCGTACGAATACCCGCAATAGAGAATCCTTTCTCGCTTTTGGACCTTCTTGGCAAACACAATAAATTGATCAAATGTTTTATCTTTTGATGATAAAAGAATGACCCATGTGAATCTTGAGAAATCATCTACTATGACCAATGTATAAAGATTGCCGCCAAGGCTTTTTACTCTAGCTGGTCCAACTAAGTCCATATGGAGTAATTGGAGAGGTCTATTAGTTGATAATTCCGTTTTCGACTTGAAAGATGATTTAGTTTGTTTACCTTTTGACATGCATCACAAATTAGATCATTTTTAAAAGAAAGTTTTGGTAAACCAATAACCAATTCCTTTTTCTGTAGTTTATCAAGTTGAATCATATTGACATGTCCTAAACGCTTATGCCATAACCAACTTTCATCTAAGTTACCAACAAAACATTTTTCGAATCGAATTGTTTTTAGACAGATTAAGAGTATAACAATTACCTTCTCTTGGAGCTCAATAATGCTTTGGATTTAATACTATCTAAAGAGAGAGCATCCTTACTTACAATCAAACATTCTTCTCGAATCAAAGATGACTAGGTTTCCTTTGTCCGTGCTTTGACTCACACCGAGGAGGTTGTGACATAACCCATCCACAAGATAAACATCTTTGATTTGAGGTCCATTGCTATTTCCAATTTTGCCAATGCCAAGAATTCTTCCGACTCATTTCCACCAAATGTTACCTTGCCACCTTCCTTATGTTTGATTGAAGCAAATTTGGATTGGTCTCCAATCATATGTCTTGAGCATCCACTGTCTATGTACCACTTATTGGGATTTGATGCTCTAAGACAAATCTGCATAAGAAGAGATATTATCTTTTAGGTACCCAATATTCTTTGGGTCCTTTTGGGTTAGTTTGTGTCTTAGGAGTCATATAGGATCCCTTAGGCACCCATTGATAATTTCCTATAGGTTTAATCGATCTATCTTTCTTATGAAAACATGAAGAAGTAGTATGACCTTTTCTATTACAATAGTTGCAATGTGCAAAAGGATTTGAGGTATGAACAGATTTTTGAAAATAATTCATGTAGGATCTTTGTCCATGTTTCTTTTTGCCTTTCTTTTTGTCATAATCAGACTTGTAACCAATTCCTGATTTGTCATTTGTAAATCTTTGCTGTTTTAAAATTACCTCAAGCATTTCACTTCCTCTAGTGAATTTTTCAAGAGTCTTTGTAAGGTATTCATTTTTCTTTTTCGTAATAGAACATTCATCACATATGATATTTTCAGAACCGAAAGATTTTCTACTTGTTGTTCAAGTGTTGTATTCTTCCTTTTAAAACAGAATATTTTTCAGCAAGTTCCTCAAATTCATTTTGAACAAGTTCGTATTCGTAAACAATTCATTATAAGTTGGTTTTGCATCCTTTTCACAAGCAGAGATAGGCGTAGAAATCGTTTGAACTTGTTCTTCTAATAGTTTGATTTTTCTTTTTGAAAATAAGAGCTCTTTTGCGCTTTCTTAAATTCAAGATAAAGAGAATCATATGTTGAAGATAATTCATTATAAGGTAAATCGAATTACTTACCTCTTCGTTGTCTCGATTCCTCTTGAGCCACAAGGCGTAGATTGGCACTTTGTTCCTCTTCCGCCTCATCTTCATCGATGAGCCGTTGCCCCATATAGCCGATACATAAGCTCTTTTCTTGAACTTATTGAATTTCTTTTCTTTGTTTTTCACCATGACATTCTCGATTTGATGTGGCCTGGTTTCTCACATTCATAGCATATAATTGGTTTCTTAGTTTCGTGCTAGAATTTCCTTTGTGAAACCTTCGTGAGATTGGTCCTTTTTGTAGAATTTCTTGAATCTTCTGACCATCATTCCTAGCTCACCATCTTCATCTTCATCTTCTTCATCGTCATCCGATTTAACTTCTTTGATGGTTTTAAGAGCTATTCCCTTGTTCTTGACATTGATATCATTTAGTCCCTTTTGAATTTGATCTTCCCTCATATTCGTAAAGGCCGCCAAATAGTGCCGCCACTGAGGCCATTGATTCGCCTCGAGATTCTTCAATTGCAAGTGACCTTGGCTTCCCATTCCTTGGTGAGAATATTTAGTATTTTCCTCACTTGGGCAGGTTGTTCATATTCTTTTCCCAAGGCAGTGAGTTGATTGATCAAAGTGAGTGAATCTCGAGTTGAAATTCACCAATAGATTCTCCTGCCTTCATCCGCAATAGATCGTATTCACCATGAGAGTATTGATACGATTTTCTTTGATCGCACTGTTCCTTCATGAGCTATTTCAAGAGCATCCCACATTTGCTTAGCAGATGGCAAAGTGCAGATTCTCAAATACTCTTTTGGCCAAGAGCACTTTGGAGCATATGAATTGCCTTCATGTTGAGAGTGACTTGTTTCTTATCATTGTCATCGTACTCTTCTTCTTTCTTGGGAGTTCTGATATCAGCTACAACTGAGGAAGGAACATAGTTTCCTTTTTCAAAGACCCTCCACAAACCAAACTCGAGGCCATTACATAGACCCCGAACTTAGCCTTCCGTAATGAGTAGTGTTCTCCATTGAAACCCGGGGGTCGCTGATTGAGGCTCCATCTCGTAGAATTCCTTCCATTGGATCTTTGTGTCTAGGATGTTAATCCTTCAAATTGACAACGAGGCTCGATACCAAATGAAAACGAAAGGAAATCACCAAGAGGGGGTGAATTGGGGATTTTAAAACTTTTATAATAACTTTGCACCCAAGTCAAGCTAAACGTAAAGAGATAGGGAAGAAGAGCTTGACACGTAAAGTTTATCCCGGTTCGGTCTAAATTCTTGACCTACGTCCACCCCGCACTCTCCGGGTTTTTCTACTATCACTTAACTCGTATACACACTCGTACTCAAGGATTATCCTCTCTAGGATACACTCCCCTTACAAGTTGTAATCAAATCCCAATCTCCAAGTCCCCTTGACTTGAGATCTTTTACAATGAATGAATAATTTGAATAAAATCTCTCTCACGAGAAGATAATGATAAACACCGAGGCTCTTTGTATATCAAAATACAATACGTAAAGAAAACTCGAATGTATAAGAACTCTTGAGCTTGCTTTTCGTTTCGCTTAATCTTTCGTATCTTTCTAAGTTTGTAATCAGCTCCTTATATAGTGGTGAGTTGCTATGTGACCGTTACTTCTCAACTTAGCATGTTCTTCATTTGAAATTCAGTTTGATGAGGATTATAGCCGTTGGGTCCCGAATTTCGCCGATTCAATTCCCGGACGCGTGAAATCATTCTCGCTTCCGATTCTTCGCGTTTATTCAATGATTCGCTTGATCCAATTTAATACCTGAACCATTCTCAATATAGAGTAGTTAAATACGTTTGAATATACTAAATGAATGCAATCAATTCGTATAAACATGGTAAGTTTTGCAGCTTTAAAAGAATCAGATGAAATCAAGAACGATCATATTTGCTTCCGTCTTAAACTCGAGTTCTCCAAGTCGCTCGAGTTCGTAAGGCTTTTTAGAGTATCTCGGTTTATCTTCGAGAGAGCAAACTCGAGTTTGATGTAAACTCGGAGTTTGTATTTTGTTTCACCATGTGAACTCGAGTTCACGAAGGTAGGCTCGAGTTCGAATACTCTCTAAGCTTTTTGTCGAATGAACACCGGAGTAATATCTCACAAGATAAGCAGTGCTCGAGTCCATTAGTGATTAGGCTCGAGTTTAACACTATTCATGCCTAAGAGTTTTGGTTGCTCGATTAGAGTGGATCGGAGCACGAGTACAAACTCGGAGTTTGTACACTTGCTTTTCTTTCTTCGATGAAGGGCTCGAGTTCATTATTCTTAGGCTCGAGTTCAGCTTAATTTATTCCATGACTTATTGAAGTGAACTGGAGGTTTGAGCTTAAACTCGGAGTTTGAAAAGAAGGAAAACTTGGGAGCTCTTCACAAGGGAAAACTCGAGCTTGTAATAACAGCTCGAGTTTACCTATTTTGTAAACTCTTCTTCGTTTGTCAAACCATAGAGTAAACTCTACACAAAAGCATTAGGCTTGAGTCCATATACTTGGGCTCGAGTGTTCATTAAATTATAGCCATAGAAACAAGTGAACTCTACTCAAAAAGAATAAACTCGGAGTTTAAAGAGATACAATTTAATTAGAAAACTTCCCGCCATGGGAAAACTCGAGCTTGTCTATACTGTGCTCGAGTTTACTTGTTTGTAAACTCTTTATTATTATATCATGAGGGTTTAGGCTCGAGTCTATTTACTCGTGCTCGAGTTCGTTATGCCGAAAATATCCCGATGAGCTCTCTGCTTTGCGTAAAACTCGAGTTTGCTTAGTTAGGCTCGAGTTTTGAGGTGACAGAGTGATTTTGACTCTTTTGTCATTTTAAAAGCATTCGTACTTGTTTACAATTGTTATTAATCATCAAAACACATAGAGAACTAACAAAAATCGGATCTGCTAACCGTGGGACTCTAGAAACAGAGCCTTATTCCGGCATGAGTACCTGCAACCTGCTGCTATTATACGAGAGGTACAGGCGCTTTGTTTTTAATGCCCAAACCGATCGGCCTAGAGGAGGCGCATTCGATGCAGCTGAGGATTAGATCCTTCATCTCGAGAAAATATTTCAAGTTTTAGAATGTCCTAATGAGAGAAAGCCCAACTAGTTATTTATAAACTTGAGGGCGACGCAGATCGTTGGTGGTGTAATACGTAAACGACTCTTCTGCCCGAATATTCCTACTTCACTGGGAATTGTTCCAGAAAATTCAATGAATGCAGCCTCCTACCTCCTTCTATTTGCATTGCTAAGGAGTCTCAATTTCGAGTATCAAACAGGAGAAATGAATCTTTTGAGGATTATTATGCCAGTTCACTCGTCTATCTCGTATTCTACTTATCATAGAAATCCTAATGCCGAGTATTTTACTTGTGGTTTGAAATATGAAATTAGTGGAAAAACTAATTGCTAGACAATTCCATGTGTTACATCAGTCATGAGGAATGTAGAATTGTTGAAAGAAGAATTATGTGCTTCTAGGAACTCTCTTTAACCCACAAAGTGAATCTACTTAAGGGAGTTTGATAATTGAATATTTGATACACTTCTTTTATCTCTTGATTAATAATTTAGGACTCTTTAGTTAATAAATAATGACTTTTATACTTCTTTGGGCCTTTGATTAGATTTTAGCCATTTTTAATGATAAATTTTCATTTTTACATTGCTTCACTATTTTTACCATAACTTTTGAACTAGACATCGGATTTTCCTCATTCTTCTTTCATATTTCATATGATTCAAAGAGCTACAATTGTTATGAATACTTGAAGGGCAAATTCGACAAGAGGGCGGTTAATTTTGGAACCGAAGACAGATGTATATTTCTAGATATTTATTCTATTCCTGAATTTTGTATTAAAAACCGTTTGTTATTTATTTCGTTTTAGGCCATTGTGTAGCCCTAGCCCATTTCCATTTTAGGTTAACTTTAAGTTAGGCAACAACCACAAACAACTTATGTCATTACTACGTTAGATTTTTTCGGATTAAACACGAGAAGTTTGGTTTCTCGCAATGTTCTTCGCGTCTTCGTTTGTTCTTCATTTTTTCCACCATGCTTGGCTAAACTTCGTGATTAGCCTACGGATTGAGGATTCCACTATCTAGAGGACTCGTTCTTAATGGTAACAAATGCATTTCTGCTTTTGTAATTTCGGATTCGATTTACTTTCTGGATTGGGTGTAGAGTTAACGCCGATTGAGAAATCCCAAGGATTCAGATTTGAACTAGGTTTAAGTACTTGCTGCAATCGTATAGTGACACGCCATTGTTCGAATACTCTAGGAGATCATCTAGTTGAGGATTTTCTCGACTAACGCAGATTTCGCTTGTTCAGAATCAATCGCGAGTTCGTTTCAAAATCTGTTTTGTCCGAGGATTGAAATCTTGGTTGATCTTCTCTTTATCTGCTCAACTGTGTTTCATTTCATTTTGTTTCTATTATTTCGTTTTTTAATCTATTTGAACCAAAACCCCCATTTTTACCTGTTTCGTTTTGTTATTACATCGATTTGAACCCACTGTGAATTCGTTGGGAAAACGATCCGTGTTTCCATTATACCGCAAAATTATATTGATCCTGGTTATTTTGGGAGATCACTAAGTAGATCTCTTTTTCAAAATATGAGTTCCTCACGTAGAAAGAAAAGGGCCATGGAATAAAAATCATGGCAATAATGAGAAGCTTTATCGATTCGAAGTGAGCAAAATTTTAGGAGGTCTGCAGAGCCTCGTGTTTGTAATAATGTAGCAAGTCACACCGGATCTAATTGCAAGGGGTGTAACATCCAAATTTTTGGATTTGAAATTTGATTATTATATGGGAAATTGAATCGTGAAATGTGCCTTAATATAATTATGAAATTAGTTACCGGGATTTAAGGCATATTTTCCCATACTTTAAGGACAAATAATTAGAGAATAATTTTTGGCATGAATATTTCTCGAGATAATATTTTAAGGCCAAAAGAAATTAAATTGAGAAGGAAAATCCTTAAAAGGAATTAAGGATTAAAGTTTAATTCATTTGCTATAATTGCAATTAAATGAGAAATGGACTTGAATTACAAAGAAGAGGGCTTGTAGGGAATCAAATGGGATAATATTGTTTTTAGTATTTCCACTATAAACTTATCTCTCTCATTATTATTATGCTATAAACGATGGCATAAGAGCCTACATAACAAAAGGAGGATTGCATACCATGGGAATTTAATCCCAAACACTCTTGGTCAAGCCAAGCCCTCAACATACTAGGACACTCATCCAGAGAATAGAATTAGCAATACCCTTTTGGCTAAGGCATCCGCTATCCTATTTGACTCTCTAGGAATAACTCGACATCCACTTGCCAATTAAAAGTCATCAAATCCCTAGCTTTCAACACTAAATGGCTACAAGTAGAGCAAGGTACATCTAGAAGGACATTAATAACACTATCGCATCTGACTCTAGAATTATCTTTTGTAACCCAAGTCCCAAGCCAGCTGCAAACCTTCCGCAATAGCCCATTCCTCCGCCGTGTAAGCATTACAATCTCCAATGGACTTAGCAAATCCGACCATCCCCCAAAGAAAAGACTCCAATAACCATCCCACCTACATCCTACTTGGTTATTCAAATTTAGCACTAACCAATCCCTTAAACCACAGAAAAAAGGAAGAAGTATACCTCTAGCTTAATCAAAGAAGACCACATACTCTTAGCATAACTACAATCCCAAAGGATGTGTAGAATATCCTCTATACCCGTATTACACGCTCCACAAATAGAGATCTACTCGACCATGAACTCCTCCGAGAGGTTAGTAGGAAATCTATTCGTAGACACTTTCCACATAAAGAGTCCGATCCTTCAACACCTTTCCACTTCCAAATATCCTTAAAAACTTTATCCCGAAGAGGACAAGGATTAGGTTCAATAAGGAAATATGCGCTCCTGATAGAGAACTGGCCATCCACAGAAGCTCCCCAAACCAGACAATCAAAATCAGCGTCCATCCTAGGAGGCAACACAGCCGATACCCTACTCATCCCTGCAGAACTAAGAATGGAAGAGATCTTGCTGACATCCCACATTCCTCCCTCTCGCCCAATCAGCCACTACCGAATCCTCCTCCTCCGTAGATAATGGCCGAAGACAAAATCAACAAGCTTAATATTATCTCCCACCCAACAATCATGAAAGAAGTTGGCAACCAACCCGCTCGAACTTGCCATTTTGAGCCTTTCTCAACCACCTCCCTTTGATCGCAGATAAACTTCTATACCTTGGAATCCCCACGCCGGTATGAAAATAAGGACTCCGAGTCCGTCAACATGTATCGATGGGACAAAATCTCAGTCCATAACCCCTTAGCTCCACTAATTAAGTTCCGTGCAAGTTTGGCACCACAAGCTTGGTTAATCGAACTAAGCCTTCAAGCCCAAAACGCCATATTCTTTAGGTCTAGTAATCTGTTCCCAACTGATAGCATGGAAATGATTACCAACACCATTATGTCCCCAAATAAAATTCCTTTGCAAACGCTCAATTTCCTTGCACACACTCACAGGGAGAGAAGCAACTAAAGATAGAATACAGAGGTATAGTACTAATAACCAACTTAGCAAGAGTAACTCGCCCGCCATTGAAAGACTATTCGCTTCCACACACTCGCCTTCGATTTAACTTTATCAATCAAGTATTGGAATTTCTCCTTGGTCTTCTAGAGCGAGATAAATGAAAACCAAGATATCTACCAATCTCACCGGATATATGCATGTGAGTCACCGCTTATCTGCATTTTAGAGGGAGAGGCACTCTAGGAGAAAAAGCAAATGTAAACCTTCGTACTCCGTGTAGTGTTCTTCCCCATCTAAAATAAATCCCGCCATTACCGCTTAGTTAAATACACCAAAGACACACATTCTTGCAAAATGTCCCCTGAGATGACTAGAAGTATTGAGATCAATCTTTATAGTTTCCCCTATCCTATCACCAATCCAACTCAATGCATCTCTCGTTGTAATACTCTAGAGGAATATTTGGTAATCTCACCCAAACACCACTTTGTTGACGGAGGCCGACTTGGTTTGAAACCTGGGTTCCTATGGCCTCACTTAAGGCATTGAAATAATCCTCTTTATTGGAGAGCTTTACCACAAAAACCCATTCCCAATATTGATTAAAGAAATGACTTTTTTAAGCCCGTGAGCTTTTGAAGAATGGATAAAAGAAGCTTATACCCAATGTTCTTCCCAAGCAACTTCACAATCACCGCTTTTTCCATGCTTTAGATAGTCGCTTTCATTTTTCCGTAGAAGGAAAAAGGGAAAGCTTCATAGGATCCTCACTAATCTTACAACTCGCTCATTGTCTTCATTATCGAAATGCTATCATCGAAAGGTCTAAATCACCATGCATTTCTCCTCCATTTTTTCATCCCTATTAATACCTTGGAGCTTTTCCGCAAATGAAATTCCAGTACCCTCGCATTCTTCCTCTCGAACCAAGCTTAGCCACCCTTCCTCATAAGCACTTCCTTCACCATTTTTAATCTTCTTAGAACTTCGGTAAATTAAATCATTCTCCTCTCGCAGACAGGGGAACTTGAGATGAGGCTAACGATGAGAGTGCCATCTATCTCTCTCATTATTATATATATATACACACACACACATATATAAATAACCTATTACTATTAGCTAAGGCCCAAAACGTAATGCAGTCATAGCAAGATTAAAAGGCCCTAGATACCATTGGGCCCATGTACAATACTTCATATGTTTCATCCATTAAACACATTTAATCCATTAAAAACCAGTCAAGCCCCACCCAAAACGCATCAGACGAGAACTACAATGGATATTAAAAAATATATAAAAAAAGAAAAAAAAGAAGCACACACACGCCATCGGAAAGCAGAGACAATCACGCCGAACACGTTAGATCAAAAGAAGATTCAGCAGCGTCAAAATCTCACTTTCGGCCATCCAACTGTTCACGCAACCAGCGACCTCCATGCCTCTTCCACCAGAAAGTTCAGGCGTCCCATACCTCTTAATCCCAACACCTTTATCCGCTGGCTCCTTCTCGGATTGCACCTTTGGGTCTATATATATATAAGCATCTACGTTTCACTTCCTCCAGCAAAGTGAATCCAAGACTTAGAAAGAGTGGAGACCAAGAGAATGGGAAACCGTGAGAGGAGAGAAAAGAGAGAAAATCCATTTACTTTTCTCTGTTTTAAAACAATGAAACAGAGGTGTGTGGCGTGGAGTAGCAGTGAGTTTCGATCCATCGGAAAGATTAGCTAGGTGAGTATTACTGTCAACTTAATACGCGTACATACATATATATACACACATGCACACACACACATATATATACTGCCTATAGGTCTCAGTTTTAGGAGTTTAAACATAAACAAAAATCCCACTGTACATGAACCAACGCTAGATGAGAAGTATTAGGCTTTGGGAAAATGAATGGAAGCTTGGACGAAGAGTATAAAAGAAGAGAGATTGGAGAGTTTGCTACATATATCATTGTTGCATATGAAAGGAGAAAAAAATTAAAAATAAAATAATAATAAATAATAAGCAGAAACCTAACTGATATATAGGTATTGAGTTATAAAGTATATAGAGGGTATATATATATATATATTATGGTTTCATGGTGACTAGAAGGAGTAGAGCTAAAATTTGCTATCATAATATATATAGTTATATATATGTGTGTGTCGTTGTGCCTATCACTGGGTTAAATATATATTTGCACCTGGAAAATGTTAGGAAACCTCACTGATTTAAATACATTTTGCTGCATATTGAAAGGAAAATCCAAAACATACCATTATATTATGTATATATATATATGAGCACGATGCACATATAGAAGAGAGAAGGGAAAACTTGATTTGGCCGTTGAAGGCATATAGATATACACCCACACACACACACATGAACCTTAGAAAAAAAAAACAAAACAAAAAGGAGGCTGATATACATATATGTAAACGTCACTGTACCTGAACCTTAGGAAAGAAAAGAGAAAACTAACTATATAATAAATATATATGTGTGAACGTCGCCTGTATAATGAATAGCAAGAAAATGGTCTTTATATATATGGTCATGGTAATTGCTCTATACAATGAATTATTTTGCAGAAAGAAAATATGCTTATACATGTATACTAATTCATGTGCATTTGGAAAATAATAGGAAAATGTTGAGGGTTAGAAAACCATGAGAAACATTAAATAAAATGCATTAAAGCAAAACTTATATGAAGATTGGTATTTATAAGCTCTTAGTTTAAAGTGTTAGAATAGCCTTTGAGGGTTCAAAACAATTGTAGATAAATGATAAAAATAATGCATTAAGTAAATAAAATAATAATAATAATAATAAATAAAATAAATAAATAAATTTGTATTATTATTACTATGGAAAGGAATAAATAATAAAGGAAGTTATTTATTAATAATAAATAAAATAGTATTATTATTAATTAATGATAGTTAATAGGGGTATTATTAGTAAGAGAATTTTTAGGGATTAATTATTATTTTTAATCCCCTAAAAATAATTCATGAGTTAGTTACTTTACGACGAAAGAAGTGATTAACGACAATGATAAACGTTTATAGGAATACCTTGACACCTCTACCGATCCCAACAATTTCGTGACAAAGTTAAGGATTCAAGTTTGAGGTGGGTAACCGTCATCTCGTTAGCTTGTATGTATGTATTCTTGTATGATCGATCATGATTGCTAGATAATTTGCATGTATGTATCCTAGCTATGGATCGGGGCCGCTTGTCTCATGTGGTCACGATCCTTGGCCGTTAGCCGCGGTTAACGGTGCGACTTGTTTTATCTAGATAAATGTATTCGAGCTATGGATTAGGTTGCATGTCCCGAAAGGTCGCGGTCTTTGGTCGTTAGCCGCAGCTTAACAATGCAACTTGTTTACCGTGAATTACTTTATGCTTATACATATGTTATACCGTGATTTATATTTCATACCGCATATGAGATTAATTGTTACCCCTAGGTTCATTCATTTGAACCTGCACCGCATGAAAGAAATGGGTAGTGGATCAAGATCAAAAGGAAGATGCAATTGTAAGGGTTACAATAAGAAACCTTTTGAAAAAATATGGGTAGTTGGATTGTATTTTATCATTTATCATTTGTCTATTATGGAATAATGTATTAACATCCCACTATGGGATGGATTCGAATCGCGAAAAATTCATCCTCATGTTTTCGAACTAAGTTATTTTGTTAAAATTTTATTCCGCAATTAAGTCGTCCAAATTATTTTGATACCTGTGCGCTATAACTCTGATAAATAATGGCGTCAAAAGGACGGGCTTTATTTGATTCTCGTGCCCGTCACTCTTTCATAGCATATGACTGTGTGAGATTATGAATCTAAATGTGCACAAATTGCCTTATGATCTCGGTTGTGTCTACTCCATTGGGAGTTAAATAAACCGCCGATGTCCGTCTCGAGCCGTATTGTGATCGTGGATTGGCATGAGTACATTGTGGATCTAATTTGCTTACCGTTGCATGATATCGATGTTATTTTGGGATTAAACTAGTTGGACGCCCAATAGTGTTGTACTAGACTTCGCAATAGAAAAGTTATCCGTCCCGATCAACAACAAAATCTCAAGTGCAAAGCAAGCCTTGGTTTTCACTACTACCGAGGCGAACAATGTATTAAGCAAGGTGCCAAGGATACAATGTTTTCTTTTTGGTACAGCAGAGTCAAAACCTTCTTTGGATGAAATACCCGTGGTAAATGAATTTCCCGATGTATTTCCCGATGATATCAGTGGGTTGCCACCGAGAGAGAGGTGGAGTTTGCCATTGAAATTGCGCTTGTACTCGAACTAATTTCTAAAGCGCCCTACCACATGGCACCAAATCAAATGGCTGAGTTAAAGAAGTAGATAGAAGAATTACTTGAAAAGGGGTTTATTCGCCTAGTGTTTTGCCCTGGGAGCCCTGGGCCTTATTTGTGAAAAGAAAGACGCTAGCTTGAGACTCGTATTGACTACCAGAACCGAACAAGGTGACTGTGAAAAATAAATATCCTCTTCCTAGAATTGATGACTCTCGTGGTGGTCACTTTGGACCCCAAAGAACTGCTAGGAAAGTGTTAGAATGTGGTTTATTTTGGCCTTCCATGTTTCATAATGCCCATCAGCTTTGCAAGTCATGTGATAATTGTCGAGGGCAGGGAGTATTTCCGTAAGCATGAGATGCCCAGAACCCTATATTGTTTTGTGAGATCTTTGATGTTTGAGGTATTGATTTTATGGGTCCATTTCCTCGCCTCATATGGTTATACTTACATACTGCTGGCATTGATTATGTCTCGAAATGGGTTGAGGCGAAAGCCACCGGACTAATGATTCTTTGTGGTGGTGGATTTTGTTAGGTCTAACATTTTCTCGTAGATTTGGCATCCCTAGAGCTATTATCGGTGATTAGGGCTCCCATTTTTGCAATCGAAGCATGGGTGCCTTCTTACGCAAGTATGAAGTGCTTCACAAGGTTTCCACACCTACCATCCTTTAACAAACGATCAAGTCAAGTCTCAAATAGAGAGATTAAGCAAATCCTTCGAAGACTATTAACTCTACTTGGAAAGATTGGAGTAAGCGATTGGATGATGCTTTGTAGGCATATCGAACCACCTAGAAGACTCCGATTGGGATGTCCCCTTATCGGCTTGTCTTTGGTAAGGCATGTCATCTTAGGTTGACTTAGAGCATCAATCCTATTGGGCCATTAAGCGAGTGTAACATGGATTTGGTTAAGTCCGGGATAGAATGGAAGCTGCAGTTGCAAGAGTTAGATGAGCTTAGATTGGATGCCTATGAGAGTCTGCGGTTGTACAAGGAAAAGACTAACGCATTCCATGATAAGCATATTCGAGGAAAGAATTTTCTCGGCTAGAAAGTTCTTCGTTTAACTCTCATCCGAAGTTTATGCAGTAGCTTCAATCTAAATGGGATGGCCCTTTTGTAATCACTAACATATTTCTATTTGGTGTTGTTGAGCTATGTGATCCACCCACAAGACTAACTTTTAAGGTAAATAGGCATCGCCTCAAGCAATTTCATGAGGGATCCTAGCGGCAGCCCGAGGAAGCAAATATTCTCCTAATTGATGCCACTTATCCTCCATAAACCCCTTGGGGAGTATCCTTCTTTCTTCTCCCTCTTTCTTTTATTTGTTTTCATTTTTCCACTTTGCTTTTTGAAAATAAATACAGTCTCTCTTTCTATGATTGCTACATATTATGAACTTGGGCATTTTGGTTTTAATGGATCATTCTATTGGGTATACAATTCTTGACTCTTCGATTAAATGTCTTGGGAGTTGATTTGGTGATGTTGATTTCTTAAGTTGGTATTGACCTTGTAAGGTTTTGGGCCTGCATGAATGGAATTCATCTTTTACCATTCTTTCTTTCATGTGTGCATCTGCTTATGATTTGTGTTCTCTAGAACTTGCTCTTTTTCTTTTGAAACTACATTTTTCACTTACGTGCATGAATATGATGGAAGCTTGTTTTCTTTCTTTTAATTTTCCCGCTTTGGCAAAATAGCTTTCTCTTGCATTATGTTTCCTTTGTTAGCCCCTTTGTGCCTTTTTGACTCATTCTTTTCTAAACCACATTAACAAGCCAAAGCGTAAAACTATTTTATTCCGCACCTTGGAAATTTATTGAGCATTGGTTTCACCTTGGTTTTGTGTTTAAGTGTGGGGGTTACTCAAGAGTGCAACAATTTAAGTATGGGGGGAGATATTTGATTTTGTCATTGTGATTAAAAAAAGAAAAAGAAAGAAAGAAAAGAAAACACGTAGAGAGAAAGAAAAGCGAAAAAGAGAAAAGAAAGAAAGGAAAAAAATGCATAGAAAGAAAGAAAGGAGATATATAAATTTTTTTTTCATACATAAAGAAAGAATGATTTTGATAATTAGTGTTCTTTTTAATTTCTTTGGTGCTTAGCCCCTCATTTCATACTATTACCTACTTTCACCTAGCCCCATTACAACCTTTAATAATAAGCTCTCTTGATTTGTGCATGTATGTGTTATGAGTAGTGGAGACGTAGAAATTGACCAATCTTATGGTAGAACAATTTTCTTGAGTAGAATTTGAGCAATGCACTAATTTACCCTATATACTTGAGAGATTCATTGAGAGCATCCTTTGAGAGACCATCTTTTGCGGTTAGCATCATTGATTGAGATTGTCATGATTTGTAATTTGAGATGAAAGGATTTTGGTATTGAATGATTGGTCTTTTGAAGCTTTGTGTCCCTTGTTCGATTTTTCAATTGTTAGCAATTGTTAGAAAAGAAGAGTATTTCCTTTTAGTCTTTTCTTTGAATTTTGCTAGGAGTGCAGAAAGATAAGTGTGGGGGAATTTGATAATTGAATATTTGATACACTTCTTTTTATCTCTTAATTAATAATTTAGGACTCTTTAGTTAATAAATAATGGCTTTTATACTTATTTGGGATTTGGGCCTTTGATTAGATTTTAGCAATTTTTAATGATAAATTTCCAGTTTTACATTGCTTTTGAACCAGACATCGGATTTGCCTCATTCTTCTTTCATATTGCGAGATGATTGAGAGCTACAATTGTTATCCGGACTTGAAGGGAAAATTTGGACAAGAGGGTCATAACACCCCAAATTCCATACCACTTATGGTACCCGTTACACCAAAATACAATATTGCCAAGTCAGAGTAATGCGGAACGGAGAGCATGCACTAACGTTTGGACAATGAGTAAGCGATATAAAAATGCCCCGACATAATCTAGTACTATAAATTCCAAAGAAATAGTCATGTGATACAATAATTCAGTACTTGTGTAAAAACTTTTAATAGTAATTATACAATCTTACTTCTGTCTTAACTTGACTTGTGGCTAAGAACCCAATACGATTAATCAAACCCATTGGCCGGCCGGGTGTCTAGTGGAAGTCTCCCGTCTTTCACGGCGACTTACTTGATCGAACCACATAAACTAACCCTTTCTTGGTTTAAGCACCAAATGGTTTGAAATAACTTTATCGGATCCATGCAAGAACTAAGCCTCTGTTGTCCTTCTACGGCCATCTTGTCTTTGACCGGTGCCTCTTCACGGCTCCATCCATGCCTTTCCATAGCTCCGTCCATCGGTGCCTCCTCGAGTCCGAGTTCCTTCCCGAACTTTTAGTCAAGGCCGAGATTCAACCGAAATTGAACCCCATGTAACTTGATTAACCTCAATAGCGAGATATAACAATATATGATGGCTATTCACAGTTTGGAAAACAATCAATCATGAATCAAACAATCACATATAATCATACAAGATATAGGCGATTAAAGTTACCGATGCGCGAACGTACCTTCCTTACTGCGTGAATAGTAATATGTTCGTCCTTCGAATCTGACTCCGGACCTCCCGGATATCCTAACATATTACCATATTACTTAGAATAATATCCTAAGGGATATCTTTTCCATTATTGACCTTTTACCCTTGGTGGATTTATTCTCCCAATTTTACCCTTACATTTCTTGAAAAACGTATTGCTGTATTTTCTGGGCAGATTTTTCAGCAACTTTGAAAAATCATAATTAATTCTACACAAACCATTTTTGAGTGTTTCCAAAGCCAAACATACCCTTGACATGTCTAGTGTCTAGGAAAAATAACATCTTTAACTCTAAGTTCATGAGTCATTCCCAGATTTTATCTTTCTAAACACTGTCCAGTTTAACTTCCAGAAAACATGGCTTTATTTCAAAAATTAATAGCTCCATGTCCAGAGCTCAAAACGTTACATATTATATATCAAAAGAAATCCCTACATTTCTACTTTAAATCTGGAAAATATCATGATTTTTGGACTTCATTTGATACACAAAATATCGCTATAAACACGACTGACTCTAACAGTCCAGTTTCTGAAATTTTCACAATCTTGTTCCATTAATATCAAAATTATTTCCCAACATGTTTTTAATCAAATTTTCATTCCAAACCCTTTGAAAACCTTAAAAACATGAAAAGGAATTTTCTCCACAATTTTCTAGATTAGAACTCAAATTCTACCAAAATCTAAAATCTAGAGCTTAAGAACTTGCCTCTTGAAGTTCTTACTTCTTCTTCTTCCTCCTCTTGCTTCACCATTTCTCCTCTCACTCTCACTACTCTATACTCAGCTATGTTGAGCTGATTTTGGTGTGGAAAATGAAGAGAAGAGCATTGGTATTTATAGAGTTCATGGAACTCAACTTCCTTTCAATCCAACTATCACACACATTTCCATCTACCATTTTCCAACTACCATATTCATCTCCATCTACCATTACATCTCCATCTACTCTCCTTTAGCTACCAAATATTCATCTTCATCTACCATCCATCTACCACATATGTCCATCTACCATATAACTACCAAGTATTTAACTACCATTTAATATTTATTTGCAAATATTAAATATGTGTTGGAAATTAAATCCTTAATTTCATATAAGGATTTTCTTCCACAATTAACTTCTATAGGCCATAAAATATAATCACTAAAATTTATAGGCCATAAATTATCCTCTAACTATTTTTCCTTGAATTATTGGGAAAATAGGCCTCAAAACCTTAAAATAGCTCTTAAATTATTTAAGCACATTTTCATAATAAATTCCCATAAATCATTTTCTTATTTCCAATTGTATAAAAATTTGGAATATTATACATTCCTTATTAAATTTCGTATGAATAGTAAATACGTAATAGTGAATAGTAAACACTATTCATGACCCATAAAATCTTGTTTCTAAATTTGTCACTCCCAAAACAGGGTCTAGTAGTCTTCCAAAAATAGACTTATTCTCAAGTCTTTAGATCCAAAATTCAGGATGTTACATTTCTCCCCGTTCAATAAATTTCATCCTCGAAATTTGCACTCTACCATCTAAACTCCGTATTATCTAGACTTCGGATCATAAATCCCGTATCTTTACTCTATCTCGGGTTCAACTACAAAGATCTTGTCATATCGTACTTTGATATATAATGTTTTCCGAGGTGCCCATACACCGTGGTTAACACAACGAGATACCAAAATGTCTCCATGGCGCCCATACATCATGGCAACACAAGATACCTTAAATATTTCCATGGCGCCCATACACCATGACAACATAAGATACCTCCTACTTAATGACATGATCGCGGTCGGAATGTAATAATTAAGAAACATGGAACACGTCACGGGGGTATTTCACATAGTCATATGATTTAACCGAATGGCTAACACCTAGTTCATTCACCGAACACTTGGTTATTCAGCTTCTTTGCCCATTACAATCCGCCTTCGGCTCATTCTATAACCACATAGTGGAGATTCTAACCTTACTACCTTGGAAATCATTCTCGAGCTTAAGGCATCTTACCTATTACAGGTACAATAAATGTCCTACTATCCTTAAGATGTACTCTAGACACATTAGTCTAAAGTCATTATGCCAATCGGCATTCCTCGTAGTGCTAAGCATTGCCGATCTTATCACCTCGAGCCTCTGCTCCTTTATTTCATCCCGAGCCTTTCCCATTCAAGCTCTCGGACTACTATCAGGCTTAGCCTTATTCTATACCATTCTAATAGTTCTGTTCCTTTACAATAATCTCCAACTACACCGCTTCTCTTTTCAACACAATAGCATCGACAATCATGTCATTGCTAGAAAAATTATTTTGTTGTCTTATTTTCAAAATTTTCACACATTGAAAATTTTCCATGAATCTCGACATTTCACAATCCACACTATACCGAAAAGTAATACCGCTATCACATTTTCAAATTTAATCACCGCCAACACTAATTTGTGAAAACACATTCATTGCCGTAGCGGTTTTAGAAAACTTTTACTACCAAAGCACACATTTATGAGCGGGATAACTTTTCACAAAAATTAACAATTGAGAGAACCCGCCACCACTTCACCCTTCCGAACGGAGGTATATCCCAATCTTTCCATACATAAACCACCGCAGTGGCAACATACTTGTTGGCCAATGTGGGAGAGTTTCCATCCTTTCTCGGGACCCAGTGTACACAGGCACATTGACGGGCTACCCCACCGAATCCCCATCCGGAAATTACTGCAGGGGTCCCAACCAAGCAAAACACACGCCCTACAAGGCGAAAGTACTCGATTGGATACATTCACCTTTGGTGCGAGTCTCAAAGCATATCCCCTCAAAAACTTTTACCACTGCCAACGATTTCAAAATTTCAAAACCATCTGGTAAGACCCAACAAACCGTGTACATCTACAACAGACTTGGCTTCCCGCTTTTGTATCGACTTTACCACAACACGCTTGAAAACTTCGATTTCAAACTCTAGGTTCTAACAAACCCTCTTTCTTAAGACAACATCTTTTCCAAAACTAACCATCACTATGGTCTCAATTTCGTTGAAACAAACATTCCATTTGAAAACTCTATTTCAAAATTCACAAGTTCGAAAATAAATTTTCAAAGATTTCTTAATACAACAAGTGTATTGGCAAGTTTAAAATTCAATTCTTAAACCCTACTCAGGAACCGAAAACTATTCTTAGAAGATCATTACTTCTAAATACCTTCCAAACTTCATTCCCGCTACTCATATCATTTGTACACATTGGTACTACATTCCAATACCTTAACATCAATCGAGCTAGGTAATCATTTTCCTTAACAATACCAATTTTACATTTTATGATTGTAATTCACAATCTCTAGTCTAATCTTAAAAACATAAAATTCAACAATTTTCATGAGGTTCTAATTCTATTTCCTTTGTAGTAATGAAATACGGCATGTTATCTCGCACAAATCTTGAATGACCGTCACTTTCCTTTTGAAGTCAAATGTCCTTCGCAAAGTGTTCTCGACCAAGTCACAAAAATCCTTCACACCTGGTACATGTACTCTACTCTTACTGTGCACGATGAGATGTCTATAAACAGAGAAAATTTGGACGCACAATGTTTAAAATGTTAAACACCCATAATTTTCACGTATACATTACTATTCACTATTCACGTATACATTACTATTCACTATTCCCGTATACGGTACTATTCATCGAGCATACTAGCCAAATGCCAGAATCTCTACTCTTTCCTGTATCACATAATCAGTATTATATCAGTACTCGTAACCTAAATGTCCAAACCATGCTCTGATACCAAAATTGTAACACCCCAAATTCCATACCACTTATAGTGCCCGTTTACACCAAAATACAATATTGCCAAGTCGAGTAATGCGTAACTGAGAGCATGCACTAACGTTTGGACAATGAGTAATCGATATAAAAATGCCCAACATAATCTAGTATTATAAATTCCAAAGAAATAGTCATGTGATAATTCGGTACTTGTATAAAAACTTTTAATAGTAATTATACAATCTTACTTCTGTCTTAACTTGACTTGTGGCTCGTAACCTAATACGCTTAATCAAACCCATTGGCCGTGCCGGGTGTCTAGTGGAAGTCTCCCCGTCTTTCACGGCGACTTATGACTGAACCACATAGACTATCCCTTTATTGGTTTAAGCACCAAATGGTTTGAAATAACTTTATCAGATCCATGCCGTAACTAAGCCTCTGTTGTCGTTCTACGGCCATCCGTCTTTGACCAGTGCCTCTTCACGGCTCCATCCATGCCTTTCCATGGCTCCGTCCATCGGTGCCTCCTCAGGTCCAGGTTCCTTCCCTGAACTTTTAGTCAAGGCTGAGATTCAACCGAAATTGAACCCCAGGTAACAGTTAACCTCTATAGCAGATATAACAATATATGATGGCTATTCACAGTTTGGAAAACAATCAATCATGAATCAAACAATCACATATAATCATACAAGATATAGGCGATTAAAGTTACCGACACGCGAACGTACCTTCCTTCTGCGTGAATAGTAATATGTTCGTCCTTCGAATCGACTCCGGACCTCCCGGATATCCTAACATATTACCATATTACTTAGAATAATATCCTAAGGGATATCTTTTCCATTATTGACCTTTTACCCTTGGTGGATTTATTCTCCCAATTTTACCCTTACATTTCTTGAAAAACGTATTGCTGTATTTTCTGGGCAGATTTTTCAGCAACTTTGAAAAATCATAATTAATTCTACACAAACCATTTTTGAGTGTTTCCAAAGCCAAAAATACCCTTGACATGTCTAGTGTCTAGGAAAAATAACATCTTTAACTCTAAGTTCATGAGTCATTCCCAGATTTTATCTTTCTAAACACTGTTCCAGTTTAACTTCCAGAAAACATGACTTTATTTCAAAATTCATAGCTCCATGTCCAGATCTCAAAACGTGACATATTATATATCAAAAGAAATCCCTGAATTTCTACTTTAAATCTGGAAAATATCATGATTTTTGGACTTCATTTGATACACAAAATATCGCTATAAACACGACTGACTCCAACAGTCCAGTTTCTGGAAATTTTCACAATCTTGTTCCATTAATATCAAAAATTATTTCCCAACATGTTTTTAATCAAATTTTCATTCCAAACCCTTTGAAAACCTTAAAAACATGAAAATGAATTTTCTCCACAATTTTCTAGATTAGAACTCAAATTCTACCAAAATCTAAAATCTAGAGCTTAAGAACTTACCTCTTGAAGTTCTTACTTCTTCTTCTTCCTCCTCTTGCTTCACCATTTCTCCTCTCACTCTTACTACTCTATACTCAGCTATGTTGAGCTGATTTTGGTGTGGAAAATGAAGAGAAGAGCATTGGTATTTATAGAGTTCATGGAACTCAACTTCCTTTCAATCCAACTATCACACACATTTCCATCTACCATTTTCCAACTACCATATTCATCTCCATCTACCATTACATCTCCATCTACTCTCCTTTAGCTACCAAATATTCATCTTCATCTACCATCCATCTACCACATATGTCCATCTACCATATAACTACCAAGTATTTAACTACCATTTAATATTTATTTTCAAATATTAGATATGTGTTGGAAATTAAATCCTTAATATCATATAAGGATTTTCTTCCACAATTAACTTCTATAGTCCATAAAATATAATCACTAAAATTTATAGGCCACAAATTATCCTCTAACTATTTTTCCTTGATTTATTGGGAAAATAGGCCTCAAAACCCAGAAAATAGCTCTTAAATTATTTAAGCACATTTTCATAATAAATTCCCATAAATCATTTTATTATTTCCAATTGTATAAAAATTTGGAATATTATACATTCCTTATTAAATTTCGTATGAATAGTAAATACGTAATAGTAAATACGTATTTGTGAATAGTAAACACTATTCATGACCCATAAAATACTGTTTCTAAATTTGTCACTCCCAAAAACAGGGTCTAGTAGTCTTCCAAAAATAGACTTATTCTCAAGTCTTTAGATCCAAAATTCAGGATGTTACAAGGGCGGTTAGTTTTGGAGCCGAAGATAGATGTATATTTCTAGATATTTATTGGGTCCGAATTTTGTATTAAAAACCATTTGTTATTTATTTTGTTTTAGGCCATTGTGTAGACCTAGCCCATTTCCATTTTAGGTTAACTTTAAGTTAGGCACCAACCACAAACAACTTATATCATTACGTTTTTACATTTTTCTGATTAAAGATAGAAGTTTCATTTTCTCGCAATATTCTTCACGTTCTTCGTCGGTTCTTCGTTTTTCCACCCATGCTTGGCTAAACTTCGTGATTAGCCCATGGTTTGAGGATTCCATTATCCAGAGGACTCGTTCTTAATGGTAACAAATTCGTTTCGTTTTGTAATTTCGGATTCGATTTACTTTCTGATTGGGTGTTAGATTTAACGCCCGCATTGAGAAATCCCAAGGATTCGGTTCAAACTAGGTTTAAGTGCTTGTTGTGCAATCGCATGCTGACACGCCACTGTTCGAATAAACGCTAGGCGATCGTCTAGTTGAGGGATTTTCTGGACAAACGCAAAGATTTCGGTTCGTCCGTAATCAATCGCGAGTTCGTTTAGAAATGCTGCTCGTCCGAGGAAGGAAAGTGGTGGAATTCGAAATCCCGAGTTGATCTTCTTTTTATCTCGTGTTTCATTTTGTTTTGTTTCTATTATTTTGTTTTTAATCTGCTTGAACCAAACCCCCCAATTTTTACTGTTTCTATTTTGTCATATCGATTTAAACCCACCGTGAATTCGTTAGGAAACGATCTAGGTTTCTATTATACCGCAAAATTATATTTGAATCTGGTTATTTTGGGAGATCACGGCAAATCTCTCACACCGATATACCTTAACAGAAGGTGTCCGCTCAAAACTCTTAACTCAAAATCCGTGCTAGGAATGAGAGAGCGAATGGGCACAATTTCACCCTCAACCTCTTCCACGCAACCCAACATAACCCACAATAGACATCATAACAAAAATATCTTACAAATTATTATTTCATATACAAAGATCTCATAACAAACATCATAACTATCACAACGATAACAATCTCAATAATAATATTCGCTTATATATACAAGTTGGAAAATACATTGCTTCATTGAAATAATTTCATACTAAAAAAATATACACATAATTTTTCAAAACACATACAAGTAGTACATACGAAAGTAAGGTTTAGAAAACACCTTACAGCCCAAAACAAACATATAGAGTAGATTAACACCGGTTACTTCAACTCCAAGTTAAACCTTATCTTGAGAAGCAAAACACGAACAATCACCTAAGCACAATAAGGCTCTACATTATCACAATTATAACTTATGATTTCCTATAACTCAAAATATACCAATTCTAATAATAATATATTATTACAATAACAACTGAAAATGATAGCTTAGTCCTTAAAATTTCAAAACTAAACCGATTAAAATATCGATAACACCTCCATTAACCCAAATAAATTATTTACACCACATTTAATTGGTAGAAATGTCCTCATGGGATATAAATTCTAAACTTATTAAATAAATAAAAATAAAAATAATTTAAATTCTTACAACAACCAAACAACAAGTCAAAACCAATTAAAATTAACTATTAATCATACTCTACATTTATATAGTCATCTATTGTCAAAACTCAAAAAATTTCAAAATCCTAACCTCAAAATTTTCACCGACCAATACAATATTACCCTTATTAGAAAGATAAAAATATATGGAACAACTTTCATGAAGGAAGTTTGTTGAAAAGAAGTTAATTTAGCTACATAAATGATCTTATAAGATAAATAATTTACCTCAAAAACTCAAATATTCTCTAACTCTTCCTCTCCTCTCCTTCTTCCCTCCCTCTTGACTCACACAATAATCTCTCCCTCTCACCGCCACACACACAAATATATATATATATAAGAGAGGAACGTATAATCATAAATATTATAATTTAAATTTTTTTGCTGTTGTTTTTTTCTAGATTTTTTTCAAATTTTTTCCCACAATTACAATTTAATTACATTCATCATACATAATCATTTCATAATTATAATTAAATTCTAATAATAAAAATTAGGATGTTACGATCTTGTACATTCCTTCGCTAGCAACTTTACACTATCTAAAGACGAAAAAAGCTTTTGTGAATTTCTAGTTGTAGTGAAAGTGCCGAGGGTTACTCATCAAACATTAGCAACCTTGTGTCAATGAAGGACTTAAAGTCAAGGATCTTAAATCATACAATCGCCATATGTTGATGGAAAACTTTATTCTAGTAGCAATATGAGGTATCTTACCTAATAATATATGAGCTACGATCACAAAGTTATGTTTATTCTTCAATTCATTGTACAATAAAGTGATTGATCCCAAGAATTTGCCAAGGTTTCAAACCCGAATCGTGGCTATGTTATCAGCTATATATGTTTTTTCCTCTAGCTTTCTTTGACATAATGGTGCACCTAACCTGCTCACTTGGTTAGAGAGGTACAACTCGTGACCTACTATATGAGATGGATATACCTAGTTAAGCGCAACATATGGGACCTAAAATGGTATGTGAAAAATCAAAGTTGAGCGAGAGGATTGTATTGTTGGACAATACATTTGTGAAGAGGCGGCTGAATTGTGTACCGATTACATGAAAGATGCATGTAATATTGGCCTTCTTGTGTCTCAAAGATGAAGGAAAGACATCCGGACAAGGGTTGATGGGAAAATAGTTATCTCTATCTCAAATCAACAAAGTGGGAGCAAGCGCACCTATACATACTTCACAACTCCAAAGAGATTAACGGGTATGCAGTATTCATATGGATGAGATTAGGAGGGAAACCCCAAGAAAGTACAGAGTTGGTATGCCAAAGCACATAAGAAACAATTCATAGCATGGTTGAAGTAGCGCGTGGATGACAAATACAATGTTGATTGTAATTCAATTCCTAAGAAAGTAATGTTCTTGAAAAATGTTCGAACATACATATGCTTTCTTTCTCAAGTTATGCCATCAATGGATACACCTTCTACACTAAAGGACAATATGCTCAAAGCAAAATGCAAAATAGTAGGATAGTTGTTGTTGTTAAGATCATGCATGTATCTAGTGCAAAAGACAACAATCCTATCTATGCGAATATATCATACTTTGGGGTGGTTGAGCACATGTGTTAGTTGGATTATGTGGGATTTTAGGTTCGGTTTTCGGTGTAAGTGGGTTGACAATAATAATGATTTAAAAGTGAACGAGTTAGGGTTTATACAATTGAATTTAAACAAGTAAGGGTATAAAGAAAAGCCTTTCATTTTGGCTTCTTAAGCTAAACATGTATTCTATGTTTCGATTCGTAATAAAGAATGGTCTATTGTTTTGTTATCAAACAAAACAAATAAGGATGCAAGAGGTGAATTCAATGAGGATGATACTTTTCAATAATCGGTACTTGAAACACAATTCAATGAAGACGATGCTTTGTATGTTAGGCATGATGACCACAAGAAGGAATTTGTATATCAAAGAGGGTGAATTTGCTTGCAAACCGAAGAAAACAATTGTTACTAAAAAGAACATTAAAATTATTAAGACTAAGAAAAGAAAAAGGGCACTTGATCATGTAAATTCCCTTATCTTTGATGTATTCATAATTATATAGATAGTATTGATGATTTGTTTTAATATGTTGGCACTTGTTGGTTGGAATTGGTTATTTTGTATATTGTGATACCTCCGCATGAACCGGATCTATTTGGATGTTTGGTATATATATGTTGTGTTTGTAGGTAATTTTGCAAGGGGCTGATCGAAAGTGAGATTTTTTAAAATTGGTCACACATACTTAACGGTTATTTGCTAATAACCGTCAAGTATAGTGTTATATTTTATGGTTATACACAACCAACTCACAAATAAACCCTTTTCTCTCGTGACAAATATTTTGTGGTTCATCATTTTAACTGTTAAGTATTGTACAAAATATTTCATAGTCATTAGTAAACAACCGTTGAATATAGATTGTTATATTTAGCAGTCATTGTCTTACAACCGTTAAATATATTGCCCTCTAAATAATGATTGCATTTGAACAATCGTGAAATATATTGCCCAATATTTAACGGTTAGCAACCGTTAAATATAAATATTTAGCGCTAAAATAATATAAGTAAAAATAACCATTAAATATATACAAATTTGTAGTCGTGCACATTACAAATTATAGCAAACAATGGAGAACTTAGAAACATTCAATATTTTTATTTTTGGTAGTTTGCTTCCCAATCATTTAATTTGGTTCCTATAAAACACATTGCAAATTACATGGCAAACAATGAAGAACAAATTGGTTAGAAGCATTCAATATTTTTATTTTAATATAATTTGCTTATTCCAAATTATAGTTGGTATATTTAATGTAGTTTGACAGAATCATTTTTGCAGAGATACCTGAAAAAGACGTGAATTCAGTGCTTTGAGACTTGGTTAGCAATTACATGATACATGGACGTCGTAGGGCTTCAAATCGGATTAAGAAGATCATATTCCACAACAAAACAATTTTTTCAATATTCATGTTTCCCAATTCCTAAGAAAGCTTTCAACTTTGTTCCAATAAAATACAACACTCAATAGACATTAATCATATAAATCATTGATTCATCCGGTGTCAAAATATATGATTCATTCACAGGTTCACAAGTTTACTAGATCAAAAATTGCTGATATTCAAAAATTAATGGAGCTAATGTCCCATTTAGTAAAGAAATATGATACATGTATAGAATATACCTAATGAGTCTAAGCCTGTCACAAAAATGTTTTAAAAACGAGATGAATGTAAAGCCAAGTAAATAACTTTTACTTCAAGAACAGATGATTCTGTTGGTTGAAACAGGTGTGAATTGATCATCGATCTTCCAAAACTCTTGGATGCTTGAGTTTATTTGTGGTTTGCAACAACTAGAGCTATGAGTTCAGCTTATTGATACATTTCAAAAACCACATATGAATGCCATTTTTTTGTTTCACTTATTAATTCATTTATTTTTATTACAGGCCAATACAACAACCATTTCTACGGTATGATTGTATCTTTTGACTAAATGTGCAAATTCACTTTAATGAATTATTTAGCTTGCAGTATCAAAATATGAACTGCCATACGCAGGTAAAATGTGAGGAACATACATTAAAAGGAATAAATGAAATTTAAAGACATTATTCAATAGCCATCAAACATTTACTTCTAAGGAATATAAAGAGATTATTTATTTAAATAGAATGAGCAACCATAAACAATTACCTCTTGCCATCACGAAATATGGACAATCAAATGTGGAAATAATGAATGCAACATGAAAAGGAATAAATGAAATTTAAGGACAACATTTAACGAACATTAGACATTAATGTGAATGTATTAATTAGGATCCATTCACATTCAGAGTTATACAATTGTCACAAAGAACACTCTCAATCATGTGCTACATCTACATCTAGATAGATATTATCAAACTATGCACATCAGTTCGTGCAACGCACAGGAAAAAACATAGTTTGTTCTAAGAAAAACATAGAAAACAACATTGCAAGTAAATTTGTTCTCTAATATAAATTTTTATACTGTTAAAATATGATTAAAATATTAGTATTAATATTAATATTAATTACCAACGGGGTTAGCACAAGTGATAAGCGTCTTGTGTCGCTTAAGCAAGATTTCAAGTTCGAGCCTTGTGAATGTAGAAAGCTCATGCTGGGAGAATCTCCCACCATAGCTAAGTACGCGACGCAGTCGGATCCAGATTAGTCGGAAGTTCGGATACCGGATGGGCAAAAAATGTAATATTAATTATCAATTAATTAATAATAGTAAAGAATTAAAGAAAATCGATGAGATGTCCTGTTAAGAAATTTTATTAGTCACAAAGAATCAATATTCAGTAGGATTTTGTTTTTGGTCAAAACAATATTCAGTAAGATATTGGTACTGAATTCAGAGTCTCCTATCTAATAAAATTTTCAAATAGGCTTATCAATGATTTTCTTAAAATAAAGTATATGATTTTTCTTAGATTGGAGGACCTTATTTCGCATGGCAGAAATTTTCTTTCTCGGCCTCCCACAAATTGGCATGGAAAGGATACCTTTAAGGTAAGTATTTCGTTTTTGTAGGGGGAAAAATATTTCGTTTTTTAAGGTTAGTGCAATATTTTAAATCCGGAGCAGTTCAATATCTCTTCGTAGACTTTTGATAATTTGTTTGAAAATGTATTTTTATTATGCGTTCTAAAAATAAAAGAAATCTATTTTTTTAATGTTTTGTACTTTTGTTCTGTAAAATTAGGGAAGAGACCTATAAAATTATATTTTCATTCATAAAACTCATACTAATAAAGTAGATTATTCTTTCACCTTTATCTTAGAGAATGATGTGTAAATACCATATAAAATTTCAAAATCCCTAAATATCTGTAAAAATTTGTAAAGGACATTAAGGTAACATGGATCAAATAAGGATTTTAAAATGTTGATGAATTTATCATTATGCCATCTTTTTCTCTCTCTCTCTCTCTCTCTCTCTCTTTCTCCTCCTCTTCCCACCGCCGTAGCAACGCTAAACGGAAGCTCCACAACGAGATAGAGACCAAGCTTTAGAAAAAGGTTGTGCTCCCCCGCGTCTTGCCTCGAAATTGTGGTGTTGTTGGTTGTTATGGCGGAGTGGTAGTTGTCCCCGACGAGGAAGAGAGACGAAGGTGGTGGAAGGTTGAAATTAGTGTTTTTGAAGGAAGCCAAGAGGCCGAGGAAGAAGAAAGTGAACAATAAAAGAGAGACTCGAGGAAAAAGAATGTGACAAGAATAATAAGTTTGACTAGTTTCGTAATGAGATTCACAAACTTAGTAATGGTTTTAACAAGTCATGTAATGGGTTTCACAAAAACGTTTTTTGATTGAAAAAGAGGCTGAGGAAGAAGAAGGTAAATAGTTAATAATGAGTTTAACAAGTCTCGTAATGAGATTTACATGTTTAATAACGGTTTTGACAAGTCTTGTAATAGGTTTTACAAAAGCGTTTCGATGAAAAATACAAGTCAAGATGTACCGACATTTGTTCATCTCATTACGAGCCTTGTCAAAACATTACTAAACTTGTGAAGTTCATTACGAAACTTGTTAAACTCATTATTTATTTAGTGTTCACCTTCTTCTTCCTTAGCTTATTTTTTCATCGAAAAACACTATTGTGAAACTCATTACAAGACTAGTCAAACCAATTACTAAACTTGTAAATCTCATTACGAAACTTGTTAAACTCATTATTTACTATTCACCGTCTTCTTCCTCGCCCCTTTTTTGTCCCATTCCTTAGCCTTTGCGTCGCGACTCTCTTTGGTGGAAGGTAAGATGTCAGCAAGTGAGGAATAAGGTGGTGATGGTGTGTTCTTCAATCACAAAGACCTCTCAAGACGGAGAGAGAAGAGTGAGAGGAAGGGGGAGAAGTGGTAATGGTGGTGTTCTTCGCCGCGGTGCCTCTCATGGTGGAGAGAGAGGTGAAAGGAAGGAGAGAGAAGAGTGGACGGTGTAGATAGAAGAGTGAAAGGAAGGATAGTTTGGTATTTTGCCCAAATATTCAAAACCCATATTCCTACCTCCTTACTTCTCCGTCATTTTCCTTTTCGAGACATTTCGGGTTTTTGTAACATCCCAACTTTTTAAAAGCAGATAAATTTTTTTCATCAAACATCATTTCAAAATGATCGAGTAGAAAGCAATCGGAGCGATTGAGTAATCGATATGTATATATAAAATGCCGTAAGTCTCGCTAATTACAACGGCGTACGAAACCGCGTGGTTCAAAAGTATATAACAAAAAAAGGCTTCCGCCGGAACAACAAAACGAAGTCTTCACCGGTCTCTACTCGGCCGCTTGCCTCTCCTGGTCCTCGATCCTCCGAACTCGACGCTAGGTTAAGAGTTGAGATCCGATGCATCCGGACCTCAGGTAACGGTTAATCTCATATTTACATACACAACATATGCATTACATACATTCACATCACTTACAATATCACAGAGCAATCAACTACCACATACACTACACATAGCACATACATGCATACCATAAATATCAGAGTTAGTGTTACAGTACGCGGACGTACGTACACCAATACTACATAAACATACAGCGGACATAAAGTCATCATCTATCACATATACTACACATAACACATATACGCATATGATAAATATCAGCGTTAAGGTTACCAAGACGCGAACGTACATACACCACATATACACATACAACAAACATACTACATACATGCATACAAGAACATCATATTAGTGTTACAAGACGCGGATGTACATACCTATACCACATATAGACATACAATACACATATCACATATATGCATACAATAAATATCAGCGTTAAGGTTACCGACGCGAACGCACCTTCGCCGACGACGTTAGGCACTTCGCGAAACGTGACTTTTGACTGAAAAATGGCTTGTCCAACAATGCACGTTGGGCAACAGAACGGCAGCAAATTAGGATTTCTAACGCCCTATAAGAGTAATATCACTTTTATTAGTGATTTGATACTATATCTGGCATTTTAGGTAAAAATTACTATTTTGCCCTTCTACCCCTAATCGCGGAATTTCGCTAGTACTTCGCTACTTAAATCTCAAATTTTCAGCACTCGATCCCTACCAAGTTTTTACCTCGTCAGGCATTTTTCAATGCAATGAGGCCTAAAAACAATAGTAGGAATCTCATTCCCTACTTACTAAATCTATCTAACAATTCTACTAACTACCGAAAGAACTACGAATACTTAAAGCTCGGTACCGGAAAACTTACACAGAGCTTCGCTTCAGAATTCCCCGGACTCCTCCTTCTCTCTACCCTCTCTCTAGATTCGGCCAAGGAGCTCTTGAAATGGATGTGAGAATTCAAGAGGGGTAGCTCCCTATTTATAGAAAATTCTAGGGACATAGATGGCATTTTCCAAATTGTTCATAACCATGGAAATTAAAAGCTAAATGGTGGTTTATCCTTGCCCATGGAATGCCTTGGTCGACATAGAGGGGGCTGTTTGGCAGCAAATGAGTGGTCCAAGTGATGACTCTTGTTGCTTTATGGCCCGGCCTAGCGAATTTTCCCGACGGCACTGCTTTCGCGTAATTTCAAAAAATCTCAAAATTCTGAATTCATAACTTTGAAGATATTCTCTTCCTCATCAATAATATCTAATTTAACTTAGATTTTGGTCTCTTACAGGGTTCCAACAATCCAGCTTGAAGTTTTCTCGAAAACGTGTCCGAACGCGTTCGGCTTCAAAACGCATTTCTAAAATCACCAACTTCTTCGTAAAAATTCACCGGTTCCAAATATGTCCAGATAAATTCAAACTCATTCCTAGATGTTGAGTTAGAATTCATTTTCTTCATATCCAAAATATGCCTATCTACATTTTTCCCTATTTTGTTTTATTAGGAAAATGCACAAACGGCTTTAATTAACTTCCCAAGAGTCTAACGGAAGATAAAATCCCACTGATCAATATTCTATCCTGACTTTGGAAATCTCATTTCTAGATCTCTAGATAGGATCTGTTTCTAATTTCTAAATTACTATTCATCCTTTTTAACTTTAATTAATTATATTATTAAAATAATTGCAACTTGCAAAATTTATTCTTTTGTTCCTATCTTCAATTTTTTCTTGGGCAATTCGGCTGGCCCATTATTTTTTGTTATAAATATTTAATTAATTAATTAATTAATTAATTAATTATTTACTTATTTAATTTTTCCCAAAAATTTCTACAAAAATCCCTAATTGGTCCATTCTTGTATTTAGGCTTAAAAATACCTAAACTCAACTATTTTTCTCCAAAATTTCCAATTAATTAGTAAACATGTTTTTACTAATTTTAAAACAAACCACTAATTTTAGGGTTTTACATAATTACTTGTGAATTTCCTTCGCTTAAGCTTAAGTAATTAGCCAATAATTACCTAATTACTTTCTTATCAATAGTTGATAATTTTCTTAATTAGAATGCCTCATTACCTCATAAATTTTACAACCGACACATTTGTTTCCATGTGTTCTGCCTTATCTTAGAAATTACAAGGGTATTATGGTCATTTCCTTACTTTTTGAGTATTCTTCTACAATTTCTCCAAGTTTGTAACTTAATAAATTACCTAAATTAGGGAAAATATCCTTCCCTATTTCAAATAGATTTTTACTTGCTTCCTTTATAGCTTTCACAGGTATTTATAACCCATAATGTGTTTAGGGACCTATTTGCAAATCTTCCAACGTCTTAGGGACCTAATTGCAAATTATCCTTTTTCAAGGGAAATTACCCTAAGTCGAGATTTGAGGGTATTACAGTTTTGAAATTTCATTTAGTATTTATATGTCATTATCCCTTTTATCTTTGTATTTTAGATAGATTTATCTTTCACCTTTATTTTAGAGAGATTATTTTTAATTTTTTTCTCTAAAAAGTACCCTACTAAGAATGTAAAATCATAAAATAGATAATAAAATAAATCAAACAAGGCCTTAATATTCCCCATAAGTTTATTCTTTTTTGTTGGAAAATTGTTATGGAAGTTATTCCTACTCAGAAATCAAGGAACACCTCATTGTTTCTTTGGTGGGGAAAATGAAGAAATCAAGGAACACCTTTTTTCAATGCGCAGTTGTGAGAGAAAATTAAAGTGATTTGTATATGCAACACTCTGCTTTTAATATTGAAAAACTTCTAAAGCACTATTTAAGCATGATAATAAGAAAATAAAATCCAAATAATAAAAATAACCAAATTCGTTGCAAGCTGTCATGATTGAAATGGAATAACTAATGATTAATTTCGAACAATATCTACAAATTATCACAGTATTAAAACCGGACCTAAGCATCGAACCGGCTCGGGCACTGGTCAAAGGTTAGTGAGTCGATTGGAGTCAAATTGAAAATATACTGTGGCCAAACCGGTGACCGAGTTAAGATTTCGTGGTTATTAATAAGAAATAACAAAAAAAAATCCATTTAATAACCTTGATCGAAATATTAATATTAACTTAATCTATTTTAAATTTTATTTTTTATTTCTATTTTATTTTTTATTTTTTGATTTCATATTTTTTTATCCACCATTTTTTCATTTCCAAGATTTTGAGCATTCCAAATTATGAGGTCTGCTTCTACTACTCTATAGTCTATAGTCTACACACATGTCTCTTGAAAAGTCATTCTTTCCTTCTCTCTTTTTCAAATTTCCATCGTGTTTTTCTCTGCTTTCTTCAAACCTTATAGTCTATACACATCTCCTTCTCTCTTAAAAAGTCATTCTTTCATTCTCTCATTCGTCTTTCACTCTCTTCCTCATTTTTATGTTTCCTTATCTCTTTCTTTAGCCCCATTGCCACTTTCCCCGCTTCTAATACTCTTCACCGCCATGTCCAACGCCCCCACCTTTTAACAACATCATCAATGTACATAAAGTCATGCGCAATCTTCAGATCTGGAAAATAGAGCTTCATAGTATAGACAATGGAGAAATTGTGACAAATAAAAGTTGGATCTGTTATTTATCGGCTTCACTGGATCTGTTTCTCTCAATCTCTCTCTCAAATGTCTTCACTCTTCAATCGATGATTTTGGAAAGAAAAAAACTGATTCTAACCTCGTTTATGATAGACCGGACTGTTTCATGGCGGCTCGAGCTTCAGTCTAAACCTACGGCCCTGGTCCGGTTTCATAACCATGCAAATTATCATATTAGAAAAGATATTACCATGGTACAAAAGAATCTTACTAAACAACATAGGTCAAAGTAGGCCAGACACAATTGAGGCCCAAAACATGCATATGGGGATTGTTGATAAGTACAATGACTTGCCCTGTGGCATAATTTCCAACAGACTCCCACTTGCACAAGGTGCAATCATTAATTACCTTAATTCCCATTGCCCTAACATGACGCTCATGTTTCACTTGTGCAAGCGGCTTAGTAAGAGATCAACGTCATTGTTTATTCGATATAACCTATCGTACAACCATGTCACGTCCCTTTTGTCATGCGATAATTTGGTCAAGGACGAGGCATGGAAAATGTCAACTTCCCTTTTGACCATTACTTTCGATTCTTGAGTAGTCTAACAATTGAGATGGAAACTCCTTTCCATCGTAGTATGGCCATACATTTCTCGACTCACTCATCGAGGGCCCAAGATTATCTCTCTACAAATGTGAGGGACAAATCCCATCTTGACCACTCACATTCCTCCGCCCGAGAACCACCGATCCCGATCCTAGCCTTTATCATCACCCTGGCCAAAGGTGACTTTTGACTAGGTCAAAGACGATGACTCATCATGTAGGAATCCATGATGATCTCAGTCAAAGGGCGTTGTGACGCGGTTATACATGAGAAAAACTTATGACTTATTCCATGAAGCTTTCTCATAGTGGGTCGGTCCAAGACCTTGTACTCTTACAGTGCTCATGACTTTGATTCGTATCTCCATACCTCATCAAAGTCATACTGGTCTTATTTCATCTTCACTCCCGCGTAGATGATCGACCAGGGACATTTAGGATAATCTATAAGATGTATCCAAGGATCAGTTATCATTATAAACATGCAAATGGAATGATAACTAAAGAAGAATACTTTAAATACAAACATCTAAAGTACAATGACTTTCTTTCTCCTGGTACTTTGCATAATAATTTTTTTTTGCTCCTTGGTCTGCGCAATAACGCCGCTATTGTCACAGAGCAAGTCTATTGGATCTGAGATGGTAGGAACCACCCCCAATTCAGTGATGAACTTTCTGATCCAAACGGCTTCCTTAGCTGCATCCGATGCTGCTATATACTCAGCTTTTGTTGCAAAATCAGCTACAGTGCTCTGTTTAGAGCTCTTCCAGCTCATCGCACCACCATTCAACAGGATACATATCCTCGATTGCGATCTTGAATCATCTCGGTCGGTTTGAAACCGCATCTGTAACCAAATACACAGAGCTCATCTTCCAAGCCACCATATACCAAGAATAAGTCATCACCCTTCTCAAGTACTTAAGGATATTCTTGACAAAAGTCCAAATGACTCTCACCGGATCTTGTTGATATCTGCCGGTCATACTCAAGGCAAATGACACATCTGGTCGAGTACATAACATGGCATACATGATAGATCCAATGGCGAGGCATATGGAATCTTACTCATGCGGTCTCTTTGATCTTGTGTACTAGGACACGATTCTTACCGAGATGGATGCCATGAGATAAGGGCATATTACGCTCTTTTAAATCCCGCATACCGAATCTATGCAAGATCTTGTCTATGTATGTGCTCCGACTTAGGCCTATCGCCTCTTAGATCTATCTCTATAGATCCTAATCCCAAGGATGTAAGTGGCTTCGCCTAAATCTTTCATTGAGAAAGACTTTCCTAACCAAGACTTGACACTCCGCAAGGTAGGAATGTCATTCCCGATGAGTAGGATGTCATCAACATAAAGCACTAGAAATACAACCGTGCTCCCACTAACCTTCTTGTAAACACAAGGTTCATCTATGTTTTGAATGAATCCAAACTCGACTACTTCATCAAAACGATGATTCCAGCCTCCCGATGCTTGCTTCAATCCATAAATGGACCTTGAAGCTTACAAAATTTACCGCAGTCCTTGGACGCACAAAACCTACTGTGTTGTGTCATGTACACATCCTCAAGGAGATTTCCATTAAAGAAAGTTGTTTTGACGTCCATCTGCCATATATCATAGTCATAATACGATGCAATGACAAGAAGGATTCGATTGATTTGGCCATTGCAACCGGGAAAAGGTTTCATCATAGTCCACACCATGAGTTTGAGTGAGTCCTTTTCAACCAAATGCCTTGAAGGTATTTACTTTGCCACCCATGTCGCTTTCTCTTGAAAACCCACTTGCACCCAACGGTTTTTACACCTTCAGGTGGATCGACTGAGGTCCATACCTCATTTTCGTACATGGATTGCATTTCAAACTTCATGGCATTAAGCCATCTTTCGGAGTTTGGTCCCACCAAAGCTTCTCGATAGGTAGTTGACTCATTCTGCTCAATGAGCAAAACATCACGGCTTCCAAGAATCGAAAATCCATATGTCTCGAGGTCAGAGTCGTGTTCTATCGGACCTTCGTGGGCCTTGTGTTACTAGAGTAGGCTCAACAACTTATTATGAGTCTTCTCCGGGTTTCCATCTGTGGTTCTACATTGTCTTGTGACTCTCAAACTTCTTCGAGGTTTCACCTTACTTCCATCGGTTCTTTTAGAGATAAACTCTTTTTCCAAAAGACACCATCCCGAATAACAAACACTTTGTGATCGGTGAGATTGTAGATATAGTATCCTTTAGTTTCCTTAGATACCCCACAAAAAGGAATTTTGAGGATCTCGGATGATAATTTATCGAGGCTTGATGTTTGACATAAACCTCACATCCCCAAATTTTAAGAAATGACAAACCGGGTTTCTTCCCAATCCATATCTCATATGGTGTCTTTTCACCGCCTTTGACGGAACACGGCTTAGTGTGAACGCAATCGCTTTCTACGGCATGGCCCCAAAAGGAAGGTGGAAGATCTGTTTGACCCATCATAGATCGAACCATATCTAATAGAGTTCGATTCTCCTCTCAGAAACACCATTCCATTGAGGTGTTCCTGGAGGAGTAAGTTGCGAGACGATCCCACAACTCCTAAGATGGTCAATGAACTCTTGGCTCAAATGTTCACCACCCCAATCAGATCGAAGCATCTTAATTGTTTTGCCAAGTTGATTTTGCACTTCATTTTGGAATATTTTGAACATTTCAAAAGATTCCGACTTATGTTTCGTTAGATAGATATACCCATATCTACTAAAATCGTCTATGAATGTAATGAAGTACAAATGACCCCCTCTAGCAGATGTATTCATTGGTCCACACACATCGCATGTATGAGGCCCAATAAATCGGTGGCTCTCTCACCGTGTCCAAGAAAAGGTGCCTTTGTCATCTTTCCCAATAAACAAGACTCGCATGTATCAAATGATTCAAAATCAAATGAGTTAAGAAATCCATCTTTATGGAGTTTCGAAATGCGTCTCTCATTTATATGGCCTAAACGACAATGTCATAGCTTGGCTTTCCGTTTCATTCCCTTCCTTTCTGAACGGTCAAAACAGTATTGGGCCTCTTCGTAAGGCTTAGCTCAGCAGTTTTGAGCATTTCATGCAGTTCAGAAATTAATTCCTCCATGTTGTAATCCATGACAAAGTTATCATAACTTCCTGGCAGTGAGTTCAAGATCACATCTGTAGCTAACTCCTAGGACATGGGGAATCCAAGCCTCTCAAGCCTTGCACATCGGAACATTTCCGTAGGATGAACAATCATCTCAAAAACCTCCACATGTTCTAGATCTTTATTGAGGTCTAGAAGCATAGTGGAAAGCATCGAGCATCTCGCATCCACAGAGTCATCTTTATGCTTCGTATAAGCATCGACCGAGCTCTTGGATCGGCAGGCAAGGCTCGTCAAGAATGGGTTGATTGATAAGATACTCTTTCCTTTCGTGTTTAGGATCAACGCTTAAGTTCCCAAACATGTCAAGAGAGTTTGTCTCATCGAGTTCGTCCTTCTCAAGGACTGATCGCATTGATGGTGTTGAAGTATTACTAGACTACATGATTCTACAACTAAAGATATGAAAAGTTTAAGTAGTAACCTCCCACTGAATTAACAACCCTCAATATAATTAGTGGGCTAAGACCCATATTTGGCTTAAAATTAAGTCTGCTTTGGTGACGCTTAAATTTAAGTTATTTAGGTAGGGAAACATTTGCCAATTACATCACATGTAATTCTTAGATCTTTATGGGATTTGATCATCATATGACCGCACGTTTAATCCCATCTAATGCCTTGAGATCCAAAACCGTTTTGATGATCTCAATTAAGTCAAGACAATAATGAATATAGAGTATCACCATTACTCTCTCTGTCTCCCAAGATTACTCGGATGCATCCACTTTGGCGGAACATGCAAATGGATGATCTAGGTTTTGACAAGTATTCATTTATTGACAAGATTGTGACTTAAGATTTTATTTAGAGGGTATTATTTGATATTTATCTAATTAATCCTATTAATATTACTTATATGAATGCAATCACTATTGTATCTCATATAATATATAAATTAATTATGAGTGATCTAATCAAAACATAATTAAAACTCTAAATTTATTATGAGTGATCTAATCAAATCATAATTAAAACTCTAAATTAATCATGCAATGATCAAATCAAGACATAATTAAAATTGTGACACAACATGGCTCAACCTTAACCTAAAATCCTCTCAAGCCAATGAGAGGACTTCTCTAAAACAAAAAGAAATACATCAGGAGAAACCTCGTTTCAACATACGAGGGGAGTGAGATGAGAAAAGAATGTACATCAAGAGTATTTAGAGAGAGAGGCATGGCTCGCAGGCCATATTTAAAATTTACAACAATTGTAAAACTCTAGAGCCATGTTGTTCACCATACCCAAACAACATTTGAAAGGTAAATCACAATATACATTAATTCATACATTTATGAAATAAAATATTATGATTAAACTTATCATGATTTAAATTCTCTAATTTAAATTATATTATATCCTATATATAATATAATATCATGATTTAAATTCTCTAATTTAAATTATATTATATCCTATATATAATATAATATCATGATTTAAATTCTCTAATTTACATTATATTACATACTATATATAATATAATATCATGATTTAGATTCTCTAATTTATATTATATTATAAATACAATATAATATCATGATTTAAATTTTCTAATTTATATTATATTATAAATACAATATAATATCATGATTTAAATTCTCTAATTTACATTATATTATATACTCTATATAATATAATATCATGATTTAAATTTTCTAATTTATATTATATTATAAACACAATATAATATCATGATTTAGATTTTTGCGCCACAAACAATCAATCTGGACACGTTAGAATTTTTTTTAAAAATAAAATATTGTTTTCGAAAATAATTTTCCCAAAAAAAAAAATTTCAAAAATTTCAAACCCTAACGTGATCGCACTAACTGAACATTCAGAACATGGCTCTCGTTCGAGCGTGAGCAACGTCCGAACTATTCAGAACGCAACGAGCGCGAACTAGAACTCCGATCTCAGCGTCCTGATCGACATCGGATCTAAACGTTTCAAATCCACGCGAATCAGCCACATAGTCCGATTTGAACAATTCAGAAAAGCCGCCAAAATCTTAACGAGCAATTCAAAGAAAAACCCTAAATCGATTCGGTTTAAGCATATATGTATCTCATACATAAAAGCATCTAAAATAACTCAATTTAAACGCTCTGTGACTCGGCTCGATGCCACCGTTGGGATCCGTACACGCAATGGAGTAAAAAATTTACGGATCCCTTAGGCGGATCGTTCAACGGCATTTAAATCAAGGTTTAGGGTTTCCGAATTGTACCTTTGCCAAACAATTGACCGGTGGGCTACCTTCTCGATCGCCAGGTTTCGACTCTTAGAATCGCCTTCCTCTACCGAGATTCACACGAATGTGCCTTCGAAACACGAACGGGAGCGTGCTAGCGCAAACCGTCTCTCTCTATTTCCTATCTAGGGTTTCTCGCAGCTTTCTAATACGCTCGACTAAATGTCCCGTAGGTTTTTCTAAACCTAGCAGGCGTATTTTTATTCAAAACCAATTTTGAATTTGGATTAAAAAAATATATTAATTAAATCTATCTGATAGATCTAATCAAATCTATTTATTTAATCCGAATTAAAAGCCTTCTAAGATATGATATCGTTATATTTAATTTAAAATGAGATCCGATATCTCAATTCAAATTAAATCTGATATCCAATATCTTTATTCGAAAATTAAATCTGAGATACAATATCTCAATTTATTATAGTTATTTAATTTATCAAATAAATTAAATACTATATATAATAATATTATTGTCAATAAATAATATCATTATTATTTTCGAATTTAATATATTTATATATATATATATATACACACACACATCCTAGATTAAATAAGTATTAATTAAATCTTAAACACATTTAAGATTCAATGAATGCTGACACTCTTGCTCGTTGTTGGGCCATTCTTGTGTGCGACACTCAGAGGCCCACATGAGATTGGCGGCGGGCTAACATCATTCACCACAAGTCGCAAGCGCCTCTAGCAAGACATTGCGACTACCCAATTCATATGGGGATCGTTGATAAGTACAATGACTTGCCCCTGGGCATAATTTCCAACAACATAAACATAAATATACATATATATGTAGACATACATATATAAATACTCTTAATAATAAGTATAAATAGGGGTATTATAGGAAAAATGACAAAAGTTAAAACTTGCTCTTATAATTAGGACCAAAACCAACTCCAAAATTTCTCCTATAATTGGGACCTGAGGAGTAAAACATTTGAAGCAACCAAGTGCACTTGGCTTCTCAAACTACAATCTTAAAATATGCAAAAGTACACCTTATAAATTCAAATCAACTCTCAAATGCTCATAAAATTTGGCTTTTGAATTAATATTGTTTGAAGTGATTTTACTATTAAAAAGAGTTTTGTTTTGACTCGACTAAAACCACTTTTCAATTTGATTAAAAAAAAAAAACTTTTCAATAGCTAAAAGCGCTTTTAGCGATTAAAAGTGAAATTCTGCCCGTTAAAAACCCAACCCAAACGCAAGAGTTTCATCCATTTGCTTCTTCAGCTTCTGCTTTTGTGTCGATAGCTTCCCTCTTCCTCTGTCCCACTCTCTTCTAAAATTGTCTTCGTGGTTTCTCCATTATCAGAAGCACGGACTCATTATCCTAAATTTAATGGCAGTAGTTCTTTGGCCGCTCAAAATTTCGGCACCTGCAGACTCTGCTTTCAGAAGTTCTAATTCTCCAAGCTTTGTTCCTATGGCTTCCGCCAGCAGAGCGCCCATGGTTCCCCTTACCGCGTTTTGATAACTGGTTCAAGCAAAGGTCAGATTGGGAACTAAATTTTGTTTTCTTTTCGGTTCTTGATAATGTTTGAGGTCACTATCTGTTTATCATATATGGAAATGCCATATTTACGGTGAAACCTCAATGCTATTGTTTAATTCTCCCCAACAAATTGCGCTGTAAAATATGCTTTATTAGCTTTAGAAGGATTGAATTAGGAGAAAATGATTGCCTTTTAAGAATGAATGTGGTGCGGATAAATGTGATGTGTTACCTTTTGAAGTTTAATAGAAGTGATAGAGAAAATGCAAAAGTGATAATTGATGACTGAAAAGAAAAAAGATAGGAACTAAAGATAACGAACAATTTAATTGTCCAATTGAAGGGAAAAGAGATGTGAGGCAACTATAAGATAAATTGAAGGAAGAATAAAAATGGGAAGAAATGATAAACTATAATGCAACTGGGGATATAATTTAGTAAAACCAATATAATTTAGTAAAACTAATTAGAAAGAAAAGATAAACAAGAATGTGATTGCAGAAGTAATTGTAGCTAAAACCACTTGCAAAAAGAGTAAAGAAAACTTCAAGAGTACCCATTTGGTGCAATTTCTATGTGTATCACCTACTTTATAATTCTATTCTTGTATATCTTCAACTTTTTAATTTTACTCTTCTCCTTCCTACTCTTTAACTTTCTTTTTGATATTTGTTGGACTAATCAAAAATGATACATTTCATCAAAAGTGTGGTAAAATTACCATGAAACAAGAGAAACCTAATAAATGACTATTTTCCAGTATGGTATGGTATATAATTTTTTTATTTATTAATATAGGATACAAAGATATTATTAATAAAAATATGACAATTTATTTTATTAACAAGAATGATGGATGATGAACATTGTGTAGATATAATCAATCAACATGGTCATTGAATTTCACAAACATATTTCACGTTAATTTATTTGTGAATAAAACTAAGATGGCAAAGTAAAGATGACATTGGTAGCTGATAGTGCCAGAAATGCTGGGCAAGAAGCCCCACTGTTGGCGAAGGAGGGTTGAAAGCTGCTACTAGCCTTAAGCTTCTCAATGATTTAAAGTGAGGTTACTGCTCTGTTCTGGGTCAATAGCATTTGCTTCGGCAACATAAAAATAATACCCTTACATGAAAATCACATCAAAATTGCGAGGTTATAATCTACTGTGGTGCTGTAGTTCACATTGTGGGGCTAAAAGCTGCAGATGAAGTATTTTGTTTACTATGTACTATATTAAAATTTCTCTCCCTACCCTTCCACCCCAGTTTCTGTCTATTTTTATTCAAATATTATATCTGTCATTTGATTCAGGAATAGGTTTTGCATTGGCAAAAGAGTTTCTAAGAGCTGGTGACTATGTCATAATTTGCTCAAGATCAAGTATGCACTATATTGTACTCTTTGATGCATCTGTGAGTTGTATGTTTACTTTATGATTTTGAATTTCAATGTTATTCAACCTTAGGTTCAGAAACTTGTGTCCGCTTTGAATTGTTTGAGTTGTTGATCACAGTGGATTCATTAAGGTCACTTTCTTTAGAGAGACATTTTCATTTCTGATCCTTTCATCAGCAAAAGTCGAGGAACCTTTTAGGTTTATTCTGACTCTTCCTTGAAATGGGTTGCTGATGCAGTTGATGATTTTGGATTTCATGTGTGTGTGTTTTGAAATCATGGCTTATACTCACATATTCTTATCACCGTTTTTTTCCTTTTGTAATTGACATATTATCTTATACATAATATGATGTTTATATTGAGAATTTTTCTTCCAAAAAAGGTATAGTTTTTTCCATATTGTTCCTTTTACTTCTTAGTATTATTGAGAGAGTAATCTAATTATTGTATGGAATTAGTTTTAAATTTTATTTTGAGTCAAATAATTATTTATGGCTTTTTTATAGTTAGAGCTTGTTGCATTGTGATATGACTTGAAAATTTAAATTTCTTCTTACTAATTATTATTGTCTATAATTTAAGATTCTTATTTATCTAATTTTTTCATCTTTTTTCTCAGTCTCTTGGTTTTTGTTTGAAGATGAAAAGGTAGAATCAGCTGTTCAGAGCTTGAGAGAAGAATTTGGGGAGCAGTATGTGTGGGTAGCACCTCTTCGACTTTTATGTCAGTGCTATCAAATCTGTGATAAATATATTATCATTCAAGTGTTTCTGATTATCACTATTTTGTTTCCTCCAGGGCACTAAGTGTGACGTGAGGGAGGCAGAGGATGTGAAGAATTTAGTTGCATTTGCCCAAGAAAAACTGAAATACATTGATATATGGTATTCAATATCAGAACTATTTTTTTCAATTTACATCTAGACATTGTGGCTGCAAAAATTGATACAACTAATTTTAATTGCTTTGAACCATTGATGTGATTTGAGTTGTCTCAGCAACAGCGAGTTTCGTGCATAAAAATTGTTATTTATCAAGAAATAGGATTTTGAATGACGATGTTTTGGTTTACCTCATTTTATTTAACTACAATAAACTTAGCTTGACAATAGGAGTATTATCCTACATGTTATCCTCTCATGTTTATATGTATAATTATCTGATACTCCGTACATTATATTGTTTGAATCATATTTGAGCATGATCGAGCCTAATCAGGGTAACTTTCTTGAGCTGTTGACTTTACTTAAACCGAATCAAGTCATTTTCACTCGATTCAACCTTCATTGGTTTCTATCATGTTTTAATTTAATAGTTTGGATTTTAGAAATTTAATTATTTTCTAAACCATAATATTTTAGTTGTGTTTTCTTATTAATCTTTCATTTTCAAATGCCGAATTTGTTAGGTATTTGATTGCTCCTGTTAAGTGGCATGTATATGTATTATTTTATGAAGCACTGATACTTAAAGAAAAGAAAAATGATACATATTGTATAAAAGGAAAAAGGTACATATTGGACACTTAGGATGTTATGGAGCACTGATATGACATTTCTTATTGCTTCTGGATGTTATCTATTTGGTCGCTTGTGTTGATATTATATTTAGGTTAGAATATGTGCTTCTTAGGAGTTATAACCAATTTATATTATTTTTAACAAATTTTGCTCTCTTAGAATTCTAGCTCTGTATTTATCTTTTTAGTCCTATGTTAAATGATGATTTACAGGTTGCTGAATTCCTGGTTCCAAACATAAGATCTACCATTGCCAATGGATCAATGAAGCCAACCTATATTAAATTCCTCACTGGGGTTAAAGTGTATTCTCAGATATTTTCAGTTAAGAACAGTCCTATTCTTTGAATGCTCCATTTTTCACTTGCATGGTTCACTATTTAGTGTATTGATCTACAAGAGGTTGTTGTTTGACAGATTCTTTTTCCAATACGGTTTATTTTTCTAGTCATTATATGTGTTATGAAAATCTCAAAGTAAATATATTTAAAACGACTTTAATCTTCTCAGAGATGAAGCCCTCATTGGAAGTTAGTCTTTGTAATTGCCTCAAAAATATGAGATGATCATGATTGAGGACTGTCACCTCAGATCTCTCCTCCTTACTTGAGGTTTGAGAACACATTTGAAACATAGTAAAATCTACGTTTCAGCAAAAGCAACCCTTCTTTTGCACAAACGTGGTTTTGGCCATGCTCGATGTGTTTTCAAACGCACCATTGATCCCCTTAATAATCATTTGGATCCTTTTCGTTAATAGGATCTTTCTCTTTCAGTTCTAAGTGAGATATTGATTTTGGATGGTTTAGATTTCAAGGTTTTCCCTTTCTTTTCAAATAAAGAAAATACAAAATCAAATTTCTTATAACTGCAAGTTAAAAATAGATTAAAAAGATTATTTAGAAAATCTCTATGTTTAAGTTGTTTTTAGTCTCACTTGAAACTTTGGTTAATTTCTGGATAGAAAGGATCAAAATGTGTGATACAAACTTTCTACGAGCATCTTTTTTTTTTTTTTTTGCCAGCAATATACAAACTTATCTATCGCTTGACATTGCAGTTTTATCTTGTTCAGAGCTTTATTTCTTTTTTCCAATATCTAAAAGCTTCTCTTTGTTTCCGTACATCGATTTGCATTTGGGGCAAGAAGGAACCGATACATCCTTTAAGATTGATTTGCTCAATAGCAGGTTTTTGTTCAATTATCTGTATTTAGTTCTACATTCATGGGAACTTTAAGCTTCATCTGGTTTCTCTTTCTTGGCTGGATGTGAAATTTACTAAGTTGAGGAAGAGGTGGATAATAAAGAGTTCCCCCTTTCTCTCCTCTTTGTGTGTGAGAGAGAGTGAGTGAGTACTAGCTGCATGGTCATGTGATTTATCTATTGTCTATTTTTGTTGTGGTACAGAGACAATTTCATTGTATAAAATTGGGAGAATTTGATTTGATCTAATGTCTTAAATCCTAAGAAAATTAGGTAAAAAGTTATTATATCTATTATCTAATGACTAAAGTTACAACTAAATTTAAGCTAAAGTATTTTTATATCCTTTAAGTTTACATGAGGTATAGTTTTAGTTCCTTAAATTTTTAAAATGTATTTTTAGTCTATAAAACTTGACACGGTTAGTGTCACTAATGGAAAATGTTGACTAACAAAATTAATTAGCGACTATGTAGAATCAAAGTTAAAGTTTAATTTTAAAAAGAGAAATACTTAACATATTCTCGAAATGCCACCTCATCCGTATTTTGACTAATTAAGAAAAAAATATTCAAATTGATGAGCCAACTAGATTAAAATCAGGGTTAATATTATCTTTGGTTATTGTAATTTACAATCGTTTTGGTTTTAGTTTCAAGTTTCAAAACAAATGGTTTTGATCTCTCAAGTGCACTCCATTTCGAACCGTTAGTCTCTATAGTTTGAAAAATGTCGATGGTGTTAAGTTTGATGATGTGTCATTAACGCCATTAAAGTTGTTTATGTGGGTGGTTGATTGGGTAAAATGATTTTTTTTTTTTTACTAGTATAACCTATAAAATACAAGCATGTTTTTGGACCAGTAAAGTATTTTGAGAGGTAAAAGAATTGAACGCTTACAAGGGATACTCAACGACAAGTGGAGACGATGACTTTCTAATCGATGTTGGTCTTTGGTCAAAAGATCTTTGAGCCAGAACAAATGCATTCCATTCCCTCTACTTTCATTAGCGCTGCATATTGTGATGTACACATCACTCCTCTGCTTTGTTATTTTTTTCCTTCGAAATTTATCTCTTTTCTTGGGTTTATCTCTATTTTTGGTCATGAAAACAAAGGTGAACAGAGCATTGCATCCAAAAGTCTAGCAAATAATGAAGTGTGTGTGAGTGACTTGAAGTGTGTAAAATGAATATGAGATTGGTAGGTGAAACAAATGAGGTTAATGAGATAAGAGGAGGAGGGAGAAGAAGATGACTCCATGAACCTTTGTGCAACCCAACTTTTGCACAACAAGGAGCTCTTCCCATTGAAGGGAACTAAACTATTTGCCGGCTTACCAAAGAATGATTTCTGAACATCTGCATGTATAAATAACCAAGGTTCTGAAACCTGGCTGGTTGGAGATTGGGTCAAAGGTCAATAAGTCAAATTTGGGTCACCAAAGCTAACCCTGCCAAACCAAATGGAAATTGAAGATTTCATGTTAATTGATATTGAAATTCTAATTTTTTTAGAAAAATATTCGATTTAAACCCCGGAATCTGGTTGATGTCTAGATTGGACCGGTTTCGGATCTGATCTGAGTTTCAAAATATTATAAATAACCATAACTTTTTTTATTATCGAAAAGATTCTGCACATCTCAAAACTAATTGTAGTCTTTCAACAGAATTTTTTTAGAAAAAGGACAATCAAGAATAAATTTATGATAAGTGTTACGAGGGGAAAAAGAATTAAACAGATAATCATAGTAAATTACAAATCGGCCTCCCTAAAGGTCTAATACACCTGGAGATTCTTTTTGTTTTTATAGCTTGTAAGAAGGTTGTCTTTCAAAAACAAATCAGTGCATCTCATATATATATACCCAAACTTACCTCTAATGGCATATTTTCTAAACCCAACATTACAATTGTAACATCTAATTTTATTTTTAGGATTTAATTGTAATTATAAAATAATTATTTACGATTATTGTATTTGAATTGTAATTGTGAGGGAGGGGGAAAAGTAATAACAATGTTAAAATAAAGTTTGGGCTTTTGTTGTAATTTGCTCATTTCAAAGATTGTAAAAAAAAAAAAAAAAAAAAAAAAAAAAAAAAGAGAGAAAAGAAGAAGAAGAAGAAGGTGAAACGTTGGAGGAGAAAAGAGAAAGGAAAAAAAAAAAAAGAATGAAGTGGGCTGTACGTTGCTGCCCACAAATAAGACATGTGGGAAGGGGTATTAATTACCCGGCTTTTTGACCTAAATATTTTTTTAAAAAAAAATTACCAAACTAAAGCTCCTTTTAAACTATTTCCCAAAGTAAGTCTCACGCCACCTCACGCCACTGGCGTGAAAAGTTTCACGCCACCTAAAAATACGGATCCCAAAATCAATACTATTGTTATACAAATATTTGGTGTATAACAAATATATAGTCCACCGTATTGTGATCTATTGTTATAACTAAATTGTACCGCGTAATCTTTTAAAAGACGTTATTAATGAGTTGTTATTATTATTATTATTATTATTATTATTATTATTATTATCATTATTATATATTTTTATATATATATATGGAATCGTAGTGGGTCCGATTCCATGTTTCACGCCACAGTGGCATGAAAATTTTTAACGCCACCCGGGTGGCGTGAAAATTTTTTACACAATCGTGGCGTGAGACTTACTTTTGAGAAATAGTTTAAAAGGAGCTTTAGTTTGGTAATTTTTTTTTTTTTAAAAATTATTTAGGTCAAAAGCCTTAATTACCCCCAATCCCCTTTCTCTCTCTATATGTACCGTGTGTGTGTGTATTAGGCGGTGAGAATGAGAGGAAACGCAGAGTGAGTGACGAGAAGATAAAAGAAGGCTGTTCTGGAATATTTTGAGGTATGCTATTTATCTTATAAGATTATTTTGGTAGTTAAATCAACTTCTTTTCAATAAACTTCTTTTATGAAAGTTGTTCTATATATTTTCTCTTTCCAATGAACTTAATATTATGTTGGTTAGTGAAAATTTTGAGATTATGATTTTGCAAAAAGTTTTGAGTTTTGACAATAAATGATCGCCTATATGTTTAGAACGATTAATAACTAGTTTTAATAGGTTCAGAATTTTTGATTGATTTTTGTAGGAATTTAAATTAATTTTTCTATTTAAGAAATTCAGAATTTATATCGTACCGGATATTTCTACCGATGAAAAGTTATATAAATTTTATTTTGGGTTAATAATTACAGAGATTTTAATCGGTTAATTTTGAAATTTGAAGGATTAAACTGTTATTTTTAGTTTTTATTATGGTAATATATATTTATTTGAATTTGTGTAATTTAAGATATATGAAATTATAATTGTGATGTTGTAGAGTTTATTTGTGACCAGTGATTGTTCGCGCTTTTACTCCCGAGATAAGGTTTAGCATGGAGTTGAGGTGTACCTGGGTTAATTTATTTTATATGTTTGTTTTGGACTCGTAAGGTGTTTTCTAAACCTTATTTTCATATGTGCTACTGACATGTGATTTGAAAATAATGTGTATATATGGATATGTAGTTATATCAGTGAAGCAGTATATTTTCTATTCTGCATGTGAATATGATCGAATACTGTTATTGAGATTGTTATAATGTTTGTTGTCGATTGTTGTATATGAAACAATAGATTTTGTTAGATATTGTTGTTATGATGTTTGTTATGAGATGTTGTATATGGAACAATATATTGTACGATGTTTTTGGGTAATTGCAATATCATATTATTTATCTGAGTAGGGATGGTTCTATGTATTGTCGATTAGTATAGATTAAACAATTATTTGTTGTTGATTTTATAAATATGTTAGTGAACCCGCTTCTCTCGACTTGCATTCTTTTTCTTGTATATTTGATAAATTAATTTTGGTTACTGACTTTAAGTCTCACCCGTCTCGTAACACCCCAACTTTGCAAAAGCAAGATAATATTTTTTTTTAAACATTTCAAAATGACCGAGTAGGACAACGGAGCAATTGAGTAACCGATACTTGTATTTAGAATGCCGTAAGTCCGGCTAATTACAAAATAAGAATGAAACCGCATGGTTCAAAAGTATAACAAAAGAAGTCTTGGCCGCGACTCCTAGCGTGCGGCTTGTCCTTCTCCTCGATTCTCTGGTCACCCGACCCCTCAAGCTAAGTTAAGAGCCGAGGTCCATGCATCGAACCCTGCGAGAATTCAAGGTTACTCCTCATGATTACATACATCCCATGTATATGTAGCCAGTGTAAATCTGCGTACTTTTGGCAACATTTGCTATGGTCGGACATAAGGTATAATATTTACTATGGTATACTAGAGTGATGCTTTTTATGGTCGGGATGTAGAATATACATAATCAGTTATGTATGGCAATAATTATACATTCGGATATAGAGTTATATAGCTGGACAGTGAATACATGTGAGTAAAGTACAATGGATGATGCACTGAGTACAAGGTAGGGCAATAAGACAATAATACAAGTGAGATATAGTGAAGAGGCTACACTTTAGGTAAAAGCATGACGGACAATAGGCAATGACGTAACAACAACCAATCAGAGGCTGCATGACAGTGTGTGAATTAGGCGGTGAGAATGAGGAAAACGAGATGGGGTTTGTAAAAGGTGCATGTTCTGAACTGGGATGTCTAGAGGATCTTATAAGGATTATTTGGGTAGTCAACCCAACTTGTAGGCTTAGGGACCTCTTTTGAGGGACAAGTTGTTCTAGTATGGTCGAGTCAGCACCAATGAAGGCTGGCCTAGACTTTTCTGGCCCAATGGATAATACTGGATAGTTTGAGCATTTTTTGACCTATTTCAATTTTTTTTTTTTTAGTTTTTCCCCATTTCTTTAGACCAATAATTAAACATATAAACATGCAAACATTTTAAATTAATCATACATTAATTACACATATAAGAATCTCAGAATTTAACATTTGAACAAAAATACAAAATAATAACATTCTATTTTGGGTTAATCAAGAAGAAGAGGAATTTAATAAGTTAATTTTGAAAGGGGAAAAGACTACGGATATTTTTTTTATTAAATATATATATTTACTAATGGTTAATTGATGATGAAAAATATAAAGAAGACAATAAAAAGACAAAGGGTTAGATTTAGTTGTAATTTTTTTTTTAAAAAATATATAATATGTATGTCAGGTGTTTATGGACCAGTGATGGGTTTGTGGGGTATGACCTTGGATAAGCCAGGAAATGTCTTACCCGAGTGAACAGGCCTGACCAGTCGGCCTTCATATGGTCCTAGACCAAAATTTTTTGCATAATTGGAGTTTGGTCGGGCCAAGACTCATTCGACTGTTAGATATGACTACCGGGTTTTTGGATATCCTATAGATGAGATAATTGGTATGACGGGTAAATATACATATGCATACAATAAAATATCGTGAGTTAAGGTTACCAGTGACGCGAACGTATCTTCGTTGACATAATTTCGATGCAGGCGGTTGGTCGTAATGCACCGTGATATCCTATCAATATAACAATGTACTTGTTAGGATCTATCATTACGACTTTACATTTTAGTCAAAATGACCATTTTACCCTCGACCCCTATTCAAGTGTGGAATTTCGCCATGGCACTTCGATTACTTAAACTCCCAACTTTCGGAAACTCAGTCCCTAATTATGTTTTTGACCTCACCAAGCATCTTTCGACACAATGAGGCCTGAAAACAAGCATAGGAATTTCATCTCCTACTTGCTAGATCCTAACTAACAAATCTTGTTAAACTGCATAGGTTAACTACGGAAGCTTAAAGCTCCAGTGCGGGAAAACTTACCTAGAGCTTGGCTTGAGAATTTTCCCAGAGCTTCTCTCTCTTCTTTCTCCTTACAGATTTCGGAAGCAAGAGCTCTTGATAGTGGTGCAGAAAATTTCAAGAGGAATGGCTTCCTATTTATAGAGTTTTTGGAAGGACATAAAATGGAATTTCAAAGTTGTTTTAAGCCTTTGAAGTTCAACTTCTTCAACAAGGCAAGATCTTGGCCCTTGGATGCCCTTGGGTCGAACATAGAGGGCTGATGTGGCAGCCTCCCATTGGTCCAAAAATGGTGACTTTGGCTTGCTTTATGCCCAGGTCCGAAATAATTTCCCGATCGGTCCTTTCGCTTGATTTGGAAAATCTCAAAATTATGAATTCATAACTTTGAAGATCTCCTCTCCTTATTAGAAATGTATAATTTAACTAAATTTTCCACACTTTGTCCAGGTATCAGAATTAACTTCCGGAAAAGCCTAACGGAAGATAAAATTCCACTGATCAATATTTTACCTTGACTTTGGAAATCTCATTCCTAGATCTCCAGATAGGATCCGTTTCCTAATTATCTGATTACTATTCACTTTATTTTACTTTAATTAATTATATTATTAAATAATATAACTTATAAACTAAGTTTTCTCTTTTGTTTTCTTTTTATTTTTCTTTTTTCTTGCCCATTTTTTTTTTTTTTATATATTTGATTAATTATTTAATTAATTAAATAATTATTTTTACATAATTTGTTTACAAAATTTTCCTATTAGTTCAATCTTGCATTTAGGCCTAAAAATACCTAAACTCATCCATTTTCCTCAAAAATTTCCAATTAATTAGCAAATATGTTTTTACTAATTCTTGGCCAAAAATCACTAATTTTAGGGTATTAACATAATTATCTTTGAATTTCCTTCGAAGTTTTTAAGTAATTAGCCAATAATTACCTAATTACTTTTTATCAATAGTTGCTAATTTTTTTAACTATCATGCCCCATTACCTCATAAATTTTGTATTGACATCTTTGTTTTCATGTCTCCTGCATTATCTTAGCATTTACGGGGGTATTTCGGTCATTTCCTTACTTTTTGAGTATTCTTCTACAATTTCTCCAAGTTTGTAACTTAATAAATTACCTAAATTAGGGACAATATCCTCCCCATTTCAAATAGATTTTTACTTGCCTCCTTTATAGCTTTCACAGGTATTTATAACCCACAATGTGCTTAGGGACCTATTTGCAAATTTTCAAACGTTTTAGGGACTTAATTGCAAATTATCTAATTTCAAGGGAATTATCCAAAAAATAAGATAAATTCCCCACAAGGTCTTTGAGACCTTATATTCACCTATTTCAATAGGTATTATTTACTCAATATGATACTTATCATAAATGAGATTTTCAGGGGTATTACACCGTCATATACAATATTTTCAAAGTAGACCTCTAATTCTCCTAGTAGCAAAGGAAGCAACTAGAGGCGTAATAGTTGTGAACTTTGTAAGCCTATTTTAGCTTGGTGTTGTATGAGTTTATATATTTCTATTTTAGGGCCTCATATTTTGAGAATACTACTTTAACCGTCAGACATTGTTTATTTACTTGTTAATATGGTTTTGTAAGTCATTATGGTTAATTAATGATTTATGAGGAAGGGTCTTTTCAACAATCCGCTAGAGCTTGCCAATTTGATGTCCAAATGAGTGGGCTTTCCAACAAGAGTCCATGGTGTCGAGGATCAAGTTTGGAGCTCTTCTCCTACGATCAGGGTCTAACGCGCTTAAATCGATTAATGAATCGAAGGTTCGTGAACCGAGTGGCATACCAAGAAAAAAAAGTTCTTACGTTCTAGAGTGTAGTTGAATTGAGCTCGGGAGTATTGGTCTCTTGGTTGTATTTTATGTTTTAATGGTTTTTTGTCATATATTACCTAGTCAAGAATAAAATTATCCAAATCATCTTACCCAATCGACCACTCATTAGGCAACTTTAATCACGTTAATGTCATATTATCAAACTTAACTCACTTAATGTCTTTTTCAAAATGCAGGAACTAACGGTTTGTGTAACATCCCAATTTGAGCCAATTTTTTTTTTTTTTTTTCAATCGAGTAGAGCATCGGAATAAAACATTGAGTAACTCGATTATAATAATAATAGTGGCGAGTCGCCTGTTCATAAAGATTAATACATTATCTGTTCAAATACTAGATGTCCTTGATCGGGTCCCTACGTGGTCTTCACTTCAGCGTGTCTGTCTCGCTCCGCTTACTCTTATCCTCCGGCCTTGGTCTCTCTCAACCTTGATGTGATGCTATAGTAAGAGCCGAGATCCAATACCCATCGGATCTCTTCGTATGCAGTCAACCTCATGCTTATATAACAATATATGTTCAACGTCATATTTCTAAGGGGTACAAATGCATGATCTATACAAAGCATCGTATAATCATTTAATAACAACTACCCCATAAGCAAAGTTATCCGCTCTGCACCATTCACCAAGGCCACGATACCACTCGTGTCCTCGCCGCTAGGAAAACATAACGGTATTATCAAAACCATAACCCGTAAAGGCGCAATAGTGATTATCTAAGTTTATTACCTTAGTCATGTCAGCATTTACCGAACAGAGTCCCGATCCATGGCTTATGAAACTATCTCATCAAATATAAGTAGACTATAAGCATCGTGGCAATATAAAGGGCGCCGTGAGCGTACCTTCGCTTGATTGCATTTTTGACTTTTGGACCTAAATGGCACGCTTTTACGGAATCCGCTAAACGTCCAATGACGGCACGCGGACGTCAGACCGGCAGCAAATCGTGAGTTTCCGATGTCCTATATGAGTAATATCACTTTTATTAGTGATTTGACATTATAAACGGCATTTTAGGTAAAAATTACCATTTTGCCCTATACCCCTAATCCCCTGGAATTTCGCTTAGCACTTCGTTACTTTGACTAATTTTCTCCCGAAATTTTGCCGAACTTCGAACCAATCATAATTTTCAAAATTCTAGACTAAAATAGCCCTATCATATGATATCTAATCATACTTGAAAAATTAAATATTACTCTAACATTACTACCCTAACGATTGAAAAAACTACGAAAGCTTAAAGCTCTGTGAGGGAAAAACTTACACGAGCTTCGCTACAAATTTCCCCGGCTTCCTCTCCTCCTTGCTGCCCCTCTATTTCGCCAAGAGCTCTCAAGAAAATGGTGTGAAGAACTCGAGGATGCTTGGCTATTTATAGAAAATTTTGAGACATAAAGGTCTTTCTTCAATTTGATTTAAACCAATGGATTAAACCTGGTAAGATGGCAAAATCTCATCCTTCCATGCTCTGGTCGACATAGCAGCCCTAGTGGCACCAAAATTGCATCGTATTGATGATGTAAACAACTTGCTAAAGAAGACTTAATACCGATAAAATTTTGACGGCTGTCCAATCGCTAACTCGAAAAAATCTCAAAATTCCTAATTACAACTTTGAAGACATCTTTTCACTCATTAGAAATGTCCAAGTTAACCTAAATTTTGATTCCATATATTCGAAAGAAGTCCGAAGTTCCTCGAAAAGCTGCACCGGTTACAAATTGAATTCCGGAATTATCAACTGGACAAAAATCCACCGATTCCAATATGTCCGGATAATTTCAAACTCATTTCCAAATGTTGAGTTAGAATTTATTTTCTTGAGATCCAAAAATGTGCCTATCTCGCATTTTTCCCTATTTCGTCTTATTAGGAAAATGCTCTAGAAACTTCGGGATTAACTTCCGAAAAGTCTAAGAGAAGATAAAATCCACAGTCAATATTTTACCTTGACTTTGAAATTCCTATTCCTGGTTCTCTAGATAGGATCCGTTTCCTATTTATTTTTTACTATTTGCTTTAATTAATTATATAATATTTAATTGCAACTTGTTCTAAAATATCATGATATTTATATCTCAATCTTATCTTCAATTTTGATCCAAAATTTCGGCTGGTCCTATTTATTTATAATAAATATTTATTTTTAATTAATTAATTAATTATTTATTTTAATTTTCCCAAAAATTTCACAAAATTACCTAATTGGTCTATTCTTGTATTTAGGCTTAAAATACCTAAACTCATCTATTTTTCTCAAAAATTTCCAAATAATTAACAAATATGTTTTTACTAATTTTAAGCCAAAAACCACTAATTTTAGGGTTTTACATAATTATTCATGAATTTCCTCTGCTTTATGCTTAAGTAATTAGCCAATTATTACTTAATTACTTTCTTTTCACTAGTTGATAATTTTATTAATTGAGACACCCTTTATCTTCAAACTTTTGCCTTAACATTAGAATTTTCATGCCTCTTGCATTATTTTAGAATTTACAAGGGTAGTTTAGTCGTTTCAATACTTTTTAGCATTCTTATTCAATTTCTCCAAGTTTGTAATTTATTAAATTACCATAGTTAGAGATAATATACCCTCTCAATTTTAATAATTATTTCCTTGCCTTTTAGGATTTTTCACAATTTTCCTAAGTTATTTACACATTCTAGGGGTATTTTCGTCATTTTGGCACTTTGGCACTTAAATTCTCTAATTCAGAGATTTTTCTTTAGAATATAAAATAATTATAACTTAATATTTGATATCCCCATATTCTACCTATTTTCTATAGGTTTAACTTTACCAAATTATGATCTGATTTTTAGGGTATTACATTTCTTCCTTCTCTTAAACAAAATTTCGTCCTCGAAATTTGTACTCAACCATCTAAACTTTGTACTATCTAAACTTTCGCCCTACTGCTGGCCTTTGGACTATCCACGCCGGATCTTCACTTTGTCACGCCAACTCCCCTTGATGATCGAGAATTTGCTTTGTTTGGCCATGAATGATCTCATCATTTCGTACTTTGATGATATGATGTTTCCCGTGGTTCCCATACACCGCGGTTAACATCACAAATACCAAAATGGATACCAAAATGTCCCCATGGTTCCCATACACCATGGTAACATAAGATACCACCTACTTAATGACATGATCATGATCAATTATAACTAAGAAATATGGAAACGTTATGGAAGTTCATGCCTTAACTAAGGCTATCTAATAATGATGGTTTGTTTTCAACAAATACCTCGAATGATTTCACGAAATGTGAACTACATGTTCATCTTTGAGGTGTTCTTTTGACACCATCTAGGGATGTACGATCATTCTCACCAAAAGATTCTCACGATCTTTTGTGACTTGCAAACTATCAAGAGACATGATCAATCATATCCCGCTAAAATTTTCTGCTCGACAATTCCATTGAGCAATATAAGTGATTTACACTTACGCCCATACAAGGCGTCAACTGTGTCATCTCGATTGTAAGAAAACTTGAAGTCGGCTTCATCAGCGTATTTACGTTTGGGGAATTTCCTTTCACAAGATTGGCTTCATACCTATGCAATTTTCTGCTTCCTCGAATCGTCATGTGAGATACTGGTAATACTTTTGCCAAAGAGCACACTCCCGATATTTTCTCCATCCAAAGTGCTACTTATCGTAGTCTTATACTAATCGTATTTAGTGAAAGTTCACTTGAATCTGCGGTACTATCCCGCTAGACCCAAAACTACACGTTTACGTTTACTATTTTCGGTTATTCTTATTCCGTAACCTGATCCTTCTTTGCGAAAGTAGTTTACAACATCGTTGCATCATGTAACATGACCCGAAAATTTATTTCTAATAGCTAACACTCACATTTTATTAATCTAGCAAAGAGTCACGTCTTTTACTTACCACGAATCGTCATTATTCTTGGCGTTTCACTCTTATTGCTAGGCGGATGAGGACGTCGTCAATTTACGCCTCTATTAACCTACCTATGTGTCCGAGAGAATTTTGGTCTAAATACCCCATGAACAAGGTAGGTGCATTTTGTTTGGAAGAAATCTCAAGGTTTTCAAAATGTTCGTACTTAGTCTCGAGAACTATTCCTGCAACAACGCTAGTTTTGATTTGCACTGGGGATGCTTTGATCATCAATTGATCTTAAACATACGATTTAGATATTGGATTGTCAAAGAAAGTGGTACTTGTTTCGACAATTGCTTTGTCATGCGACGATGGAGGATACAAGATTACAAACTCTTGTTTCCTTTTAAGAATATAATAAGAAGTTTCTATAGTGGTACGTTGGATTGCGATAAGCTTTCCTTTTGGTTGTCCTCAAAGTTGCTTTCTCGGCTTGTATATTCCGTTCAATGACATTTGGTACTGCTATTGATCCTATGCTAGGCATCCAGTCATTAGTAAACTTCTAAACTTCTCCTCCCGAGGTAAGTTTATCAAGGAATTAATTTGTGTTCGAGTTGTTTTTGAATCATTTAGAGCAAATCGGTCTCCTACTACAGGCAATACCGGGATGGTGGTTCCCCCCATTTCGAGGCATAGATGGAGTTTCGCCTCACTGTCTAGTCCGGATTGACTTCGGCTTAGGTTTCGTGGACCTTTTCTTTGCAGGTTTTGGAGGACAATTCCCCACTCATGTGTCCCAGCCTCTTGGACTTGTAGCATATCTTCTTCCCATCGCACTGTACCTTGATGGTACCTTTTGCATTTGGAACATGATTGGGGTCCCATTCCTCCGTGGTTGTATTGGGTCGCTCATTGTTTCTAGCACCTTAGTGGTGATTGCTGTGTTTCAACAATCTTCAATAATGTGCCCCGACTGCAGGGCATTGGTAGCAAACACGTGGGTTCGTAGCTTCCTCCGGACAGTTGGCTATAATGTGTCTCGGCTTTCGCATCCGAAACAAACCTGCCTCCCAATACAATATCACCGGGATGGTACCTTCCCGTAATCCAACAGCTGTTGGAGTTTCGGCATTTGCGAATGGTTCGTTGTTTAGTCTCGAGCTACCTTCTTGCATTTCCTTGATCGAGGCGAGCCAAGGCGCCTTCCTTTTCGGTGCAGGGCTTTGTGGGCTCGGCCCGCCATGACTTGCTTTGCTACTGTTGACATCCTTTGATCTTCGCACCTCCTCTAAATTACGCTCCATCGAATAGCAGGATCTCAAATGCCCTCTCAACTCGCCTTTATTGTCTTTCGCTCAGAGTTGTTATCAATAAGAATCTTCTCGCTTTTCATTTTTCCGCCATCTCCCTGACAACCTCTCGTGACTGACCTTGGTATTCCTCGTGGGTTGTCTACCTCTTCTCGATTTTGATCTTGACCTCTATGGACCCGATTCCTCGGGGCATTTTCCATCTTATCTCTCTAATAAGAACAACGGTTTTTAAGGAATAATTTAATCTTCCAAATAAACATGGGTATTATACATAAAGTTCATGGTAGGATGTGTTATAATATTTAGCTAGTTATCTAATTTCTAGCCTTTGAGAATGATTTAGAAAGAAGTAGACATTGATCTTGGTTTGCTTATCTAGGAGTTTATTTGTTTGTTCCTTGTTGAAACGGTTTTGAAAAGAAGAACTTTTGCTTCTTAAATTTTAAGACAACTTTATTGACTTTAACTATTTTTATTGGTTTGGGGAATTATTAGTTGGTTTCTTATAATAAAACCAAGTACTCATCAATATAATGATCATCAAATATTCAATTACATATCATCAACCGTAACGGCTCCACTACAAGTCAGTTCACTACTCATTGCATTTTTGTTTCTTGGATTAATGTTCCTCATACAAAGAACGGGTCCACCTACAAGCTGTCCATTCAAGTGTGGTTTTGGATGTTGTAGTATGCAAGTTAGTCAAGGTCCCCTAAGTTAGTCTAAGGGCTCTTTATTGCTCACGGTAGCAATGTAGATAAGGTAAATCGTAAGGAAGACAATATTTATCAAATGATTTTGAAGGCTGCTGAGATCGGAGAATAGTGAATGGCTTGCGCGATAGACTCAACGACGCGGGAGATCTACTAATCAAGAGGTGAGTTCCTTCCCCAATCCGCACGGGCTTCACGACATCTTTTTGGGCGTTATATTTTTGTTTGGAAATTTATTTTGGAGGTTATTGGAGATCGTAGAAGCATTATGTCTCTGGTATGTTATTTTCGGGGAGAAAGAGGAAAATGGTGTGAAAATCAATTGCTATAACATAGAATTTAAGGACAAATCCCATAGGTTATGAATAAGAAGAAGGATGGAAAAGAAGAGGAACAAATAAGAAGGATTGTGTGTGGGGTAAAGGGTCCTACATTGCTTGGGAGCAGAGAGGTTGGAGGGTATATAAGCCAACCTGTTCCTACTAATTGGCCCTTGGGCCATCCCACTTTGTAGAGGGGGAGGACTTAGGCAACCATTGTCCACCACACGGCACATCACGCCCGCCTTGCCACAGATTAGGGTGAAATAAAAAATAATTTTTATTGAATTATTTTTAAATAAATAATCTTTTATTTTGAAATTGTTGTGATCCTCCGAAATTTCCAATTCGTTCGCGCTCGTGCTAGCGCCAAACCGGCTGGACGTGTCCGCATGGCCCGTCCGTTCGAAGTTCGGCCGCAATGCAGCAAATCGCTTCTGCTCTGCTCTGTCTACGGCGTGTCTTTTCAAGCGAACCAGCCGAAGCAACAAGTCCATCGTATCATTGTTTTTCAAACTCTATATAAATAGGGCCCCCAGTCACGTAACAAAAACGTTTTTCTTCTTCTGCATACACTCTTCTCGCATATACATTCTCGTATGCTCCGAAAGCGGCACTCGTTGGATTCGCTTGGGCTTCGGGAAAGACAGAGCCATCTTCCCGGGGACGATAAACTCGCTCTATCCCGGGAGGCAATTGCTCAAGCAACCTTCGGCGGCCCGTATCGAGGGAGCAAAATTGTCTTAAGGACACAACGTACTGTCGGGCCCGGATTTCTACATTGTTCATTCGTATTCTCAAAGAATTCCGTGAGTTTGCTTTACTTGGTTTTTAATATTGTCTGTAAGTTGTTTGTTATCTATATGGATCTATTTAATTAATCTCGTGATTCTTGGTATGCAATTTCACATCGTATTTCAATTTCTACTCTACTCAAAAGATATTAGAAACAACAAGCAAGATCTCGGATGGATCAAGATGCGAGATCACGGAGCGTATCGGCCGGGAGCTTTTGAGCCGCTATTTTGGTCCATCACTAAGCCGAGAAAAAGAATAAAAGCACCGCATGTCTCATTGTTCACCCGTATGTATAGAAAACCAAGCTTTTGAAGGAGTCTATAGATTACTTATCCGCTCATTTATATCTAATTAAATATGTAACGCACACCATTTTTTTTTTAAAAAATTTCCAACTTCTTAAGGATATAAGATAATTACAATTTTGGATGCTTAAAGTTTGGTTTTTCCAAGTTCTACTTAATATGCTAAGATAGTTAAATATATGGAAAGTGCAATTGTGTTGTTATGGAGAGAGGCCTTTCAGTATATGATATAATGGAATATCTTTAATATTTATAGTATTTATTATTTGTTGTTAGATAATATCTTGGCAAACTTAAGGGCCGTATTTTTGTTTGACTCAACCATCCGTAGAGTTTTGATACAAACTTCTACAAAATTCAATATCCAGCTTAGGCAAGTCTTCCCTTGGTTATTGAGAACTTTTCATTTAAAGAGCAAGCATCATTGGGCGTGGCAATCCCTTTACATCTTACTAGTTAAAATGTTGACATAATTTCTTCCTCGGCTTGCTTGTATGTATCATCAGTAAACATCAGATATGCTTAAGTGATTGGCTCAATAATTCCCGAACATTTCATTAGATGCTGTTGCATAATGATTGAATCAAAAACCTGCTTGAAAGAGGCTTTATCCAACTCCCTTAGGATGGGTTAGTGAGAGACGCTCCTCCTTCTCTCTAGATTTTCTCCATTAGCAATGCTCCATCCTATTCCATTTGAAGGCAATCTCAAGAACGACCCTCCTCCCCACCCTGGGGAAGACCAATCCTCTAAACGAGCTAAGATTGACGAAGGCCAGATGTCAGATATCAACATGGATCCCGCGAGTCCCAATCCCCGTTGATCACGTACCGAAACTCGATGTCCCTCCCACTATTCTATCGCAAGACATCCTCATGGGAGTGTGCTTCAGAGGTAGCTACTCCTCACATTCCCTCTTTCAAAGACAAACTCCTCAACTCTGAACCCATGGAGGAGGAGGAAGAAGATATAGTTCTCAACCATGGAGATGTCTCTATTGATCTCGAATGGGAAAATCTCGCGCTTGATTTTGCTTCTCATGTCATTGAAACGCTGAACAAAAAATGGGCCTCACGGTTGTGGTTAAATTGCTTGGTCGAAGGATAGGCTACCGTCACTCACGCTCGCAGCCTTCGCCTCTATGGAAACCTTCGTGCCGTTCAAACTTATCGACCTCCACGATGACTCAAGCTTCTTAGCGAGATTTCAAGACGACCTGACTACTAGCATGCACTTAATCGGACCGTGGATGATTTTCGGCATTATTTGATCGCGGTCAACCATGGATACCGCATTCAGGCCACAAGATCATGTGGTTAACCAAGTCATTGGTTGGATTCGACTACCCAAGCTCCCTGTGCGTTACTACCACAAGAGTATTATTCGCTCAATAGGTGGAGTCTTTGGTGAGGTGATCAAGGTAGACTACAATACTGATTCCGGTGATCACGGGAAATTTGCAAGAATCGCAGTAGTGATTGATCTTACAAAACCTCTGATCTCCAAGATTCAGGTTGATGGCGAGCTCATATATGTTGAATACGAGGGATTGCCTTCCATTTGCTTTGAATGTGGAAGATATGGCCACCTTCAGGGTTCTTGTCCGACCAAAATGGTGGCCGAGATTGTGCCTCCACCCTCCTCTTGATTCTCCGATGCTCCTCGCAGTTCGCGTGCAGGGGCGTGAAAGTACGAATTTGGGGAAACAAACCGAATACAGCCAAGCGGCATGGAGACTTTAATGCTATTCTGAATAGTAATGAAAGACAAGGTGGTTCGACTAATAGAGCCCAGGGTTGTGGCCTCTTCAATAACTTTGTTCACTCCAACGGTCTTCTTGACTTGGGCTCTCAAGGCCTAAAATTTACTTGGAGAAGGGGGTCTCTCTTTATGCGTCTGGATCGTGCCTTGTGTAATCCTTCTTGGCTTCACTTCCGCTTCCGCCGGGTTTTGTTAATCACCTTCCCAAGGTTTTATCTTATCATCGGCCCTATCGCCATTTGCATCGAACCTCCCAATCGTCCGCCGGCTTGTCTTCTCCAAATCAGATTTTTGGCGCCTTGGATCACCCATCCCGAGTTCCGGTGGTATCGTTCAACGCATATGGAATTCGGTAATGATCTCCTAACTCGTATTGATGATTTCAAGATTGAAATTCAAAATTGGAATTCTTCTACTTTTGGAGGAATTGGGTAGCGGAAAAGGAAATTACTTCGTCGGCTTAATGGCATTCAAGCTAAACTTGAGCTTCATCCCCGACACTTCCTCAAATTTCCTCTTGGACCTGAGAGGTTTCTCTTAGGAAGATCTTGAAGAAGTTTGCTTCCGAAGGAATTATTGTGGCTTCGTAAATCTTCCTCCGATTGGGTATGTCTAGGAGACAGGAATACTAGCTACTACCATTTGAAAGCTCATGCGAAAGAAGAGGAACTTTGTGTCTCACCAAAATTTCGGATGGGACATGGCCGAGGGAGAGCGATCAATTAGCATCTTATGCTCGTCAATTTTGTGGATCTCTTTTCCCTTGAGAATCCCTCTGTCATTCAATTTCTCTCTCTATGGAGCCTTTCCAAAGCTCGCGCCCCCCACCATTATCTTTGGAAAGGTCGGTGACAATGGAGGAGGTGAAGCAATCTCTTTTTGAAATGAAACCTCTTAAATCGCCGGGTAAGGATGGTATTCATGCATTATTCTACCAATCCCAATGGTCCTCGGTGGGCCACAGCATTTTTGATTTTGTGCACAAGCTTTGGTCTGGTAATACTCTTGAACCTCATTTAAATCATACTTTGCTGGCCTTAATCCCTAAGGTTAATCAACCTACTCTCATAAGCGAATTTAGGCCGATTAGCCTCTGTTCTGTGTTATATAAGATCTTCTCCAAGACGGTTGCCAATCATCTCAAATCTGTGATGCCCGATTTAATTGGCCAATACCAATCTAGTTTTGTTCATGGCGAGGTATATCATTGACAACATAATTATTGCCCAAGAGGTGGTCCATTCTATGAGGGGGGAAAAAGGAAAAACTGGTTGGATGGCCATCAAAATTGACCTTCAGAAAGCTTTTGACAGGCTTCGTTGGGACTTTATTGCTGACACTATTAAGGATGCCGGCATCCCCTGCAATCTTACTCGCCTGATTATGGATTGTATTTCCTCAACCTCTATGCAGGTTCTTTGGAATGGGAATCTCTCTAACCCCTTCTCTCCGGAGCGTGGTGTGAGACAAGGAGACCCCTCTCCCTTACCTTTTGTTACGTGTATGGAACGGCTATCACAATTAATTGAGGCGAAGGTTAACTCGGTGACCGGCAAGCTATCGACTAGGCCGGCGAGGGGTTCCTTTATCCCATCTTTTTTCGTTGACGACTTGATTCTCTTTGGCAAAGCTACATCCCACGAGTTAGACTTATTAAAGAAATCCCTCACGATTTTTGCCAATCTTCCGGGCACTGGTGAGCCAACCCAAATCCAAAGTCTTTTTCTCTAAGAATGTTGATTCCCTGTCCTGCAGCGAATTTGGGATGTGGTCTTCTCAAGCTTGAATCTCAAAACAAAGCTCTCATGATGAAGTTGATCTACAAAATTCATTCTCAACCTGAGTCCCTCTGGGTCAAAGTTTTAAAGCAGAAATATGGTGTCATGGATCTCAAGCATGTTCCTCATCGGGCGCGCATGTCCCACTTCTGGAGGAATTTGATTAAGTCTTGGGAAGAAACGTCTTTTTACATCAAGTGGAGCCCCGGTAAAGACGGTATAATCAAATTTTGGGATGATTTTTGGATAGGTGATCATGGGCCCTTAAAGAACCTTTCATTCTCTCCCATCTCCTCCCATGAGCTCTCAAGAACTATTCCAGACTTTGTAAATGATGATGGATCTTGGAATTGGCAATTATTTCAACATCTCATTCCGTCTGATTTGTTGAAGGATTTCTCCATCATGAACACGAATAGATGGCCCCCGGCGTCTACTTGCTGCTGGAGTTTAGACAAGCATGGGAAATTCTCGACCAAATCCGCCTATCAAGCCATTGAATTTTTAAATTGGAATGAGCATGATTCCATTTGGAGACATCTGTGGAAACTGCCTATGGCTCAGAGGGTTCGAACCTTTACTTTTCTCCTTCTTAAAGGAAAATTGTTGACAAATGAAGAGCGATCCATGAGGGCATGTCTTCGACCAATCCTGCTCCATCTGCCTCCATCACTGTGAAAGTCTGGACCATGTCTTCAAAGGATGCCGATTTACTTCCTCGATTTGGAGAAAATCCTCCCCTACGATATAACACATCATTTCTTCTGTACTAAGCATTCGAGTTGGCTTACTAGTATTATCCATTCTCCTTCTTTGGACACTTCTTGGAAGATTAGGTGTGTATCACTTGCTGGAAACTATGGGAGATTCGAAACAAATCGATTTTTGCTGGTGGAGTATTTACTACTGATGGAATTTTAGCTCAGATTAAGGCTATTGTTGTTCATTTGCAACAATGCTTTTGTAAGTTTAAACTCCTCTTGTAACTCTCCTCCGTCTCCCCTTGTATATCTTTTGGTTTTTGGTTTTTGTAATCAGGTGTAGTTAGTTGCACTTTCCCTGTTTGATGTAAATTCTGATTACTAATATATTCTCATTTCATTCAAAAAAAAAAAAACTGTTTCAGCTTGAATATCTAATTGTCAAGGATGTTTTTGGATTGATGGAAGGGGTAAAGATTAAATGTAGAAGCTGCGTAGATGATACCAAGGCTTATTGTGAGAATATTAGGACACATGACTTAATCAATACTTTGCTTTCGACAATAACGCCATTTAATCCATGCCTATTACTTAAATTTACCATTTAAGTTTATCATACTTAGCATTTTAATGTCAAATTAAGTGGCTCTACAAAACATTGAATGAATAAAATTTGTGGTTTTCTTCATATTGTGCTCAATCATGTTAACAGTGATTTAGTTGGATTTTCACATGTTATTATTCTCTTTGAAATGCTTGGCATGTACTTCCTCATTTTAATTCATTTTGATTCAGTACTGAAGATATGAACCTGATAGAAGAGGGAAAAAACTGATTAGGTGAAGAAAGAGCTCATACCTACTAAGAACATATAAAATTCTTCAAATGTGAAACACGATAGTGAAAGGTGAAGAATGAGTCAATGGGTATTTAATGATATTATTTTATAAACAATCAAATTATAATACAGCCTTGCCAGCTAAAAGACCTATAGAGTATGGGTGACACACCTACTTCATTGCAACAACACTATACTCTTAAATGAAGATTTTAATTATTAGTTAATATACTAAAATTGCAAGAAAACAATCAAATATACCGAGATGGTGAGTTTTATAACCTTTGGTAGTTAAATTTAGATTTGGGTAACTCTCCAGTTTAAGGGGAATTTATTTAAATTTATTTTTTCGTAGAATAAATAAGTAAATTATTTATCTGATTCTTGCAAAATAATAATAATAATAATCTGAATATAAAATCCCTATTTATATTTTTCGTGGAATCAACACATGATTGATATTGTCGGCAGCAAAATCCCACATATCAAAAGAAAAAAAGGAAAATCATCAAAATCCTTATTTCGTTACTTCCCATATATTCGTCTTATTTATTGCATCATTAAAGGTGAATATTGAAGACAGAGGACAAAGAATCCAATGCAATGTCAAAGGGCCAGCTTCTTGGATAAATTAACGAGGCATAAATTAAATGCTCCTAGGTAAAAGGTGAAGTCAAGCACCAACGTTGGCGCCACATTTTCCATGTACTCTTACTTCTTCTTCTTTTTTTGGGCTAAAAAATGTACTCGTAGTCTCGTACTCATTAAAGAGAAAACCTTGATCCCTTCGGGCTTCGAGTAGAAATATCTCGTACTTAAAATAAAATTAAAGTTATGAAGAAATTGAAAGCATATGTAATAAATGAAAAAGTAAAAGAGATATATAGTTCCATATTTTTTCGTCCCTAATATTTTATTTATCTTGTTGGCAAACAAAATTCATTTCACTTTTGTTATAAAAAATAGAATGAAACAAGTAATACATATAGTTCTAATTTTTCGTTAAAAAAATAGGAAAATCTCAACAACAACAAAAAAAAACTACTATTTAAACTTCAAAATCTTAAATTGAATTTATTGACAATAAGAGTAATAAGATTAACAACTCAAGTTTTTGTCAAATAACTGATTTGAGATTTCAAAGTTCAAATATTATTTAAAAAAATCTAAAAACGCAACAATGTTGCCCCTCCGTTATGAGCCCTAACGGTCAAACGTTAGTTGACCGCATTATACTTGACGTTGATTGTTTACGTGACATCTTTCTCACTTTTTTGGGTTAAGTAGCAATTTTGCGTTGAAAGCCCATGCCAGGAGCAATTTTGTCCTGGAATTTCTTTGCCTCAATATTGCCCCGAAGTTTAAAAATATAGCAATGTTGCCCCTCGTTAATAGCTCTAATTAATTGTATTTGACATTTTTGTAAGTGTTATTCTCTCGGTCATCTCTACTTACAATGCATGAGAGGTTCATTAATCATTCGAGTAGATAATTTCGCATCCGAGTGATTATTGTTTGGAAAAATTCGTTTGAACTGCATGCGACATACTCGTTTGATCTTCTATTCAGACAAAGTCGTTCTTATTTTTTTGTTTGATTTGTTCAAAACATTTTTTCGGACAAATTCCACAAAGAGTGATTATTGTTTGATTGGGAATACTTGCGATAGAGGACGCTATGAGAAAGAAGGAGCGGCTATGTTTACTTTTAAAAAAGTAATAATAATTGCCACCCTTACTCCCTCTGTCATGATTATAATTATAAGATCGGGTTGAATTTTTTTTTTTGGAAGAAATTAAGAAAACTAAATAAATTACTTAATCATACTACCTCTGGTTCTAATTATAAGATCGGATTGACGTTTTTTTGAAGAGATTAAAGAAGCTAAATAAGTTCTTTAATCATATAATACATTTCTAGACTTAGAGGCAACATTGAGACAAAAAAAAAAAAAAAAAAACTTCCAAAGCAAAATTGCTACTTAAAAAGTGAGAGAGATGCCGCGTAGATAATCCACGTCGCATAATCTTTGTAATACCTAGAATAATAATAATAATAGTAATAATGGTAATAATAATAATAATAATAATAATAATAATAATAATAATAATAATAATAATAATAATAATAATAATATAAAAATTAGAACTTTAATAAAAATTTAGAATTTTAATAATATTGATATTTTTTTTGTTGCCCACCCGATTATATAATTTATTAATGAGTTAGCACTAGTTAAAGAGTCCAGCCCATAACTAAACCTAATTCTAAACGGAGGTCTAGCCGCATAACCCTAGCTAACACTCAATACTCCTCTTCCCTCTACTACTTCCTTTATTCTTACTCTTCATCAAATTATTCTTCTAGAGACTAGCGAAAAATGGAGATCGGGTAATCCTAAAACCACTATTGTATTTTAATATGAATTCCATTTAGATCTTTCCTATTACCTTTCTTCATAGAACAATATTTTAGATTTCTGTACGAACTCTTATATGTTAAACTACGGTTGGATTAATGAAAGGGCATTGGTGGAGCTAATGGCTAGGATAAATAAATTTAGGGCCGTTTGGTACGCTGATTCAAGGCGAGGGAAAGGGAAAATTACTCGGTTCCCACGATCAAAAGCGGTTTGGCGCGCCTCTCCCGGAAATTTGATCTCCCCCAAGCTCGATCTTTCCACAATGGTGGGAAAATTGAATCCTTCAAAACTGGCGGGATAGTGTTTTCATTCTGGGAGACTGATTTTGGCGGACAAAAAAACCATGTAAACATTTGACCCGTTTATCAAAAAAGCAAATCGCGGCTGGAGCTCAACGAAGCACCTGGCTCAAATCGACGTGAGGAGGCGAACAAAGACGCTCACTTGAAATCTACGACGAGCCGATCGGTGGCCAAACACAAGTTCAACGCCGGTGCAAATACGAGGTGAGTTGCGATGGGTTTGAGTTTTGTGTTTTATCAGTTGCCCAATGCCCTGCTGAATATTTGGTGGCATAATACTAGGCTAAAGTATATATTTAGTCCTTTATGTTTACCTTTGGTATTATTTTAGTCCCTTAAGTTTGTAAAGTGCATGTTTGGTCCTTTAATGTTAACACCGTTAGGGTGACTTAACGGAAAATACTGACTTGAACAATTTTAAATGATGACTATGCAATTAAATGCTTGACCAAGTATGTTTATATGTTAGTACTTTAATAAATTAATATTTTAAATCCGTTAATTGAAAAATATTTAATCTTCTTTGACAAAAAAAAATATTTAATCATCACAAACCATGAAAAACGGTAAAATAGTCCGAGAAAATTAAATATTTTTCAATTAATAAGATTTAAAATATTAATTTATTAAAATACTAACATATAAGCATACTTGGTTAGCATTTAATTGCACAATCATCGCTTGACATTGTTCAGCCAGTATTTTCCGTTAAGTCAGACTAACGGTGTTAACATTAAGGGACCAAATGTGTACTTGCAAGCAAGGGACTAAAATGATACCGAAACAAACATGAAGGACCAAACATATACTTTAGCCCATAATACTATCTTTGTTGGTTAATGTGAGTGAGGAAATAAATGAGAAAGGCGGCTTCCTCTACACGCATATCTCATTATTAGTGTGTACGGTTAATGTGTTGTGTTATAAATGAACCGAACTGTGGGTGGGTATGCACCTTAATGTGTTGTGGGTTATAAATGAAACCGACTTATTTGTGGGTATGACATTCTCTGTATAGTTAACAATTAAACCATATTTGCTACCCCGAATTACAAAGGCGACATAGTTGAATTATAGAATTCATGTGAGTTTATTTTAGTCAAAGTGTGATGTGTATTGTTGGGTCATAAGTACTGCTATGAAATTACTGGGTTGGCTGGAAAGTTTATATGTTTGAATGTAAATAGTGGTTGTTTGTAAAGAGGAGTAGTAGATTATAATGAAAAAGAAATGGGTGTGCAGAAAAATTGTGTAGGTATGGAGCCACAGTCTCAGGATATGGTTGCAATGTTGGTAGGGTGCCTAGCCTTGCTTATAGCAGTGAGGATATGATAGTGGCAGTGGGAGGAGGTAGACCAAGGCACTTACCGAATAGGTCATTTAGATTAGATTTTCATGCGAAGAGAGCGAATCTGAGGGCTATGATGTATAGTAGCGACACCACTTGTTTCAACCAGATTAGGATGTACCGGGCGACGTTTGATAAATTGTGTTACATGTTAGACACAATTGGTGGGTTGAAAGCAACTAAACATATACTAGTTGATGAGCAAGTGGCAATGTTCCTTCACATCTTGGGGCATCATGTGAAGAATAGAGTAATTCAGTTTGAGTTTAGAAGGTCGGGAAACCATTAGTAAATACTTTAAATTGGTGCTCAATGCTACGATTAGATTGCAATAATTTCTTCTCAAGAAACCGGAGCCCATTAGGAGGACTCAAATGATCACCGTTGGAAGTGGTTTAAGGTACGTAGAATATGTTATTGTGTGACTCGCTTTCTTCACGATAATTAAACAAATTGTGGTTTAACCTAACCCGGTGACAATGTGGTTGTGTTTGCGGGGTGCCTTGGTGCATTAGATGGCACTCACATACTAGTACAAGTACCTGCAGCTCACAAGGGTAGATATCGAAATAGGAAAGGAGAGGTAACAACCAATGTCCTTGGTGTATGCTCACCGATGGACAATTCATTTATGTCTTGCCAGGTGGGAAGGGTCACCATGGATGGGAGGGTGTTGAGGGATGCGATAAGGAGACCACATGGCTTACGAGTAGCGCAAGGTATGAGTTTACAATAAGGTTTGAAATGCTGAAATGGTTTTGTTCATGTGTACTTTATAGGAAAAACCAATTAACTGATATACTCTTTTGTCCCAGGAAACTACTACTTGGTTGATGCGGGTACACGAATTGCCAGGGTTTTTTGGCGCCATACAGAGGGCAACAGTACCACCTTAATGAGTGGAGACAAGGATACCAACCACAATCTGCGCGTGAGTGCTTCAATATGTGACATTCAGCTGCTCGGAATGTTATTGAAATGTGCTTTGGCATACTAAAGTTGCATGGGGCCATCCTGAGGAGCGCGCCCTATTACCCTATGAAGATCCAGAACCGATACATCGTCGCATGTTGTTTGCTACACAACCTTATTCGTCGAGAGAATGTTCAAGACCCCCTTGATCATCGCCTTGATTTGTTTGAACCTACAAATGCCACAAATGACAACACTCCCATCATGCCTATGGAAACCACTGACTTGTGGTTTAATTTTAGGGAGCATGTTGCAAATGACATGTTTGCTGCTTTTGTGGCGCATAGGGATAATTGATTAAGTAGGAAACAATTATTGCTTGTTTGTAGACAATGGCCTTCAGACTGGTGTGAGGCAAAAACAACGCTGTGTTATGTTAATCTGATAATTGAATATTTTATACACTTATTTTTGTATCTTGAATAATAATTTAGGACCCTTTAGCTAATAAATAATGGCTCTTATGTTTATTTGGGCCTTGGGCCTTTTATTGCATTTTAGCCATTTTTAATAATAAAATTCCAGTTTTGTGTTGCTTCACTATTTCTACCATAACTCTTGAACCAGACATCGGATTTGCCTCATTTTTGTCTCATATTTCAGATGATTCAGAGAGCTACAATTGTTATGAAGACATCAAGAGCAAATTCGGTCAAGAAGGCGGTCAATTTTGGAGCCAAAGTCGGATGTACAATTCTGGATTTATTTTGGACCCGAATTTTGTAATTTAAGTCCAGTTTTATTTTATTTATGGATTCCATGATTCATCCAGAGAACTCGTGCCTAATCGGTAACTACTCGATTCTGTTTTCATCTTATCGGATTCGATTTGGAAATAGTTCGAATATTAGATTTAATATTCGGTTTGGTTCATCCCAAGGACTTAGTTCGGACTAGGTTCTGATGTTGCTGTGCGATTGCACAGTGAGACGCCACTGTCCGGACAGATTCTAGGCGATCGTCTAGGCGAGGAATCTCCGGATGAATGCGAGATTTCGATTCATCAGGAACCAAACGTGGGTTAGTTGTATTTTCGTTCAATGATGGAGGTTTCGGAATCAATTCGTTGGGTTGATCATCTTTAATCTGTCTCATTTATTTGATTCTGTTTGACTCTGTTTATTACATTTTGGTTATGTTATTTCGTTTTGTTCTATTCTGTTAAACCAAACCCCCGTTTTATCATTATTGTTTCACTATTGTTATTAAACAAGCCCGCTGCAAATTCGTTGGGAAACGACCCGGTTCCCTAATTCCGCAAATTAATTACGAACTTGGTTGTTTTGGGAGATACGGCAATTAATCTTTCCATTGTGGCATAAAAGCCACTCCACATATTACATCTAGAATAAAGACATTGAAACGGTTGTGGTAAATGGCTTATGACATGGTATATGGTCCCAACACCTCTGTATTTGGTTGGGACCCGGACACCAAATTTGTGATTGCATAGCCGCGGTTTGGGAAGAGTATCTCAAGGTATGTCATAGAATTGCTGTGTGTATCCTAGCTTACTTCACAAGCCGACATGCATGACATTTCATGTGTACTAACATGATCCCTGTTTGTTGTAGGCTCATCCAAGGGCTTGTCATTTTCACACAAAGACCTTACCCAACTTTGACGCTTTTTGCATCGTGTGGGGAAAGGACAGGGCCGTGGGTGATGAAGGAAGATCCCTAGGTGGGATGGAGGAAGATGTGAATCTTGAAGATGATGATCCGTTGGAAATACCCACTACTGTTGCTGCTGACTTTGAGTTCTCACCCACACGCCCGACACTGGTTTTACACAAATCCCTCAAAGTGAGGCACCCGTATGTGCAAGGAAGAAGCGCCAGTGAACCACTCGAAGTGATGGTGAGGCTCGTGAGAGACATTAACATCGCTTGACAAGACAATTGTGAGTGTATTTGATGGTTCGAGACTGACAAACTAGAGTTGGACACAAGTATGCCTTTTGATGGTTCGGGACAACACCGTGTCATTAGTTTAGGGACACAAGTATGCCTTTTGATGGTTCGGGACAACAAAGCGTACACCATGTTCGATTCTCGCCAAATTAGAGTTGGACATGGCATACGGTTTATGTGTAAGGACCATTTCGTAATTGCTTGTAAATTCAAACGCAACTTGTCTTTTGTAAAGTCTATTACGCTGTATTATGTAAATTGAAGGACAACTATGAAATTGCAAACCTTGTTCATCTCATTAATGTAATGCCATTACCCTTTGTTTTGTCGATATAATTTGTTATTAGTTTCGTGTTTAGGATATCGGTTTTTCCGGTGCACGGGGTTGTGGACTTGCTAATGTAACAAAACTGATTCAACTGTCGCATTTTACATTTGAACGCAACCTATTTCCTGTGTTTTATGTTCGAACGCAAAGTGATCGTGCAAACGTCCCAACCATGCTAAGTTATTTGTGTTGACAAAACAATACATGCTTAACGTTCGAACGTTAACGTCTATTGAAGAGAGTTATGTCGGTTACATGACAGTACTAGCTGCTGCCCCTGTACTTTATTGGAAGGTCAAACGTCTCTTTAAAAATTACACCAATCCCGCCAACACCTCTGTTTTGGGGAAATTGTACAAGAAACTTCACAAGAAAGAGACCAAATGTCATCATAGAGGCCAAGGCGATTACAACCAAGGGAAACTTGAGGATTACGACATGAGGTTAGTTGGGAAAAGCATATGCAAAATGAGTAGGCTCAGCCTTGCCTTCTCTTTGTGTTCTTTTTCCTCACGTTCCTTCTTCAACCTATCTTGCAACAATCCATTGCACGAAGAGATTAGTTTACACAAATTAAAGGTTGGAAACTAGGAAACATTATACTATAATGTAAGCTTGGCCTTTGTTTTTGTTTATATATGCTCTTTTTCTTCACATTCCTTCTTCAACCTCTCCTACAACAATCCAATGTACAAAAGAGATTAGTTTACATAGATTAAAGGTTGGAAAGCTAAGAAACATTATTAAATAGTCCAGCCCAAAAATAAAGATCTAATATAAAATGCAAATGACAAAGTGAAAAATTGACAAGAACCAAAAGGGACCAAAAGAACCAAAGGGAAATCAAATGGCAATATATAAGAATCACAAGCAAAGGAAAACCAAGGTAGTTCAACATATTTCCTATCAAAGTAACTTCATGTGAATCAAGTTTCTAAGCACCATGACAACTACTTTGACAAGGTGAACCTAAGCTAGTAGTCCCTCACCAATGGAAAGTGTTTAGCTCTCACTCAAAATATATGGGCGTGTGTTTACAATAAAAAAATCCACCTTATCTAATCCCCTATTCATAAGCTTGGCCATTATCTAGGTTCTCCACCACTAATAAACAAATGCTAAACATATATCAAAAATACATTTATTGGGTAGTAAAGCGGCGCTTTAGAAAATGAAGAGCCACTAAGTAAATTATAGGACGAAGGAATACACACAATAAATTTAAGGCCTTGAATTCGCCAACAATTAATATGCATAAATAAGAAATGTATACACTTGTTTCTTTTGTTTCTTTGTTTCTTTTCCTTTTTTGTTTTTCCTTTTGCCTTTCTCAACTTTTCTTTTGGATTTTCTTTCTCAACTTGTTTTCCCCTTTCTTTTCTCAACTTGTATGTTTTTTCCCACTCATGAGCAAAGCACAAAATTGTCCTAAAATATCTTCTACAAGCGAGCAATCATTCATATTCAAGTATAAAAGTGATAGTTCAACAATTATATTATCCTAGTTAGCAAAAGTTACAAAATAACAATGCTAAGAGATCAAATTATGAACACAAATAGGAAAGAGGAATATAACCGAGAGAGCCTCTCATGGATGTAAGAGAAATGCTACCATTACTTTCTCGATTCTTGACCGTTACGCGATAATGTCTACATGGATTTGGTCAAAGCTTATCTCATGTATAACCACGTCACAACGCCCTTTGACCTGAGATCATCATGGATTCCTACATGAGAGTCACTGATCTTTGACCTAGTCAAAAGTCACCTTTGACCGGGAGATGATAAAGGCTTTGATTGGGATCGGTGTTTTTCATGCGAGAGGAATATGAATGGTCAAGACGGAATTTGTCCCTCACATCTATAGAGATAATACCGGGCCCCTTGATGAGTGAGTCTAAGAAAGGTATGGTCATACTACGATGGAACGGAGTTTCCATTTCAATTGTTAGACTACTCAAGAATCAAGAAAGTAATGGTCAAGAACGGGAAGATGACATTATCCATGCCTCATCCTTGACCAAATTATCGCGTGACAAAAGGGACGTGACATGGTTGTAGATAGATTGTATCGTATCACCGATCTCCATATGAATTGAGTAGTTGCAATGTCTTGCTAGAAGCCGCTTGCAACTTGTGGGTTGGTATAGTATTGGCCGCTCCCAATCTCATGTGGGCTGCGGGGTCGTACACAAGAATAGCTCAACACAAGCAATAGTGTCAGATTCGTTGAATCTTAGATATATCTAAGATCTAATCAATACATCATTTAATCTAGTATGTGTGTGTGTGTGTGTGTGTGTGTGTATATAATTTCGAAATTAAATAATAATAATAATATTTAGATAATGATATTATTATATAGTATTTGTTTTGTATTTAATTTATTTGATAAATTAAATAACTAAAATAAATAGAGATATCATATATCTGATTTAATTTGAATTGAGATATAGTATCTCAAATTTAATTAAATGACGGATATCATATCTCGATTTAATTTTCGAATAGAGATATCATATATCCCATTTAATTTGAATTGAGTTATAGTATCTCATATTGAATTAAATAGACAAATATCATATCTCGAAATTTTAAATCGGAGCTTTTAATTTGGATTAATTGAATAGATTTGATTAGATCTCATTGGACTGATTTAATTAATATCCAAATTTGAATTCAAGGTTAATTGAGATTAGTGTTGAACATTTTAATACGGCCCAATTAGGGTTTTAGAAACTCTATAAAAGATATTGATCTAGTCGTATTAAGAGAACGAACCAACAAGCCACGAAAGAAATCCTAGAGAGAAAATGTGAGACATAAAGTAAGAAGGCACGGCACGGCTGGTGTATGTGTTAGAGAGATGTTCGATGTGGATACCGGTAGAGGGAGTGGATTCATAGAGTCGGCTCCTAGAGATTGATCGAGCAAAAAGGTGTTAGCCCACGAGTTCTCAAGGCATACATACCGGTTCGAATAGGTACGGTTTTCTTAACTAACCCAATTTAAACTCCGTGGATAGATCCTCTTAATGGGATTCATAAAAATTTAATGGATGAATTCCTTCCGCTTATGTACGGATCCCAACATTTTATCCGATGCGTTCCATTCGTATCACGCGGTGAAGGGCTATCACCTCGGTTGTGATCTCCTCCAACCAGGCTCTTATTTGCATACCCCCAAACTTTTAGTTCCGTTGTTTCGAGCGGACCCTTGCATCATCTCGGTGGTGTCCCGACTCGTGCATCTTCTAAACATCACGAGAGTTCTGTGCACTTTCTCTTTACCGTGACTTCTGGGTCTCGATCTCCCTTGGGCCGAGGACTCCATCCTGCTTTCGGGCGTTCTTCAAATACTTGCATCCGGAGGGCGTTTCACTTCTCTATTGTCTTCATCCGTCTTAGACGGAGCTCAAGGTATTTCGCAAGAGAAGAACGTCTAGGTTCTCGATCGAAAGGCCTCTAGAATTGGCTGTTGTGGGACTTGTTGAGCATCCGGATGTTGAGGATTTGCCACGGCTTACGGGGTGGAGGCCGTGTCAATGCATCATCCTCCCGGCTGCTTATCGTTAAGGCTGGAGGGACCGGGCCTCGAGCTGCTGCGATGTTGTGTTGGTTGTTCTGATTCGACCGCAATTGGCGAATCGGCTCGTGCTTCTAGTATCAACCATCGTTGGTCTTGGGGATCGAAATTTGCGGTCCCCACGGTCGGTGCCAATGTTACGTATGAGAACAAAAAGATGTCTAGCCCAAAGGACTAGTATGTTGCTATTGGATCGTTCGACTATCTCTCCTAGGTATCTAGAGGACGAATACTAATGAGGAAGCTTGATCACTTGTACACAACTAGGCTTTCGCCAAAGGGAGTGGTGTGTGTGCACGGTGACGGTAGTAATGTAAATAGTCGAGAGAGTAGAATGTGTGTACCTTTAAGGTGTAACTCCTATCTATAGAGTGTACCTTAGGGTTAGGGCTTTTGGGCCCTACGTGATTTGTATCCGTGAATCTAGGTTATCAGGTAGGAAATAGATCTCCAGATTGAAATCCTCCCTGATTTCAGCCTTAATTGTAGGTTGGTTGGGATCCTGGTGCAGATTGCCCCTTATTGGGCCAATCCATTGGTGGGACTAATTATAGGTCCACTAACGGTGGCCGGGCCGTGTATGTGTTTAGATCCAGTGTGTGGTCCTACTCCTTGCTTCGCATGTGTATGGAGAGAGAATGACGTCGTATTCGAGGCTTCCAGAGCAAGTCCTTTGGATTTAAACATTTTCCTCGTTCTTCGTGCCTCTAACTCCATTTGGAAGTTATCGTGAAGTAGGGGTTGAGTAAGGAACCTGCAACCCAATGTAATTGGGTCATTGTCAACACACCCAAAAGGGCCCATGACGGGTTGGGTTAAAACTTACCCATTTAAAACTTAAATGGGCAAGGCTATGGGCATACCTTCAGGTTGCCCATACCCACCCATTTAGTTAATTTTTTTAAAAAAATTAAATATATGGACAAAGGTGTCAAATTTAAATGGGTTACCCAAAACCCAATTAGCCTGCCCATTTATATGCTAGCTTGTTTAAAATGAGTTTAAATGGGTTGAGGTACAAGTATGAGCTAACCCATATCCGTTTAAAGTTAAATGGGTGGGTTATAGGTTTGAGTATAGGCCATCTAACCCGCCCATTGTTCTGCAGTATAATGAAATATGCTTCTATTTTCTAATTGCAACCAATTAAGATCTCTTGCGGTTAATGTTATGATCAAATAATAAAGAGAATATTCGTTGACTGTTAAGAGACTAAGATCGATGGAGAACGCTGTCGTAATAGGTGGCGTGCGAGGACTTCCGATCCGCGCACCGAATCCGGACTCATCGTGTGTTCAAATTTAATATGAGAATCTCAGTTTTATTCAAACCAAGTGAAGTCACGCGTTGATTTGCTTTCATATGGTCGAGAAATAAAAGCGATTAGATATGAACGATATTGGTCATTTCATGCGAAATGGTGGTAAAACTACTATTATTCCTCTGCTCTCACCTTACAAGATGGGCAAATTCAATCTATCCCATAGGTACTATAACTTCTAACCACTTTCTTCTATTTCTCTGCTTTAAAATATATTTCTATGCTTTAAAATCCATGCGGATTAGATGTTTGGGGAAAGTCCCAGTGAAAATTGATCTGGATCATACATAGGTCACTTTAAATTTTGAGATTTGGTATCTTTGGATAGAAAAAAGGAAGCATTTTGAAAATATGAATGGCTTATAATAAACCATCTAGAAGGAATAGGAAACAAGAATTTGCCCAAGAAAATTATTTTTCTTAAAAAGGTTAGGAAATCTGAATTCAAGAAATAGGATAGCAAGGTGTTGATAGTTTTAATATGTTTGTGCATACACATTCTTTGTTTTTGTGCTATGAAAGTCACATGCATCAACTACATGCGAGTTGTTTTGGCACCACGATTGAAGCGAGAGATGTTACGACTATGTTCCTCGGCCTCGTGTTATCTTATTTTAGCCTCAATGAACGCCAAGGGTGGCCTTCGATTCTTTGAAACTACTGGTGTTTCGACCTTTGCTCAAGGGTAATTTGCATTTTTTTCATGTTAATCTTATCATCTGTTACATCAAGTCATCAACACACATATACATAATAGACACGATATAGTATGATATCTAACGATGGAGCAACATCTTTTGGTTAATAATATATCAAAAGATCTAGTTTTTATAGAGCCGATGTCATATGATCCATGTAGCCGACCTCACCTAGTGGAATAAGTCTTTGTTGTTGTTCTTGTGTATAGTATGATATCTAAGATATTATAGAAATCCAAAAGTACAACACACATATGGTGTTTGTTAATCCGCCCTTGTTGAAGTAAAGCCTTTAAAAGTGGCTTTCGTGCTCATGAATGTATTTGATAGGTTGAATAAGCTTCTTCTTCTAAAACTCTATACCATTTTTTTGGTATAGAATTGATTTACATAGCTTAGGAAACTCTCAACCCTCACAAATTTAAATTATAGGAGTTTGTTAACTAATTTTCACTGATTAGGCAAATTTGGCAAGTTAGTTGTGTAAAAGCAATGTGTGTTGGTTTTCTTAAAATGCCCGTCTCTTAATTGTTTACATTGGAGTATTAGTAACATAACTTGTATAATGGGAAATCCCTTTAAGGTCCCAAGATACCAAAAACTTTCAAACAAGTCCCACAAAAATTCTCCTCTCAAAAAGGTCCCAATGGACATTTGTGATATTAATTATATGTGTGAAATGACCATTTTACCCTCATTTCCTTCACTTCATCTCAAGAAAATTTTTACTTTTGTTGTTAAGAGAAAATTTGGAGGACACAGGACCCAGGATACGAAGTTCGTTCTCCAAAATCAGTCGTAGAAAGGCTGGGAAGTAAGAAGATGAAGAGGAAGCAAGGTTGGGAAGAAAGGGGAGGTCAAAGAATGAAGAGGCCGAAGTATCGGGTTTTCAAATTTATGCGAGAGGACTGCGAAAATGGGCAGCAAGAAGAGGAAGAGGAAGGAGGAGCGACCCATTATTCATCCCGGGGAACAATTCTTTGTTAGAATATAGGTTAGGATTATTATCTTGATTTCTTGATCTTTATCTTGGTTTGGTTCGGGGGTGTATATATGTAGTACTATGGCCCTTGTAATTGATTGACTCATTATTACTATTCAATAAAGGTGTTCAAGAGTGGTCCATGAGTTTAACATAGTACTAGAGCCTATGGTTTTCAATTCGGTGGTTCGAGTCAAGCCGCTTTAACTTAACAGGTTTGTCTCTTGAATCCCCGATGGGATTCTTGTCTTCACTGATGCAGAGTCCACGTGATTAGGGCTTTCATCAACTCCACTCCCCTTCCAGTTCAACTTATTTGTGCTAATCGTTGCTCGGAGGCTTTCATTGACTCCACTCCCCTTTAAGGCGAATTACGAGCCTTGTCTTCGGTGATTCTACCTTTGTGACTTTTCTTTGGTTTGATTGCTCCTCTAGTTTGTGCTTCGCCACATCTTGAATGAGTGAATTCTTGGATACGCGCTTTTTTGCACAACCCTTCAATTTGTGATCAAGATTTTACAATTCTGGTATTGGTTTATTCTACGCCCTTTTGCTTGCCACGTCTCTGAGAAATTTCATACTCTGTAGTTGTAAAACATTTAATACTTTTCACGTAATGGAATCTATGATTATGGTCCCTCTGAAAGATTATTCCATTGGGGCGTTCTTGGTTTTGATGCGTGAAACTTCGGTATTCTGTCTTGGTGACGTTATTCCATCTTGTACTTTGTCTCGGTGACATTATTCCTTCAAGGGTTGTACTCTCGATGACGTTATTCCATCGAGGGGTTGTATTCTCGGTGACGTTATTCCATTAAGGGTTGTATTTTGTCCGGTGATGTTATTCCATCGAGGGCTATTTCATTGCCCCATTGTTTCTGGCTTGGTTAAGAAGCGAAGGAGTACATTGATGATAGCTTTTTAGTTTGGAATGGTTTGTCGGGCGTTCTTTCACGGTATTCATTAAATCTTAGACGAGTCTAAGATTCAATGAATCTGGACACTTTGCTCGTGTTCAACTATTCTTCTAAGGGTGAAGGCAAGAATCCCTCAATTGTTTTTGTGCAGACGCTCCTCGGGTAATAGTTCTTTGACAAATCCGCCCTTAACCCTTAGAAGAATAGCTGAACACGAGCAAAAGTGTCGAGATTCATTGAATCTTAGACTCGTCTAATATTTAATGAATCTTTTGTGAAGCGCGACAAACCATTCCAAACTAAAAAGCTATCATCAATGTACTCCTTACGCTTCTTAACCAAGCCGAGAAACAATGGGGCAAATGAAATAGCCCTCGATGGAATAACGTCACCGGGACAAAATACAACCCTTAATGGAATAACGTCACCGAGAATACAACCTGGATGGAATAACGTCATTGAGAGTACAACCCTTTGAAGGAATAATGTCAGAGACAAAGTAGAAGATGGAATAACGTCACCAAGACAGGGAATACCGAGTTTCACGACATCAAAAAACCAGAACGTCCCCATGGAATAATCTTCGGGAGGGACCATAATCATAGATTCATTACAAAAAAATATTAAATGTTTTACAACCACAGTATGAAATTTCTCATAGATGTGGCAAGCAAAAGGGCGTAGAATAAACCAATACCGGGAATTGTAAAATCTTGATCACAAATTGAAGGGTTGTGGAAAAAAGCGTAAGATCAAGAATTCACTCATTCGAAGATGTGGCGAAGCACAAACTAGAGGAGCAATCAAACCAAAGCAAAATCACCAAGGTAGAATCACTTGAAGACAAGGCTCTGTAATTCGTCTTAAAGGGAGTGGAGTCAATGAAAGCCTCGAGCAACGATTGGCGAAGACAAGTTGAATTGGAAGGGGAGTGGAGTTGATGAAAGCCACAATCACGTGGACTCTTCAAGCCGTGAAGGCAAGAATCCCGTCGGGGATTCAAGAGACAAACCGGGTTAAGTTAAAGGGCTTGACACAGACATTTGAATTGAAAAACCATAGGCTCTAGTACCATGTTAAACTCATGGACCACTCTTGAACACCTTTATTGAATAGCAATAATGAGTCAATCAATTACAAGGGCCATAGTACTACATATATAAACCACGAACCAAACCAAGATAAAGATCAAGAAATCAAGATAATAATCCTAACCTATATTCTAACACCTATATTTTAACGGTACTTGTTCTGGGATGAATAATGGGTCGCTCCTCCTTCCTCTTCCTCTTCTTGCTGCCCATTTTCAGAGTCCTCTGCATAAATTTGAAAATCCCGATACTTCGGCCTCTTCGTTCTTTGACCTCCCTTTCTTCCCGGCTTGCTTCCTCTTCGTCTTCTTACTTTGACTTTCTCGACTCTAATTTTGGAGAATGAACTTGTATCCGGAGTCTGTGTCCTCCAAATTTGCTCTTAACAACAAAAGTGAAAATTTTCTTGAGATGAAGTGAAGGAAATGAGGGTAAAATGGTCATTTCACACATATAATTAATATCACAAATGTCCATTGGGACCTTTTTGAGAGGAGAATTTTGTGGGACTTGTTTGAAAGTTTTTGGTATCTTGGGACCTTAAAGGGATTTCCCATTATACAAGTTATGTTACTAATACTCCAATGTAAACAATTAAGAGATGGGGCATTTTAAGAAAACCAACGCATTGCTTTTACACAACTAACTTGCCAAATTTGCCTAATCTGTGAAAATTAGTTAACAAACTCCTATAATTTAAATTTGTGAGGGTTGAGAGTTTCCTAAGCTATGTAAATCAATTCTATACCAAAAAAATGGTATAGAGTTTCAGAAGAAGAAGCTTATTCAACCTATCAAATACATTCGTGAGCACGAAAGCCACTTTTAAAGGCTTTACTTCAACAAGAGCGGATTAACAAACACCATATGTGTGTTGTACTTTTGGATTTCTATAATATCTTAGATATCATATTATACACAACAACAACAACAACAACAACAACAACAACAACAACAACAAAGACTTATTCCACTAGGTGAGGTCGGCTACATGGATCATATGACATCGACTCTATAAAAAACTAGATCTTTTGATATATTATTAACCAAAAGATGTTGCTCCATATTTAGATATCTTACTATATCGTGTCTAATATGTATATGTGTGGTGATGAATTGATGTAACAGATGATAAGATTAACATGAAAATAATGAAAAAAATGCAAATTACCCTTGAGCGGTGTCGAAACACCATTAGCTTCGGCAATCGGAGGCCACCTTGGCAGTTCATTGAGGCTAAAATAAGATAACACGAGGTGAGGAACATAGTTGTAACATCTCTGTCTAATCGGTGGTGCCAAAACAACTCTGCATGTAGTTGATGCATGTGACATTCATAGCACAAAAGCAAAGAAGGTGTATGCACAAACAAATTAAAACTATCAACACCTTGCTATCTATTTCTTGAATTGATTTCCTAACCTTTTTAAGAAAAATAATTTTCTTGGGCAAATTCTTGTTTCCTATTCCTTCTAGATGGTTTAAATTTCTAATTTTATTTAGTTGAAAAATGAATCCCCACTCATCGAGATGTTGACCTTCCAGTTCTTGGATGATAAATCTCCCATATTCCCAACGAAGGTATTTCTCAAGGCATATTACCATGAGAAAGTTGATTTCCTTCAAAAATTCTTTGTGTTGAGGTAAATTTCATGAGGAAAACCGTGAAAAATGTTTTGGTAAAGAGAATGGCCATTCTCACTTGAAATAGAAGCAATCCATGCATGGAAAAATGATAGTCATTTTAAGAGCACGGCGATCATTATATTAATTTAGATATTCTAGATTTATTTAGAACAAAGCCGTGGCAAATCCCAAACATCCGGATGCTCAAAAAGTCCCACATGCAGCCAATTCTGAGGCCTTTACGATCGAGAACCCAGACGTTCTTCTCTTGCGAAATACCTTGAGCTGCATGTCTCAAGATGGATGAAGACAATAGAGAAGTGAAACGCCCTCCGGATGCAAGTATTTGAAGAGCGCTGAAACGAGATGAAGTCCTCGGGCTCAAGGAGATCGAGACCCGTGAAGTCGCGGTAAAGAGAAAGTGCACGGGAATTCTCGGGATGTTTAGAAGATGCACGAGTCGGGACACCACCGAGATGCCTTGAAGGTTCCGCTCAATTAAGCGAACTAAAAGTCGGGGTATGCAAATAAGAGCCCGGTTGGAGGAAGATCAATCGAGGTGATAGCCTCTCCACCGCGTGATACGGCCGGAATGCATCGAGAAAATGTGGGCTAACAAGCGAGGTGATAGCCCTCCGCATGAGAACTCGTAGACTAACACCTTCTTGATCGATCAATCTCTAGGAGCCGACTCTGCGAATCCACTCTCTCTATCGGTATCACATGAACATCTCTCTAACACGTACGGCGCGTGCTAGCGCCTTCTTACTTTGTGTCTCACATTTTCTCTCTAGGATTTCTTTCGCGGCTTGTTGGTTCGTTCTCTTAATACGACTAGATCAATATCTTTTATAGAGTTTCTAAAACCCTAATTGGACCGTATTAAAATATTCAAGACTAATCTCAATTAACCTTGAATTCGAATTTGGATATTAATTAAATCGTCCAATGAGATCTAATCAAATCTATTCAATTAATTTGGTCAACCATGTCACGTCCCTTTTGTCACGCGATAATTTGGTCAAGGATGAGGCATGGATAATGTCAACTTCACATTCTTAACCATTACTTTCTTGATTCGAGTAGTCTAACAATTGAAATGAAAACTCGCTCCATCGTAGTATGACCATACCTTTCTTAGACTTACTCGTCGAGGGCGATATTATCTCTCTATAGATGTGAGGACAAATTCCGTCTTGACCATTCATATTCCTCTGCATGAAAACTACTGATCCTGATCAAAAGCCTTTATCATCCACCCAATCAAAGATGAATTTTGGTTTGGGTCAAAGATCATTGACTCTCATGTAGGAATCCATGATGATCTCAAGTCAAAGGGTGTTGTGACACGGTTATACATGAGATAAACATGACTAAATCCATGTAGACATTATCGTGTAATGGTCAAGAATCGAGAAAGTAATGGTAGTATTCCTCTTACATCCATGAGAGACTCTCTCGGTTATATTCATCTTTCCTAATTGTGTTCATAATTTGATCTCTTAGCATTGTTATTTTGTAACTTTTGCTAACTAGGATAATATAATTGTTGTATCACTTTTCTTCGCCTCAGTGCTGGTGCTACCCTTATTGAATCTTTTATATCCATGGTCCTTCCGAAAGAACTTTATGAATCTTCAGACCATCATGCCCGGCTCTTGTTCTTCATCTTCCTCACTGTCATCGGACTCTTTGGCTTCTTTATGCCTTGAGAGCAATGCCTTTATTTTGACATTTATCTCATCAAGTCCCTTTTTGAACTTGATCTTCCGCTTCATATTGAGACGAGGCTCCCAAATAATGCTTCCTTGAGCTCGTTGATTCACCACGGGCTTCTTGATGGCGGTAACTTTAGCTTCCCATTCCTTGCTAAGGATATTTAGTATTTTCCTCGCTTGAATGGGTGCTCATATGTTTTCCCAATGCAGCAAGGCGATTGATGAGGTAGTGAATCTCATTGGAAATCGATGATGGATTCCCCGGTCTTAATACGAAGAAGATCATATTCGGTCATTAGAGTGTTGACTCTATTTTCTTTGACTCCGGTTGTTCCCTCGTGAGCTATCTCCAAGGCATCCCACATTGCTTTGGCTGATGGTAGAGTACGGATACGAAAGTACTCTTATTGACTTAGAGCACTTTGCAGCGTGAGAATAGCCTTCTTTGTTGAGAGTGACATTTCTTGTCATTCTCATTATATTCTTCTTCAAGCTTTGGAGCTCGAACTCCATCTTCAACTTGTGAATGGTTCATAATCACCTCTTTCAAACACTCTCCAAAGACCATAATCACGGCCATGACGAATACTATAAATTTTGCTTTCCAGAAGGAGTAGTGTTCGCCACTGAAGCCTGGAGGCCGGTTGATCGAAGCTCCATCAGGTAGAATACCTTCCATTGGATCCTTCTCGAGATGTTAAGCTCTTAGGAGAAGACCTTGCTCTGATACCAAGTGTAAATGGAGCTTGAATCACCAAGAGGGGGGTGAATTGGGGATTCTTAAAATTCTTTTTGAATACTCTATTTTTCGGATATGAAATAGAAGTAAAACGAGTAAGGGAAGAATAGCAAGACACGAGAGATTTATACCGGTTTGGTCCAATCGACCTACGTCCGATTACCTAGATTCTACGGGATTTCTCACTAACAAGATTGATTACACACTCTGCACTCAAGAGTAATTCTCTCTCTAGAACTTACTCCCCCACAAGTTGTAATCAATGAACCCAATCTCCAAGTCCCCTGACTTGAGATAACTCACAATAAATGATCTACAATCAATGAACTCTCTTTTTAGAGTAGATAAGATAAACAACTGAAGTATGAGTGTATCAACGGATACTTTACAGAAAAACTCAAGTAATAAATGACTCTTGAGTGATTTTCATTTTCTGTTGGATTGATTCTTTAGAAGAATTGAATGCATCTCTATTTATAGGTAGAGATCATTAATTAACCGTTGAAATCCCAATTATAACCGTTGGAGGTGTTGGGAGCTGATTTCATTAAGCTTTGGTCTTCTTCTCTCTCTAATCTTCACTTAATCCAGTTTGTATGATTGTTCGAGTTGACTCTCTGCAAATTAATCCATTGGGGCACTTAATGCTGGAAGTGGAAATCATCCTTTACCTTTTCCAAACGTGTGCGGCGGATTAACCGAAGTATGCAACTTTTACGGGCTTTGCATTTAATGTTCTGACTTGCTTTTTGCTTTAGCTCAAATCTTCATTTAATCCTGTCTAAATCATCTGAAACTCACTAACAAACTGATTAAACATAGTTAGGAGTAGTAATGAAAAATGATACAAAGTATTGAGGTCACATATGAAGGTTTGGCAAAATCATTCTTTTCGAAATTCAAATCTTGCAATGGAAACTCGAGTTGGTTCTTCTAAACTCGAGTTTTCTCGTTCCAGTGAACTTTAACAAAAGACTGAAACTCGAGTTTTCAAACTAAACTCGAGTTTTCTCTTTACAGAGACAAACATCGCAATTTGGCATTTTGGACATGTTTAGTGAATAGTGCAAAACTCGAGTCATTAAGTGACTAACTCGAGTTTTGGACTTTTATCGAAAAATCATATTTTAGTCCAAAACATCAAAACTAGAGTTTCCAAACAAAACTGGAGTTTTCAAAACATTCGAAATTGGCAGTGCTCTCTGCCTCTGCCCAAACTCGAGTTTTCATATTCTTTGAAAACTTTGGGAACCTCTCTGTTAGAGCCAAACTCGAGTTTTCAACCGAAACTCGAGTTTTCTCATTTTATGAGAAAACGTTAAAGTTCTTGATCTATTTTATAAATGAGTTTTTGCAAGAACGAGAGATGAGTATTGTTTTCGGACGATGGAAACTCGAGTTTTAATTCTGAACTCGAGTTTTCATGAACTCTTGAAAATCGTAGAAAATACTCAGAGAAGCCTAAACTCGAGTTTCCCATGGAAACTGGAGTTTTGGTTTTATCGAAAAAACTTGGTTGCTCTCTGTCTTGTCAAGGCTCGAGTTTTCAAACATAACTCGAGTTTGCTTTGTTTAGCAAAAATCTTGAATGCTCTCTGTGTGGCCAAAACTCGAGTTTTCAAACAAAATTCGAGTTTGTCTTTCTTTGTGAAACTTTGAGCATTTCAGCTGTTAGGCCAAAACTCGAGTTTTCAACAAAACTTCGAGTTTGCCTTTGACGATAAGTTTTCAACTTAAAAGACAAACTTATCTTGTGTTTACAATTGTCAGTTATCATCAAAACCAATTTGGGAACTAACACTTTCCATTGGTGAGGGACTACTAGCTTAGGTTCACCTTGTCAAAGTTGTTGCCATGGTGCTTAGAAACTTGATTCACATGAAGTTACTTTGATAGGAAATATGTTGAATTACCTTGGTTTTCCTTTGCTTGTGATTCTTATATATTGCCATTTGATTTCCCTTTGGTTCTTTTGGTCTTCTTGTCATTTTTCACTTTGTCATTTGCATTTTATATTAGATCTTTATTTTTGGGCTGGACTATTTAATAATGTTTCTTACCTTTCCAACCTTTAATCTATGTAAACCGAAAGTGGAGCTTGAATAGGATTTCTCACTATCAAGATTGATTACACACTCTGCACTCAAGAGTAATTCTCACTCTAGAACTTACTCCCACTTACAAGTTGTAATCAATAACCCAATCTCCAAGTCCCCCTGACTTGAGATAACTTACAATAAATGATTTACAATCAAGAAACTCTCTAAGAGTAGATATGATAAACAACGAAGAATGAATGTATCAAAGATACTTTACAACGAAAACTCAAAGAGTAGTTGAAACTTTAATGATTTTCGTTTTCTCACAGTTGGTTGTTGAGAAGAATTGAATGCATCTCTATTTATAGGTAGAGATCATTAAGTGACCACTATTATCCCAAATATAACCGTTGGTGATGTTGGGAGATGATTAGTGAAGGTTTTGGTCTTCTTCTCTCTTTACTCTTTGGTTAATCCACTTTGCGAAATTCGAGTTGACTCTCGACTATTAATCCGTTGGAAGAGCGAGTTTTCTAGATGTAGAAGGAAGCATTAACTCCTACAAAATGTGTGGAGAATGTTTGTCCAAAAGCATGCAAGGTTTTTGCTTTGCATTTAATGTCTTGACATGCTTTATGCTTTTGCTCAATCTTCATTTAATCTGTCTAAATCATCAAACTCACTAACAAGCGATTAAACATATTTAGGAATAGTAATGAGTGATGATATAGAGTATTGAGATCAAACACAAAAGTTTTGCAAATTCATTACATTCGAAATTCAAATTTCCCGATGGAAACTCGAGTTAGTTCATCCAAACTCGAGTTTTCATGCTTCAGATGTTCTTTCGGCAAAAGACCGAAACTCGAGTTTTAATCCAAACTCGAGTTTTCTCATTTTAAAGACACATCGCGATTTGGCATTTTGGACAAGGTTGGTGAACAATGCAAAACTCGAGTTGTTAAGTGACTAGCTCGAGTTTTGGACTCTTAATGAAAAATCGTGTTTTAGTCCAAAATCTCAAAGCTGGAGTTTCCAAAACAAAACTGGAATTTTCAAAACGTTCAAATTTGTGAGCTCTCTGCTAGATCAAAACTCGAGTTTCCAAATCTTAACTTGAGTTTTCTCATTCTTCGAAAACTTTGGAAACTTCTCTGTAAGGTCAAAACTCGAGTTTTCAAACAAAATCGAGTTTTCTCTTTTATGAGAAAACGTTAAAATACTTAGTCGATTTGAACAAGAGAGTTTTTACAAGGTCGAGAGATGAGTATTGTTCTCGGGAGATGGAAACTTGAGTTTTCTATGGTGACTCGAGTTTTCATGAACTTTGAAAAACTTTGAGAACTCTCGGAAAGCCTAAACTCGAGTTTCCCATGGAAACTTGAGTTTTGGTTTCTTTGAAAAACTTGGTTGCCTCTGTCTTGTCAAAACTCGAGTTTTCAAATTGAACTCGAGTTTGCTTTGTTAGGCGAAAAACTCAGAAGCTTTCTGTATGGCCAAAACTCGAGTTTTCAAACCTTAACTTGAGTTTTCATAATCTTTGAAAAACTTTAGCTTCGTTCTGTCAAGTCAAACTCGAGTTTCCAAACTGAAACTCGAGTTTGTGTTTGACAGTAAGTTTTTCAACTTACAAAGACAAACTTCTATATGTGTTTACAATTGTCTGTTATCATCAAAACCAATTGAGAACTAACATAAACTAATCTCTTTTGTATATTGGATTGTTGTAGGAGAGGTTGAAGAAGGAACGTGAAGAAAAGAGCATAAACAAAAGCAAAGGCCAAGCTTACATTATAGTATAATGTTTCCAAGTTTCCAACCTTTAATTTGTGTAAACTAACTTCTTACAGTGCAATGGATTGTTGCAAGATAGGTTGAAGAAGGAATGTGAGGAAAAAGAACACAAAGAGAAAGAAAGGCTGAGCTTACCGTTATACTACAATGTTTCTTAGTTTTCCAACCTTTGCCATATTGAAATTAATATGTTTTGTACATTGGATTGTTGCGGGAGAGGTTGAAGAACGAGCATAACGAAAACACAAAAACACAAGGAAAGGCTTAGGCTTAACTTTATACCAATATAAAGTTTCTTGGTTTTCCATCCTTTATTCTAGGTAAACTAATCTCTTTTGTACAACGGATTGTTGAAGGAGATATTGAAGAAAATGAACACAAGAAAGAAAAGGTTGAGACTCACTTTAAACTATTATAATGTTTAGTATTTTCTTCCCTTTATTATCGACAAACTAATCATTTCTCATACAATTGATTGTTGGGAGAGAGTTTGAATAAAGAACAAGACAAAGAAATCCTATTTAAATATAATATATCGGAGGCATAGAGCCTAAAGATTGTGTTTATTACTTTAGGAGATATCATCCCAAAGCTATCCTCCCATTTGTCGTGATTAAAATAATTGGTACTTTTGGATTCCTATTTAAATCTTTAAGAGTTTTATCATCATTAAAAGAAAACTCAAGTGCTTTAAATTTTACAATTCAAAAGAATTATAAAATAAGTTCCTAGAAGTTTCAATAGTTAATTGCCATTTAGTAGCATCTAACAATATGAAATTTTTATTCACAGATTCTTCATTCTACGTTATCGCAAATCATTCTTCAGTTGCAACAAACTAATGTATAAATCTCTTCCAATATTGTTTCGAGATCGGCTTAGTATTCTTCATCATAAAAAAATGTTTCAACCTTTGAAAAGAAAACTTCTATAATAAAGAGAAGGAAATAAAAAAATGTAGATCAAACATGCTCATAAATAGCAAATAAAATTTTAAAACAATAAGACGACACCCTTAATTATATAATAGCTCTTTCATAGTTTGTCGGTATGTATTGAATTGACATTACAAGGGTTGAATTGACATCATTCTTAATAAAAGGGCCTTGCTTACCATCACCCATTTGGTACAAAGAAGATTTGAGGAAGGAAAGGAAGTGAAAGGAAAGGAAGGTAAAATTAAGAGGAAGTTCAAAATGTAAATTGTTTGGTAAACTAGGGAATGCAAGTTAAGTTGAAGGAAAATGAATTGTTTGGTATGAATAATTGTGGGTTAGTTAAGTGGGAATGCGAAGTGAAATTCCAAAAATGCCCCCGAATGAAAAAAAACTCGCAATGAATGCGGCGACATTTTCGCAATTGGTGAACAACGAACCCTAAACCGGATGGCGTGAATGTGCGAGATGTAAAAATGAAGTAGGCGTGGATGCGAAATCAAATTGCCGTGAAGAGAGGGTTCGAGCATTAGAAGGACGACGAGAAGGTGACAACACGAAACGATGAAAACAACGGAGTACATGAATATGATCGGGTGAACGAGGGGACAAATCGATGATGAAGCATACCCGGGTGATGCATTGATAGAGAATGTAAAAGAAAAATGGAAATTAAGATAGAGAAAAACCCCTTAAAGATGTGAAGTCGATGAAAAAAAGGACTTCGTTCGTTAGAAAAACAGGGTGAAGACGAAAACCATGCAAGTAACGCATTGCTGAATTTAATTAATTCATCGGCACGGTTAAAATGCCACAGTTAAAACCTGCGGCTTCCTTACGTGACGCCAAGAATTTAGCAAATTGCTTGAACTCATCGATCACATACACATAAACAAACCCGCTTCGGTCATCTGAGTCAAGAGCAATGCTCCTCACTCGAGACTCCATCTTCTCCATTTCAACAAGCACCTCAACAAGCGTTGATTTCAATGGCTGAACTTTCTCTGCAATTTCACCCAATATTTTGCTAAGTCCCGTGGTTGCACAAAAGCTGGTTCATCTTCGATTCTTGCGAGTATGAGCTTCTTTTGGCTCGGGGGTGGACTCGGTACCTTTTCCCTTCATTGGCTAATGTGGAAGCAAGTTTGGCAAAGCAACACAAATGCGCATTCGGTTTAAGGCCTCGTCATCAAAATCTGGTGTCCACATAGGAGCTTCACCTTGTTCCGAGATACCACACATTGTTCTTGTCCAATATCATAGACACAAGAGACGGGTAAGGCAATTACGAGTTTTCTTGGTCAATGTGGCTGCCCTCGGCATGGTGTCAACTATCCTCTTCCCCAACTTAAAGGGCTTGGCCTTTATCATACATGTTAGGATCAGTTTGTCATCGGTGCTCATCGTTGCAATAGTGTACGCCCTTATTCACAAAGTTGTGGCTGTACGGGTAATGTAGTACCTCATATCTATCGACAACTATTTTGGTGCGTACAGAGTAGAGCCATCCTCTCGTTGTGTGACCCTCAAGCAATATGACGTCCATTTCTTCTCCCGTATAACGTGGGTCCTTAGCTTGTGATGCCTTTATATTTAACCATTCAAGGATCTGTTTCTCATTGATCTCAATGCATTGGCCTCTAACGCATGTAGACACAACACTAGCTCTAGACAATTTAAGGTTAGAGTAAAAAACTTTCACCACAAATTCAAAGTATGGAAGTGATAACTCCAGTTGGCCCTTGAATGGCCGAAGAATGTCGACGAGCAAAATTGAAGTCACCGTCGAAAGAGTCAAAATTAAACCTACTCATTTGCATAAGCTTTTCCCAACTAACCTCATGTTGTAATCCTCAAGTTTCCTTGGTTGTAATTTGCCTTGGCCTCTACGATATTTGGTCTCTGTTTCTTGCGAAGTTTCTTACACAATTTCCCCCTTTCATCGACCAATCACTATCATCTTCTTCTGTTTTGATGCCGATGACCCCCTGCGAGTCATCTTCTTCTGTTTCGATGCCGACGAGCCCCCTCCGAGTCATGTTCTTTGTCTTAGATGCCAATGACCCCTATTTTGAGTCTTCATCTTAGTCTTCTTCTCCTTCTGCTTCAAACTAGAGCTTTCACTCACCTAAAGTGCTCTTCCCCTTCTTAATCTCATCTCAATCTGTTTTTCCAATGACGGGAATTTTCAGGTTTACTATCATGTCATTGTCGGAAGGTCGCGCCCTTTTGTTGATTGGGCGATCGATTCCTTCCTCTTCATAGCCCTTTTTTGTTTCTCCGCGTCCTTTTCCGAGAAGGTTGCGCTTCTACTCGTAGCTTCTTCAAAGTCGTCATACGAGTCATGGTTCTTGGTTTTATACTTAGAATGACCTTGACGACCACATCTTCTCGAGCTTGCTCGTACTTTACTGTATTATTCACGTCCTCCATCATGATTCCCATATCCTGCAATCGGTTCTCTGTTATTTTCACCCTAGCCATCGCTGATTGCGGATCGTCGCACAAATCGTTTAGGGCAAAAGAGTGATCAAGTCGGTTAGGTTGTGCGATTGAAGTAGGAAAATGGTTGATGGTTGATGCTCGCGGGTTTTGGGGAATGGCATGGCGAGGGGGAAAATCACGAAGGATGTTGGTTCGATTAGTTTTGATGATGTCTTGTATAGATGTCCTTGAGAGCAAAAAGATTGTATATTATACTTATCGACTAACTACGATATATTTGATGTAGATTAGTCCAAGATTAATTATAGAGATTAATCAAGAAATGAGAATAAAGAAAGAAGAACTTGCTCCATGTGAAGAGATTAATGATGTGAAGTTTAATAATGGAGATTAATCAAGATGAGATTTGGAAGAATGAAGAACTTGTTGAATATAATGAGAATATCATTATTCATGTTCCAATATTAATACTAGAAGTCTCCACGGTGATATGGAAGTTGGAATGGCTAAATTCAGAGTTAAAATAAGGAAATTCAAGCTCCTAGATGAATAGAAGTTGCTACAATTCAATTGCTACGATCCTGTGCATGAATAGCTCTTCCTTGCGTTTGAATATCGTCACTACTCGAGTATCATGCTTCAATTCTTCAGTATGAAACTCCAATACTCAAGTATGGTACTTGGCTACTCGAGTATGGTGCACAAACAGCTCCTTCTGCACTTAAATCCCGACAATACCCAGTATGGATTAACAATACTCGAGTATGACACACTCATTCAGCTACATTTCTACGTTCAGCTTCGGGCGACTTTTGGTAAATCAACAATATCTCCCAAACCAGAGATCGGATTAAGGTGAAACCAATTTTTGGAAACAATACATCCAAACGGTTCAAGTGGCACAAGATTCAAGTTCCAACGGAGGTTATATGAGAGAGCTATGAATTTTGAAGATGAAAGTGACATCACCGTCACACTGCTGACCAAGCCTCAATGTTTTGAGTATATCTCACAAAATAGAAGTCCAATGAATCCGAAACCAGTGCCATTTGAAAGTAGCCTCAAAGGGCTTTCCAACAAGACTTGAACCAATCAATTCGGAGTTCATACCAGGAAGTTATGATCTTCAAAAGTGGACACTCACGCAGGATAAGTTATACCCGAGTATGATAATTTCATACTCGAGTATTGACGATAAAAACAGCGGTTCGCTCTGTCAAAGCTCGGATGATGATTTTGTTATTTAATTCAAATTGATACGATCTTTGATGATTTGATTTCTAACCATTGACCACAGAGAATTATGAATATTGTAATTAAAGTGCGAGGACCATGATGGCGGTTGGGAAATGTGATCGGCGCGTTTACGCTGTAAATAGAATATATTTTCAGATTGAAGCAGAAATGATAATGCAAGACGCGTAGAAGTAATTCACAATCAAAACGAAATCATTGCGACATTATGACCACCAACAAACTTCCAAATTATTCAAACGGTTGAAATACGATTGCAAGAAAGAAATCAGATTCGGCAATCATGGAATGGTTTTGAATTCAAAAAGATGAAGCTCAACGGTCATCTACAAGTAGTATAAATAGAAGAAGGGTCATTTGCTCTCAAAACACAAGCACACAACAAAGAAATCGATCAAAATAGAATTACACTTTCAAGAGATTAGTTCCGCTAAGCTCTTTGCGAGATACTTTCGAATACTTCACGCCAATACTTTCGAATACTTTTGGGCGAGGCTGTCACATCTTGTTCTTCGGTGCTTACATTTATCTGCTCTTAGAGAGTCATTCATCTATTACTATTTCTTGTAAGGAACTCAAAGTATTGGGACTTTGAGGCTGGGTCATTTGATTGCAACTTGTAAGGGGAGTGTTATTCAAAAGAGAGAATTGCTCCAAGAGTTACAGAGTGTGTAATCAAGCGGATGTATCAATTACAACTTGTAAGGGGAGTGGAGTCGAGAGTGAGAGGACCATCCTTCGTTTACAAAGTGTGTAATTGTTCTTGAAAGATAGTGGAATCCCAGTGTGTCGGGGATGGACGTAGGTCAAGGATTAGGACCGAACCAGTATAAATTGCCTTGTGTCCATCTCCTTCTTCCTTCTTTGCTATTTTTGTTTAACTTGCAAGAAAACTTAATATCCCCAATTCACCCCTCTTGGTAATATTTCGGCTTTCGGGGTTGAGGTCGAGTGGGATTTGGGAGAATGTCGTCGGAGCCGAAGGGTTTAGCTATGGGCTGGGCTCTTTAACTATTGCTAACTCATTAATAGGTTATATAACTTAGGGTGGGCAACCAAAAAAAAATATCAATATTATTAAAATTCTAAATTTTTATTAAAGTTCTAATGTTCTTCTTCTTCTTCTTCTTCTTATCTACGCGGCATCTCTCTCTTTTTAAGTAGCAATTTTGTCTTGGAAGTTTTTTTATCTTAATGTTGCCCCGGAGTTTAAAAATGTATGATATGATTAAATAACTTATTTAGCTTCCTTAATCTCTCCAAAAAAAAAGTCAATACGGTCTTATAATTAGGACCGAAGGTAGTATGCTTATTTAGTTTTCTTAATTTCTTCAACAAAAAAAAAGTCAACCCGATCTTATAATTATAATCATGACGGGGAGGGAGCAAGGGTGGCAATTATTATTACTTTTTTAAAAGTAAACATAGTCTGCTCCTTCTTTCTCATAGTGTCCTCCATCGCGGTATTCCCCAATCAAACAATAATCACTCGCACTGTGGAATTTGTCCAGAAAAATGTTTCAAACAAATTAAACAAAAAAATAAGAACGAATTTGTCGAATAAAAGATCAAATGAGTATGTCGCGAGCAATTCAAACGAATTTTTCCAAACAATAATCGAGTCGGATGCGGAATTATCTACTCGAATGATTAATGAACCTCTCATGCATTGTAAGTAGAGATAGTGAGAGAATAACACTAACAAAAATGTCAAATACAATTAATTAGAGCTATTAACGGAGGAGCAACGTTGCTATGTTTTTAAACTTCCGGCGCAATATTGAGACAAAAAAATTCTGGGCAAAATTGCTCCTGGGCATGGGCTTTCGAGGCAAAATTGCTACTTAACCCAAAAAAAGTGAGAAAGATCTCATGTAAACAATCCACGTCGGTATAATGCGGTCAACTAACGTTTGACCGTTAGAATTTGTTAACGAGAGGGCTAACATTGTTGCGTTTTAGATTTTTTTTTTTTTAAATACTATTTATACTTTAAAATCTCAAATCGGTGATTTGACAAAAACTTGAGTTGTTAATCTCATTACTCTTATTGTCAATAAATTCAATTTAAGATTTTGAAGTTTAAATAGTAGTTTTTTTTAAGATTTTCCTTATTTTTTTAACGAAAAATTAGAACTATATGTATTCTTGTTTCATTCTATTTTTTATAAGAAAAGTGAAATGAATTTTTTTGCCAACAAGATAAATAAAACATTAGGGACGAAAAAAATATGGAACTATATATCTCTTTTACTTTTTCATTTATTACATATGCTTTCAATTTCTTCATAACTTGAATTTTATTTTAAGTAAAGATTGTCTACTACGAGGCACGAAGGGATCAAGGTTTTCTCTTTAATGAGTACGAGACTACGAGTACATTTTTAGCAAAAAAAAAAAAGAAGAAGAAGAAGAAGTAAGAGTACATGGAAAATGTGGCACCAATGTTGCGGACCTTGTAGGTAGGGGTGGAACAAAGCCGGGCTAACCCTTATGTGCCAGCTCATTATGCGGAGTGGTCTCGAGCCTAGCTCATGGCCTGCTATTACGAGCTTATATTTTGGCTGAGCTCGGCACATGTATACAAGCTCGGCTCGGCCTCGTGGCCTCGTTGAGGCTGTTAAGAGAATCCGGGATCTATATGATTTTTTCCCCACAAAAACCACATAATTTGGATCGAGAGATAGAATGATGGAATGAAGAAACCATAAACACCAACAAACCAAGGAAAAAAACATAGCACCGGCCACGACAAACCATCAAACCATTTTGAAGCAAAATGAACATAATCAAACAAATGAAAGCACAAAATAGAAATAAAGATGAAGAAATTGAGAAAGCAAACTGAAAAATCGAAAGAAAACACTAGAAATTAACTATATAAGATATATAATATGTTCATCAAGAAAATATATCACCTATTAATTTAAGATATAATATCATGAGAAGAACATTAAGATCTGCTCTGTTTTCTTCGTTGCTATCTCTCGCTCTCCTCACGTCTCGATTACTCCACCCGTATCCCCTCTCGACCAAACCGATGGATCATGGATGATTCCACCGCCGAACAGCAACCGGTGTGCGGCAATGGGCGAGGTCACCTTCGGTCGATGCTTCGGAAGGTCCGGACGAGCGGCCATTGAAGGAGTGGTGGTCAAATAGTGAAGCACAAATTCAATTGCGTGCGACTCACATACGCGATCTACATGTGGACTCGTTAAACATATAGGAATGTGGGGAAACCCTAGAGGAATTGGACATTCGGGAGGCGGGAAGTGGGTCCGGAAGAGCCACAGAGGAAGAAGGGCCGAGTGCAGCTTGAGGATCTGGAAGAGCCGAAGAGGACGATGAGATCGAGATCTGGATCGTGAAATTAGGGTTCCATACTTACACTTGACAGAGGCGGAAATGAAAGGGCAAACGTGAAATGTGGCTTTTTTTTTTAATTCCCTTGGCTTATTTTGAGGCAGATATATTTTAATAAAAAAAATTATAAACAAACAAAGCCAGCTGTCAGCCTACCGTGCTCATGGGAGGCTGGGCTGGCTGCTTAGGATAAACAGCCTTAAAAAGGCTGAGCTGGCTGTTAAACCGATGGATCATGGATGATTCCACCGTGAACAGAGCCAAACTGTGCGGCAATCCAGGCGGTCACCTTCGTCGATGCTTCCGAAAGGTCCGGACGAGCGGCCATTGAAGGAGCCGTGGTGAAATAGTGAAGCACAAATTCAATTGCGTGCGACTCACATACGCGATCTACATGTGGACTCGTTAAACATATAGGAATGTGGGAAACCCAGAGGAATTGGACATTCGGGAGGCGGCGGAAGGGGTCTGGAAGAGCCGCAGAGAAAGAGGACTGAGTGCAGCTTGAGGATCTGGAAGAGCCGAAGAGGACGATGAGATCGAGATCTGGATCGTGAAATTAGGGTTCCATACTAACACTCGATCGACGAGGGGGAAATGAAAGAGTAGATGTGAAATGTGGCTTATTTCTTTTTAATTCCCTTGGCTTATTTTGAGCGGGGATATTTTAATCCAAAAAAATATAAACAAACAGGCCGCCACATCAGCCTACCAGGCTCATGGGGAGGCTGGGCTCGCTCTGTTTAGATAAACGAGCCTTAAAAGGCTTCGAGCTCAGCTGTTAAACCGATGGATCATGGATGATTCCACCGCGAACGAGCCAAACTGTGTGCGGCAATCGGGCGGGTCACCTTCGCCGATGCTTCCAGGAAGGTCCGGACGAGCGCCATTGAAGGAGCCGGTGGTCGAAATAGTGAAGCACAAATTCAATTGCGTGCGACTCACATACGCGATCTACATGTGGACTCGTTAAACATATAGGAATGTGGGAAACCTAGAGGAATTGGACATTCAGGAGGCGGCGGAAGAGTGCTGGAAGAGCGCAGAGGAAAGAGGACGAGTGCGCTTGAGGATCCGGAAGAGCCGAAGAGGACAAGTGAGATCGAGATCTGGATCGTGAAATTAGGGTTTCATACTAACACTCGATCGATCGGAGGGAAATGAAAGAGTAGATGTGAAATGTGGCTTATTTCTTTTTAATTCCCTTGGCTTATTTTGAGGCGGGGATATTTTAATCCAAAAAAAATATAAACAACAGGCGCTGTCGGGCCTACCAGCCTGGGGGGAGGCTGGGCTCGGCTGTTTAGATAAACGGGCCTTAAAAGGCTCGAGCTCGGCTGTTAAACCGATGGATCATGGATGATTCCACGGCGAGCAAAACAAATGTGCGGCAACTGGCAGTCACCTCGGTCGATGCTTCCGAAGGTCCGGACGAGCGGCCATTGAAGGAGCTGGTGGTGAAATAGTGAAGCACAAATTCAATTGCGTGCGACTCGCATACGCGATCTACATGTGGACTCGTTAAACATATAGGAATGTGGGGAAACCACTAGAGGAATTGGACATTCGGGAGCGGCGGAAGGGGTGGAAGAGCCGCAGAGGAAAGAGGACTGAGTGCAGCTTGAGGATCTGGAAGAGCCGAAGAGGACGATGAGATCGAGATCTGGATCGTGAAATTAGGGTTCCATACTTACACTCGATCGGCGAGGGGGAAATGAAAGAGTAGATGTGAAATGTGGCTTATTTCTTTTTAATTCCTTGGCTTATTTTGAGGCAGGGATATTTTAATCCAAAAAAAAATATAAACAAACAAAGCCGCTGTCGTGCCTACTGAGCTCATGGGGAGGCTGGGCTGGCCTGTTTAGATAAACAGCTCGAGCCTCGGCTCATTAGCTGACAGCCAGGCACTGCTCAGCCTAAAACGAGCCAGGCAGAGGCCCTGAGACGAGCCCCCGGCCTGTTTCCACCCTTACTTGTAGGTAGGTGCGAGAGTCATGGTGCTTGACTTCACCTTTACCTAGGAGCATTTAATTTACGCCTCGTTAATTTATCAAGAAAGCTGGCCCTTCAACATTGCATTGGATTCTTTGTCCTCTGTCTTCAATATTCAGCTTTAATGATGCAATAAATAAGACGAATATATGGGAAGTAACGAAATAAGGATTTTGATTATTTTCCTTTTTTTCTTTGATATGTGGGATTTTCTTGTCGACAATATCAATCATGTGCGATTCCACGAAAATATAAATAGGGATTTTATATTCAGATTTTATTATTATTATTATTATTTTGCAAGAATCGGATAAATAATTTACTTACTTATTCTACGAAAAATAAATTTAAATAAATTCCCCTTAAACCGGAGAGTTACCCAAATCTAAATTTAACTACCAAAGGTTATAAAACTCACCATCTCGGTATATTTGATTGTTTTCTTGCAATTTTAGTATATTAATTAATAATTAAAATCTTCATTTAAGAGTATAGTGTTGTTGCAATGAAGTAGGTGTGTCACCCATACTCTACGAGTCTTTTAGTGGCAAGGTCAGTATTATAATTTGATTGTTTATAAATAATACCATTAAATACCCATTGACTCATTCTTCACCTTTCACCGTCGTGTTTCAAATTTGAAAAATTTATATGTTCTTAGTAGGTATGAGCTCTTTCTTCACCTAATCAGTTTTTCCTCTTCTATCAGTTCATATCTTCATTATTGAATCAAAATGAATTAAAAGAGAAAGTACATGCCAAGCATTTCAAAGAGAATAACAACATGTGAAAATCTGTAATACCCTAAAAATCTCACTTATGATAAGTATCATAATTTAATAAATGATACCTATTTTAAATAGGTGAATATGTGGTCTCAAAATCTTGTAGTGTATTTATTCTATTTTCTAAGGCAAATTCTCTTGGAATTAGAATAAACAAAGTGCCAAAAATCCCTAAATACATTTATGGGTCATAAAATACCCTGAGAATATTATAATATGTCTTAAGATGCAATTAAATATTTACAAAAAATTGGAAAGTATGTTGTCTCTAATTTTAGTAATTTATTGGATTATTTTCCTTGAAATAAAAAAGGCAAAATGCAATATTATTTTGGGGACCATAAGTTGCCCCATGATTTTTAAAATAATGCATGATGCATAAATGACCAATGTCAATACAATAGTTGTGAGAAAATAATTAATCCGAATTAAGAAAATTATCAACAATTAATAGGTGAATAAATAATTAATTAATTGCTAATTGTTTAAGCTTGAATAGAGAAATGTCTAAAGTTAATTATGTGCAACCCTAATTAAAGATTAATGACCAATGAAGGGTCAAGATTAGCATAAAGATAATGGCTAATTAATTAAGCATGATTAAGTAATGTATAAGATGAATTACATAAAATCCCTAAAGCTTAATTGATCAACAAAGGATTACTAATCATAGGATTAAGACACTAAACAACCTTATTAATCAACTTTGACAAGTCAAACATTAAGCAACGGCTAAGATTGAAATATGTGAACTAAGTATCTAACATCAGGTCATATTATGAACAAGTGAATTTTTGTCCCTAAGTAGGTTGCCTCCGGTTATTTTAAGTAACCGAGCGGGTTTATCCTAAAATGACTAAAGACGGTAAAGACCACTAATTGGACCATAATCCTTAATATTTAAAGTACTTATTAAGTGATTTCATAAGCTTCAAAGTGTACCTCTAAAAGTATTTGAAGATTATTAAGTATACGCGATTAGAAACAGAAAGCGGAGAATTTATCGGTAGGAGAAAATCCTTAAGGGATGAGGTGACATCATTTTGGAAGAGGATAGGGGAGAGAGAAAAGGGAGAGAGGTCGACCAAGGGGAGTGTGGGGTGAGGATTTGATCTCACAAAACCCTAAATCCAATGGCCTAAGTTGAAGGAGAAAAGTTTGAAAGATTTACCATTATACCACACCAAAATTCTATAAATAGGCCTCTTGATTCATTTGCAAAACTCACACCAAAAACTCATTCTAAAGAGCTAGAGAGAAGGAGCTCTAGAGGAGAAGTAGCAAGGTTAAGGTAAGTTCTTCGGTCCCTAGTTCTTGAAGTTCTAGGTTAAGTTCATAGCTTATGTTGTTTTGATCTTTAATCTTAGATATATTGTTGATATCATGTTTTATGATTAAATATGGTATTTATTTCGAAAATATGATGGAGAAAGATATATAGCAAAATTTTGGAAGATTAGAGTCAAAATGTGAAGCTTCTGCGAGAAATTTAGATCGGTTAGCAAGGTCGGTAAAATAGTCATTTGTGACTAGAATATACATAGGATATTGTTTATGAGTTAATAGATACGGTATTACCCTTTACGATATCGGGGAGGTCCAGTCGGGTTCAAAAGGCCGGACGATTGGTCGTTACGGTGAAAGGTACGTTCGCGTACTAGTAACACTAGCTCTGATGTTTATTGTATGCGTATATGTGTTATGTATGCGTATAGTTGGTATGCTATTTGAATGCATATGTGTATTAGAAGATAACTGCATATCTTTGAGTGTGATTCATACTGCTATCTTTGTGTGCGTACATCTGCTAAAGCGTGTGCGATATAGATGTTGTGTGCGATGCATTTCTTTGCATCGACACGATTCGTTGTGTGTGCTCATATATACTTTGTTTATGTTGTGAATACCGTAATCCATATATTGTGTATATAAGCATGAGGTTAACCGTTACACAGAGTGCAGGTGCATTGGACCTCGGTCTTGACTAATGATACGGGGAATATCGAAATATCGGAGAGAGTACCGGTAGATGGAGTCATAGAGAGGAACCAAGGGGCAAAGCCGTAGTAATGTAATTGTTCGAGGCGGGAGCCGAAGAAGTTATCGAGCCTATTGTCGGGCATGGATCTAATAAAGTTATTTCGAGTAATTTGGTGCCGAAGGCAAGGCTAGTCTATGTGTGTCGCCCAATAAGTCGCAGTGAACTCGGTGAGGCCCCATGATAGACACTTACCTGGCCATTTTGTTCGATTAACGGAGTTAGGTTCATTGCCCCAAGTCTAGTTATGGCTTGGTCTAGATTGTATAGTTACTTTTGAGAAATGTAATTGTACAAAGCTTTGTGTAATGTATCACATGAATATTCCTTACGGATTTTCAATTTAACAAAGATACGCTGGCATCTTCATATGTCGGGGTATTTTATTTGATTACTCATTGTCCAATTGTTAGTGCATTGCTCTCCGTTTCCAGCATACTACGATGTAGCACCTCAAACTCTGTTGAGTTTTCTAAAACGAACCAAGTGTCATCAGCACCATTTAAGGTATGGAATTTGGGGTGTTACAAAATCCAACTAAATCACTGTTAACATGATTGAGCACAATATGAAGAAAACCACAAATTCTATTCATTCAATGTTTTGTAGAGCCACTTGATTTGACATTAAAATGCTAAGTATGATAAACTTAAATGGTAAATCTAAGTAATAGGCATGGATTAAATGGCGTTATTGTCAGAAGCAAAGTATTGATTAAGTCATGTGTCCTAATATTCTCACAATAAGCGTTGGTATCATCTACGCAGCTTCTACATTTAATCTTTAACCCTTCCATCAATCCAAAAACAACCTTGACAATTAGATATTCAAGCTGAAACAGTTTTGATTCAATCATTATGCAACAGCATCTAATGAAATGACACTTACCTATTGAAGAAGCTTCTCCTCAAGAATTATTGAGCACAATCACTTAAGCATATCCTGATGTGTCAGCTGATGATACATACAAAGCAAGCTAAGGAAGAAATTATGTCATCATTTTAACTAGTAAGATGTAAAGAAATTGCCACACCAATGATGCTTTCTCTTTAAATGAAAAGTTCTCAATAACCAAGGGAAGACTTGCCTAACTGAAATTTGAATTTTGTAGAAGTTTGTATCAAAACTCTATGGATGGTTGGTCAAACAAAAATTACAGCCCAAGTTTGCCAAGATATTATCTAACAACAAATAATAAATACTATAAATATTAAAGATATTCATGTATATCATATCTGGAAAGGCCTCTCTCCATAACAACACAATTGCACTTTCCATATATTGTAACCATCTTAGCATGTAAGTAGAACTTCGCAAAAACCTCACTTTAAGCATCCAAAATTGTAATTATCTTATATCCTTAGGAAGTTGGAAATATTTTTTAAAAAAATGGTGTGCGTTTACATATTTAATTAGATATAAATGAAGCGGATAAGTAATCTATAGACTCCTTCAAAAAGCCGCTTTTCTATACATACTGAAAGAACAACAGACATGCGGTGCTTACTTCTTTTTCTAAGCCTATTGATGGACCAAAATAGCAGCTCCAAAAGCTCCCGGCCGATCTGCTCCATGATCTCATACTGATCCATCCGAGGTACTTCTAGCAATTGATCGATTTTCACACCATTTTCCCCTTCTCCCCGAAAATAACATACCAGAGACATAATGCTTCTCCGATCTCCAACAACCTCCAAAATAAATTTCCAAACAAAAATATAACGCCCAAAAAGATGTCGTAGACCGTGCAGATTGAAGAAGGAACTCACCTCTTGATTAGTAGATCTCCTGCATTGTTGAGTCTATCGCGCAAGCCAGTCACTATTCTCCGATCTCCAGCAACCCCCAAAATCATTTGATAAATATTGTCTTCCTTACGATTTACCTTTTCTACATTGCTACAGTGAGCAAATAAAGAGCCTTTAGACTAACTTGCGGGACCTTGACTAACTTGCATACTACAACATCCAAAACCACATGAAACCACATGACGAATGGACAGCTTGTAGGTGGACCTATTACTGTTGTAAGGAACATTAATGCAAGAAACAAAAAATGCAATGAATATTGATGATGATCATTATATTGATGAGTACTTCTGGTTTTTATTATAATCGTTTTATTATAAGAAACCAACTAACAATATAATTTCCACAAACCAATAAAAATAGTTAAAGTCAATAAAGTTGTCTTAAAATTTAAGTAATTTCCAATATTACCCATATTAATTAATTGCTCTAAACTCTAATATCATATTAATGTTCCTTGAAACAAGTAAGTGTCTTATAAAAAGACCAAATACATTCGTTAGTCACTTAGTTAGTACCTTATAATAAGTACTAGAGGAGTTGATCCATTAAACTCAAGCTTACTTGTTTTTCGAAGTTATTAAAGCCAACCTCTCAAAAAAAAATTATTAAAAAGTATGTTTATTTTATTATGACTTTATTATTTTTACTTTTCTAATTTGAAGTCAAATGAAGTGTTAAGGTAAAATTACCCATAAGTCCAAGAGAAGAAAATTAAATACAGAGAATCACAAGAAATATAATTTATTTTTCTTATAAGTTTGAATTGTAAATGACACAATTTAACTTGTAAAATATAAAAGTTTGACTTGTAAATATAAATTCTTAAATTTGATTTATAATAGTAATTTTTGAAACATCTTGATCATATCTAGGATTGATGGATACATTTTTAAAGTATGAAATCCACATAACAAAATTGATTGGCACCCTTTGAAAAGGAGAGTTTATATATATATATATATATATATATATATATATATATATATATATATATATAAAGAAATAGATCGCATAATTGAATGGAAAATGTACAGATGAATCTCATGGTATAATGACATATATTGGGAGAGATATTTTTAATATACTAATAATTATAAATTATTTGTTCACATTCACAGTTTTAAAACATGAAACCACAAAGGGTATAATTATAAGGGTTTAAACTTCTATGTTGCATGAGAAAAATAAGATTCCTGCACACACATTAAATGGTGGGATCACACACACACACACACACACACACACACATATATATATATATATATATATATATATATAATGCTAATTTTATATATATATATATATGACAAACCCTAATTTGATATATTTTATCTCACCTTATTGAATTATTTTTGGGACTATTTTAGGCTAATTTGAATATATTAAATAATATTTGGATTGTTAGCCAATTTTAGGAAATAATATAAATCAGAATTAATTATTAGATTATTGGGCTTAAATTATTTATATTCTGATTGTTATCTTGTGATTAAATAATATTTCTTAATATACGATAGATTACGATCTTATCATATTAGAATATCCTATGGTGCACTTGCAGGAAAGTTGAAAGAAAATCTAATTTTGGAATTTTATTGAGCTTGTTAAATTTTATTGGGCTCAAGTTAGTCTGCAAAATCCATCTCTTCCTTCCTATTAAATTAACCTAGCCGCAAAGAGGAGACTCACGCTCTCATTTTGAGAGCCGCGCAACCAGGCAACAAAGAGAGCTGGCCGCCAAAACACGTTCAGAAAAAGACGCTCTCATCAAGAGCCGAGAGCCGGACACAAACGTACGCGGGACAGGATTGATTTATTCATTCCACCCTTCATTGAAGAGACGCATCAACACGCACAGGATCTCTTTTTTATTCATTCATCTACGCGCGGGCCCACCTCCATAATCCATCAATATCTCAAATTATATATATATCCAGCGGATGCACAGTGCAAAGAGAATTGATTTAATCAATTCTACTTTTCATTCTTTCCCGGACGGATTTGGAGGAAGGATCATGATTGTAGCTTAAGCTAGTTTGGGAGACGACTTGGGAGAAGCATGGAAGAAGCTAGAGTCTAGGACTTATAATTGAAGACCACAAGGGAGTGTTGTTCTTTTATCTTTTTAATTCCAGATTGGAGATAGTTTAGTTTTAAACGGTTTCAAATTGTATTACTTGAGAACAATCTAGTTTTAGATTGTAAACTTATTTTTTATTGGATTAGATTGATAAGTCAGAGTTTTTATGCTTATTGCTGGATTCTTGTTTACAACCTTTGTATTGTCAATTAAGTTAATAATTGAGTTTTCGTTATTAACTTAATTGTCAATTAGGTTTATCGATTTAATTGTTTATTTAAATTGATAAATTGTCTAGTTGTACTTAATTAGATAATTGTAAATGAGATTCCAAGTTTATTTAGAAATTAACCGTGATTGGTTTTAATGAGTTTAATTAGCCACCATTTATTTTACTATGAGTTTTCTAGTGGAATAAGTGTTATTGAACTTGAGGGTTTCCCATGTTTCAATTAGGTAATTAAATTCATTAATTCAAATCTTTCATTGATCCCCTATGGTCTAATTAATTAATTTGGGCTAAGAAAGTCAACTCCATGTGAATCCTAAGTTATCCCTTTATCACTCATAATTGAACTAGATCTTTGTTATTTGATTTTCTTTTAATTAATATTTTTCTTAGGATTTAAATTCTCTTCTCATAACAAAACCCCCAAAATTGCATTCAAATTCTTCATATAGATTAGTTTCACTCTCATTTAGGTTTAGAGTAAATCTTCATCTTGAATTTAGTTAGCTTAGTTTCATTTCATTGCATTTTTCATCACCGAAATTTAACCTAAAGAAAACCCATGAACTGCTCCTGGGAGAATGACCTGGTTGACCCTAAACCGCATAATAATTTAGGACCTAGTTTAATTGACTGCTTTAGCGACAAAAGTAGCGGCATCAATATATATATATGGTCCCACCATTTCGTGTGTGTGACATGATAATACACTTCTCCTATAACATGAGAAGTGTTTTTCCCTAATTATAATAGACTAATAAACTAATTATTTAATGGTTAATTAAAAAATGAATGATCATTATATTTATATTGATGAGTAGTTCCCTGGTTGCATATATTAAATATTTATTGCAAAATATTTTTATTACACATACAAATTTATATTGATTAAATCATAGCACTGGTAGTGATATCATTATCATTGTTCAAAAAAGTAGTGATATCATTATCCTCCGTATTAATTTGCAGAGTACTGGGTGCAATAAAGTACACCGTTTACTAATCATCTGTAATATAATTAACGTGTCATGCATAGACTTGTTTGGTATCAGGCCACGTTAAATAAAACATGACTAGAACTAGAAGAATAAAAAGATAACTTGCTAATGTGTTCCCAAAATTTAAAATTTAAGAACGGTTTATCGCATTTAAGTTCTTAAAGGTTTCCCTCTTAATTTTTCTTTTTTTGCCAACCCCGCTTAATTTTTTAAATCATATTTGGAACACTTTTAAAAGCAAAAGAAAAATCTTAGTAGTATTTTCCTTGATCCTAAATGAAATTAAGGGCTTCTTTGGTTATTTATAAGGAAAAGGACTTAAGGAAATATATATGATGCAATTAATACTTTTCCGTTTCTAATTATAAAAGCATTTTAACTTTAAAACCAATAAATTTGTGAAACATATTTTGCAATTTTTTTAAACTTATCTCTAAGATATCAAGGATGTATACAACCCCAGCTGGCCTCAAAAATCAAAAATATGATCAAAAAATGTGAAAAATGCAAGAAACTGGAAGAAATGAACATATATATACGTACACTCACTCAACCAAATAAAGTGAAAGAATGCAGCATCAATATAGTAAGTTTTAATTAAAGAAATAAAAACGACAGACAAACCTAAAGAGGATGGAGGCGATTAATAACTAGCTAGCACTACGCTTTGCTTTTTAAATTATATAAAGCCATCTCTAAATACCAGTATACGACAACAGAATTTATAATTCATCAAGATAATATTACATTTTTATTATTTGGCACATGAGTACATCATTTTTCTAAGATGATTATGTACAAATCTTTTCATGTGATCAACAAACTTAATTATTGTAAAGGGAACATAATTCATGACCATATTTTTCTTCATAATCCAAAAGTATTGTTGGGGAAGAAATGTAGAATGATGCAGGTCCAATCTTCATCGGATGTTGTTAACTCTCTTATGGCACAGTCCCAAAATAACCTTGGTATCCTATCCAGAAGTACAATGTAACGATCTCGTATAGTCCCTTGAGTTCTACAAGCATTCTGGTATATTTCTTGAATATACCTAAAAGTTCAGGATGAGGTTGCCTCTTGTATTCTAGAGAAGGGGTAGAAATCTTAGAGATGGGGCAGTATCTAGATCCACTTCCTCTGACTCACTGTCTTCATTGTTCCCCATAGTGGATTCTTCACTAGATATCAAGTCAATTACTTCTAGGCTTCTGGATGGTTGCCTTGGATTACTCCTTCGAGCCCCACATCTCCGGGGCATCATATCGTACAGTAACACATCTCCTTCCCTAAAAGGTTGGTTGTTCGATGATTTGAACCTATTTCTCCTTGTCTTTCCCTACAATTCATGGTGTCCCTATACCCAAAAACACTAACACATGTCACTAACCCATAATAATATATATCATACGACCATAGCGCACTTAACCACAAATCACAAACGTGTTATACACTTTTTTTTAAAAAAAAAAAAGCATACATACACATAGAGTAAATAAACAAATATATTAACGAGTATGTAAAGGTACGGTGTGAGATTCCATATAAAAGATAGAAGTGGTGGTCTGCAGCTAAAGCTGGTGGCCTGCTCTCTCTCTTTCTCTCCGCCCTGCCACAACAACAAAGCTTTAAGAAGTTTAGTGGATTTTAGTTGCTGTGTGTGCTATCTTTTCCATGGGATAATGAACAAAGTGATTGTTGGAGAAAAGAGAAGGTGTGTCAGTTTCTGCTACAATGACGGTGAGTTGGCCGGAGTTTGAGATTCTGGTGGATGGAAAGCGAGAGAAGGAAGATAGAGGAAGATGTGAAGCCTATGTGGAAGGATGGGTACAACTTTTATATAACCAAGTGCCTATGCTTTGTTTTGATTATTTGAGTTGGAAAATGATTAAAAATGATATAAATCTTATTGAATGCTCTATATATATGTATGTATGTATGAAAATTGAATATAAAAATTAAATTATTATCTAAAAATTACAAAACTCTAAAGTACTTAATTAAATATATTATAATTGATAAATTATAATGCATACAAATATATATTTTTTTCTTAATTTTTGTTCCTAGGAACAAAATTGGATAGGAATTGTGTTTGGTAAATCCGTTTTTTTTTTTTTTGTTCCCGGGATGAACCGGTTTCTTTTTTGTTTTTTTTTGGAGAAGCTCATCATCCACAAAAACTATCACAAACGCCTATAATTTTCCCCATTAGACTTTTACTCACTTTCGTTAAGCTTTTTGATGACTTCGGCAGCCATACCAAACAGACAATAAGATTACCTCCATATGAAGTTGCATATCAAGTTAAGGCTTTATAAAGTTGGTTAGCATTTGACTAATAATATTAAATTTCAGAAGGATGTGTAAAACGAGTGTTTATGTGGGTGAGGAATTGTGGATTTTGGGCTTCCTATTAATTCTTTCTTTTTACTACTGGACTGTTTTGGTTGTTACCCACTAGATTTTTGTGCAATGCTATGCGACATGGTAGTTAAAAACTCGATTTATCACTGCGATTTTATGTTTTTACGATTTTTTTATTAAAATTATTTTACTAATTTTTCAAACGCTTTTATGTTTTTACGATTTTTTTATGTTACAATTTTACCTTTTAGTATTTTTTTATCCCTCTTCCGATTTTACATAAAATCTCAATTTTAACTACCTTGCTCGGGATGCCATTAATTGAAATAAGGGAAAATCTCCTCCAAGGTCCAAATTAACAAAAATTGTCAAAAATGGCGGTGGAATATCACCTAGAGGGGGGTGAATAGGTGATCTTATCAAATTTTTCTGGGATACACTTGAAAAATAAATTACGAGAGTAAGGGAAGAGAAATGAACACGAGATTTATACTTGGTGCGGTCTAAAACTTTGACCTATGTCCAGTCCTCAAGTACACCTTGAGATTTCCACTATCTCTTTAAACACAAGTACAATTACCCACTCGTAACTTAGGATGATCCTTTCACACTTCGGACTCACTCCCCCTTACAAGTTGCAATTGTACACCCTTACTTAAGGTTCCACAACCTTAAGTTTGAATAATAAAAATAATGAAGGTGTTTAGCAACTCCCACGAGTGAATAAAATATGAGTACCGAAGTACTATAGATATTTGGGATACTCAAGATAATCACGAAATAAAAAAGATGTGTATATCGTATTCTCTTAAGTATTTTGTCCAATTGAATCAAATGTGCTTTTATAATGTTCATGATTCCCGTCGATCGCTGATTTGCGAAGATAGCCGTTGAGTCATCTTGTCTCTTGGATTTCCAACGATTGCTCTGCATTGAAGGTTTATGACCGTTGCATCATTTAGTGTCTTCACTTATTTTGTGCAAGGAATCATTCTCGAGTAAAGGCTATAGCAAATGCTTCCAAATGAGCGACTTCATCTTCTTGACTATTCCTCCGTTTGTTGACGCGTGAAATCAATGCTCGATTTTCTTTTCGTCAATCAATGGTTGATACCGAAACTCACTTAAGTGGAATGATTAAAAATAGAAATTAACGAGTTTGAATATGATCGGTGATATTAGTGATCCAATAATTATCTCAAGGAATTAAATCGAGATTGCGTATCGAGATTACGTTCGTAACGTTGATGCTCGACCATGGTGTTTTTCGTTGCTCGGGCAAGCCTCTAAGAAAATGTAATTCATCGCCGATGCTCGGGCAAGCAGTGTGTCATGCTCGAGTAAGCTTTTAAAGAGAACTAGAGTTTCTCGTTGCTGCTCGGGCAAGATATTATGTCATGCTCGAGCAAGCCTCGAGCAGAGGCGAAAATCAAGTGTTTCACCGATGTTGCTCGAGCAAACAATATTCGTTGCTCGGGCATGGTGTCTTGAGTGTAACATCCCATTTTCTAAAGCGGGAATTTTTTTTCAATCGGAGTAGAGCATTGGAGCGAAAGAGTAATCGATCCATTACAAAACATATCCATAGTGTAACATAGTATTGAGTAAGTAGAATCCTCTTGTTCAAAAGTAAATACAAAAGCGGTAAAAATATCTTCTACGAAAGCCTACTCCTGCCGCTTGCCTCGATCTCCGATCCGTGGTTCTCCGGACCACGAAGCTATAGCCGAGATTCAATTTATCGCATTGATCTCGTAACGGTTAACCTTATGCTCAAATAAAGCAGATACGGATGACAGATATTCATGACATAACAAAGAATGATCAATATAATAACGATACACAAGCGTAAAGCGCATGTAAGTCTCATAAAGTGCCTCGCACATTAACCGGTGCCACAATGTACGGTCGTGTCCTCGCGCTTAGGAAAACTCTAACGGTATCATTAAGTCTATAACCCGTGTGAAACCGTATGTATAATCGGTAACCACGAAGCAGTCTGCTATCCGAAATCTGGTGACCTTAAACGGAGCCTCCATCCGAAAGCGGTGACCCACTGACATAATCTCTATCCGTGAATGTACCTATCACATATATGTATATGAGAAGCACTAGATTAGTGTTACGAAGACGCGAACGTACCTTCGACTGACGACGTAGGTACTTTTGACTGAAAATCGTACTTTACGTAAACGGCAGCCGAAACGTCCAACAAATGCTCGTCGGACAGCCGTCCACGGCAGATCAAGGTTTCGATGTCTTATAAGAGTAATATCACTTTCATTAGTGATTTGACATCATAACGGCATTTTATGTAAAAATTACCATTTTGCCCGTATACCTCTAATCGGCGAATTTTGCCGAAGACTTCGTTACTTTGACTAATTTTCCTTCCAAAATTTTGCCGAACTTTGACGCCATCATGATTTTCAAAATTAATGACTAAAATACCTCTATCATATGATATTTAATCATACTCGGAAAATTAAAGATTACTCTAGCATTACTACCCTAACTATCGAAAGAACTACGAAGCTTAAAGCTCTGCACAAAAACTTACCCAGAGCTTAGCCGTTTCCCCCAGAGCTCCTCTCTCTAAAACCTCTCTCTATAACCGAAATGCCTCTTGAAATGGTGTGAAAAACTCAAGGAAGGAGGGGGTATTTATAGGAAAAGTTGTGGGATCTCGGCTGGCTTGATCAACTTTATGAGAATCGATCCGAGCCATCCACTTGAAAACTTAATAAACAAGTTTTCCCTCTTCCTTCTCTCCCCTTGGCCGACCTGCCCTCCCCCAAAGTCAACCAAGAATCCAATCAAATGGTGCCACGTGTCCTCGCTTGGAAGGTCCTTCCAAGAGAATTTCCGATCGGTGCACTCGATTCGCGTAATCTTCGGAAAATCTCAAAATTCGAATTACAAATTTGAAGACATTTTCTCACTTATTGGAAATGTCCAAGTTAACCTAAATTTTGATTCCATATAAGTTCCAACAAATCCTGCCAAAGTTTCTCGAAAGGCGTGCACTCAAGCCATTTAATTGAATTCTGGAATTATCAACTTCTGGACAAAAATTCACTGATTCCAAATATGTCCAGATAATCATAAACTCATCTCCAAATGTTGGGTTATAATTTATTTTGTTCAAATCCTAATTTTATGACTATCTGCATTTTTTCCTATTTCGTCATATTAGGAAAATGCTCTATCTCATTCCTGGTTCTCTAGATAGGATCCGTTTCCTATTTATTGTGTTACTATTCACTATAATTAATTATATAATATAATAATACAAAAATCACAAAATATCTAGATATTATTTTTTCATTCTTATCTTCATTTTCTTGTGCAAAATTCGGCTGGCCCTATTTAAATTATAATAAATATTTATTTTTTAATTAAATAATTATTTAATTAATTATATATTTCAATTTTCTTAAAAAATTTCACAAAATTCCCTTATTGGTCCATTCTTGCATTTAGGCTTAAAAATACCTAATCTCATCTTTTTCTCAAAAATTTCAATTAATTAGAAAATATGTTTTTACTAATTTTTAGCCAAAACCACTAATTTTAGGGTTTTACATAATTATTCTTGAATTTCCTTTACTTATGCTTAAGTAATTAGCCCAACAATGGCATTTTCGTCATTTGGCATTTTGGCACTTAAATTCTCTAAATTCCAAGAAATTTTCCTTTAGAAAATAAGATAATTTTAACATATTCTTTGAAACCACATATTCACCTATTTTTAATAGGTATTATTTCCTAATTTATGATATTTACCTCAAGTCAAATTTTAGGGTATTACATCGAGCAGAGGAGGGACTGCTCGGGCAGACGACATATAGAGGAGAAACAAGAGGACTCGTGAGGTGCTGCTCGAGCAAGAGTTTGCCTCTGCTCGGGCATGATGCTCGAGCATGAAAAACTTCATGCTCGGGAAGACACACCATCTAAAGCGAGTTTAGAAGGCTGCGGGCAAGCTCATTTCTTTTGCTCTGCATGGTGCTCGAGCAAGGATTTCTCGGTTGCTCGAGCATGCCTATTTGACATTGAAAATTTCGTCACGCTCTATGTTTCTCGAGCAAGGAATTCTCCCCGCTCGAGCATGGATGCTCAATTTAGTTCTTTCACACGTGCTGTTCTAGCAAACCCAAACTCTCGCTCGAGCAAGATTCCTTTAAGTTGGCTTTCGAGGTCTCAATTCCGATGATGCTCGGGCATGATATGTTTGCTGCTCGAGCAAACTCGATATGCATGTTTCCACTCAATTTAATAACTCATAAATTGTAATCATCAAAACACCGGAACTAACAAAAAAGCTCAAGAAAAGTCACATGTCAAAAAAGACCTCAAGATCTTTCGATATTATTTCATAAACATTAACAACTATATCGTAGAACATTAATAACTAAATCACCAACGTTAACAACAATATCCAACAACTAAATCGCACCCATTAACAAGAATATTTCATACACTTCTTTTTATCTCTTGATTAATAATTTAGGAACTCTTTAGTTAATAAATAATGGCTTTTATACTTATTTGGGCTTTAGGCCTTTGATTAGCTTTAGCCATATTTAATGATAAATTTCAGTTTTACATTACTTCACTATTTTTACCATAACTCTTGAACTGCATAATCGGATTTGCCTCATTATTTTTATATTTTAGATGATTCAAAAGAGCTACAATTGTTATGAATACATGAAGGGAAAATTCGGACAAGAGGCGTCTATTTTGGAGCCGAGTCGGATGTATATTTACGGATTTTTATTTGGGCTCGAATTTTGTAATTAAAGCCCATTTTTATGTTATTTTGTTTGCGCTGAATTGTGAGTTGGAGCCCCATTTCGTTTTTCATTTTAGGTTAAGTTAGCGCGGCCAAAAACACTTATGTCATTCATGTTTTTATTATTTTCGGATTGAAATAGAAGTTTGAAATTCTCTCAATTGTTCTTCATATGTTCTTCGTGTTCTTGATGAACTTCTTCATTTACGTTCGATTTACGTTCAAGATAAATGGTGATTAGCCCACGGATTGAGGATTCAACTATCCGAGAGGACTCGTTCTGAAACGCAGAATAAATTCGTTTTGTTTTGTAAATTGGATTCGATTTACTTTCGGATTGGAAAATGATCAAGTAAATTATGGGAGAATATTATCACTAATTATGGTAATTTAATAAATCATGAACTCGGAGAAATTGTATAAGAAGGTCCAAAAAGTGATAAAAGACCATAATGCCCTTACAAATTATCAAATAATGTAAGAGACATGGAAATGCTAATGTTAATGCTAGAGTATGATGGTAATGAGGTGTTCAAAGTAAGAAAATTATCAACTTGTGATGATTAAGTAATTAAGTAATATTGGGCTAATTACTTAAGCATAAGAAAAGAAATTCACAAGTAATTATGTAAAACCCTAAAATTAGTGGTTTTGTTTTAAAATTAGTAAAAATATGTTTACTAATTAATTGGAAATTTTGGAGAAAAATAGTTGAGTTTAGGTATTTTTAGGCCTAAATACAAGAATGGACCAATTAGGTAATTTTGTGGAATTTTTGGGAAAAAGTAAATAAATAAATCATTAAATAATTAATTTAATAAAAAATAAATATTTATAAAATTAAATGAAGGTCCAGCCGAAATATTGGACCAAAGGAGAAGAAAAAAATAATAAAAATGAAATGAAAAACAAGT